>ML780177.1:13021-33621 GCA_009831015.1 Picea engelmannii | reverse complement strand
TAGGAAGTACATGCAAATAGATGTCAACCAATCATATATATAGATCATCCCCAAGGTAAGAAAACCCATGCTTGAATGTATGAAAAAGCATGGTTGTTGACACAATACACTATGGATCCATGAAATGATATGCAAGACCATGGCCAAAAAAATTACACGTTGGATCCATGTCATATAAGAGATTGCAACCATGAGAAAATATAATGTGGATCTATGTCACAATATACATCAAGAATACATTTAGCACAAAGGAGAGTACCAATGTGGTCTTCAGAGTACTCATATAGCAGTGATGTAATCCATCGCAAGTTGGTAGGGGTAACATAAATGGATGATTCCCCCAAGACCAAGGTCTTCAATCCAACCCCATCGATGGTATGATTCTACATGATGGGAATGGATGAGATGATGTCGAGCATGGTAGAAACCATCTAATTACCAGTCATTGATGAATACCATTAATAGATGCCAATGGACCCACCAATAATGAAAATGGACCCCAAGGTATTGTTGATAGGTCCAAATGTCCTGTCAAGCAGGTAAGGGAGAACGCCCGATGATAGGTCCCAATTAGACCTACTCTCGCTTTGTGTAGAATTTCCGACCAACATGTGGGCCTGGTTGCCACTAAGAATTCAAAGAATAAAAAAGGGAAATACAATGAATTGTCCCCCAAATAATCCTAATTAACTCTAAATATAATCTAAATTGAAAGAAAACTAATATAACCTAAATAATGCTAACCTATCCCACGGGAGAAAAACTAATAGATGAACACATTTTATATTGGTATTTTGATAGCATAAATAGTTCATATCAGTTAATAATATGTCAAAACAATGATATTTCAAATATCAACTCAAATAATGGAAGAAGAGACATGTAACCTCTTCCTTACACTCATTAGAAATCACAATAGCATAAGAATCCTAAATACTAAGCAAAGAAATAGTCAATGTGATTAGCACTCAGAAAACGCAAATGACAAATACATTTGTAGAGTAGTCCCACAAGCATTTGCGGATAATGATGAATTCAAAAGTGGCTCCTTCTCTTCATACATACAAAAAAAATAGTATTCTCAGTCTATACAACAAGAAAAAATCATTTCTTACATCCAATGTGTCCTCTTTTAGAAGAAAACAAAGACTCTTTAGTTCTTGTGATTGTTCACTTCATTTTCCCTTTTTTTTGTCATTTGTCATTTCAAATTTATTTTACATTTTTCAAAAATGAATATGTGGGACTTACAAACAGGAGTTGAAGAGACTCTTGGGTGGTTACTTTCACCCTAAGGTAGTTTACAAATGATATTCATTAACAAATATTATTGACTCTGCCCATTAGTGTTGTATTTTGTTCCTCATTATGTTTTTTATGCATTTTTGGTGTTTTTTTTGCTGATCAAGATCATCATGTATCCTTATCCTCTATCTCATCTTTCCATCGAGCTATTTTGGGCCTAATTTCGACTCATGTATCTTGAGATATGACTATTGGAACAAAGCATAGCTCATTCTTCAATTAAAATCGGGTATCTTTTGTGTTTTATGTTTTTCGAGAAATTTGACCTTTAATCTATCAATTATTGTTATGATATCACGTTTTTCTCTCTTCTATATTTTCAATGAGCTATCATGGGCCTAATTTTCTTGCTCGTAGCTCCAGATATGGTCGTCTAAAGTTTGCACAGTCCATTTTCCCTCCAAATTCGTGGTATGTTGTTCTATGCGATTTTTTAGGTTTTATATTACTTTTCTGAAGTTAATTCCTCTTCCACTGCATTCCTCATCTCAATACCTTTCCAATGAGGTATCCTGGGTTGAATTCTCACACATGTAGCTCAATTTATTCCCATTTGAAAAATGGTGCCTGAATGTATGGTCGTCAAAAAAAGTTGTTCAAAAACATATGATTGAAAGAGTATGGTCATCAGAAAGCGCTGATTGGAAGAGGTCATCAAAAATATATGGTCAGAAGAGTATGGTCATCAAAAATGGATGATCATAAGAGGTCGTTGAAAAGAGATGATTAGAAGAGTATGGTTTTCAGAAAGGGTTGATTGGAAATATATGGTTGGAAGAGTATGGTCGTTCAATGATCGTAAGAGGTCACTGGAAAGAGTTGATCACAAAAGTATGGTCATTGGACATGGATGATTAGAAGAGGTCATCAAAAAGATATTATCGAAAGAGTATGGTCATCAGAAAGGGTTGATCGGAAGAGGTCGTTGGAAAGAGCTGATTGGAAGAGTATGGTTTTTAGAAAGGGCTGATTGAAAAGATGTCATTGGAAGAGATGGTCAGAAAGGACCATTAGAAAGAGCTCATCGAAAAGATATGGTTGTTGAAAGGAGATAAACAGAAGGGTTGGTTGGAAGGACCTATTAATGATATTTGTTAATGATATTCATTAACAAATATTATCGACTCTGCCCATTAGTGTTGTATTTTGTTCCTCGTGATGTTTTTTATGCATTTTTAGTGTTTTTTTTGTTGATCAAGATCATCATGTATCCTTATCCTCTATCTCATCTTTCCATTGAGCTATTTTGGGCCTAATTTTGACTCATGTATCTTGAGATATGACTATTGGAACATAGCATAGCCCATTCTTCAATTAAAATCGGGTATCTTTTGTGTTTTATGTTTTTCGAGAAATTTGACCTTTAATCTATCAATTATTGTTATGATATCACGTTTTTCTCTCTTCTATATTTCCAACGAGCTATCCTGGGCCTAATTTCGTTGCTCGTAGCTCCGGATATGGTCGTCTAAAGTTTGCACAGTCCATTTTCCCTCCAAATTCGTGGTATGTTTTTCTATGTGATTTTTGAGGTTTTATATTACTTTTCTGAATTTAATTCCTCTTCCACTGCATTCCTCATCTCAATACCTTTCCAATGAGGTATCCTGGGTTGAATTCTGACACCTGTAGCTCAAGTTATTCCCATTTGAAAAACGGTGCCTGAATGTATGGTCGTCAGAAAAGGTTGGTCAAAAAAATATGATTGAAAGAGTATGATCATCAGAAAGAGCTGATTGGAAGAGGTCATCGAAAATATATGGTCAGAGGAGTATGGTCATCAAAAATGGATGATCATAAGAGGTCGTTGAAAAGATATGATCAGAAGAGTATGGTTTTCAAAAAGGGTTGATTGGAAAGATATGGTTGGAAGAGTATGGTCATTCAATGATCATAAGAGGTCACTGGAAAGAGTTGATCACAAAAGTATGGTCATTGGACATGGATGATTAGAAGAGGTCATCAAAAAGAGATTATCGAAAGGGTATGGTCGTCAGAAAGGGCTGATCGAAAGAGGTCATTGGAAAGAGTTGATTGGAAGAGTATGGTTTTTAGAAAGGGTTGATTGAAAAGATGTCATTGGAAGAGATGGTCAGAAAGGACCATTAGAAAGAGCTCATCAAAAAGATATGGTTGTTGAAAGGAGATAAACAAAAGGGTTGGTTGGAAGGACCTATTGTGTTTGGAGTGGATGAGTTACAACAACGAAGAGGACTCCAAGATTAAATGAGGGCCCGAAGAGCTAGGTGGTAGGTGCCACGCCAACATCCATGTCAATGCCAATCAGATGGAACTAGTGATAGGGAGCCACGTGGATGCCATGCAATGAGGTGGAAAAGGTGAATGAAGGCCTTGTAACTTTAGAATGCCATAACCTTTGACCAACAACTCAGATTTGAGTATGGTTACAATCGTTAGAAAGATCTTGACAAGTGGAATCCAACTATGAGAGCTTTTTGGAGAAAAGAATTGAAGAAAAGAAGGGGAAATTTTGACACCTCACCAGTATATGAGAGGTTAGGAGGTTGTTGGAGAAGATCAGGGAATAGTTCTTGTTATCACAAAGTTTGTAGTTTGGACAAAGACCAACCCAAACAACAAGCGTGTGGCATAATTGGGGACACCTATCACTACCACCTCAATAGATATCGACTTCGTTTAGTGAAGGAAAAGTTGCACACAAGGGAGGCTTCCTAAGTGACCCTAGGGGGATGACAAGGGAGAATCTAAGGAGAAGAATGGAACACCCCTATAGGTCTCAATGAATTGTTTTAGGGGCTTGAACAAATGAGGGCTATAAGAAAGTTTTATCAACAGAAAATTATGAAAGCCCTATGACTGTAGAAAAAATATTCTACAAAAGAAACTTTTAACCAACAAAATCAACAAGCAAGCCACCCAATCAATAACCCTTGATAATTAGATCAAATTTTATTGCTTACATGTAAATTTCATCTGTCAAAATTGAAAAAAAACTTGTTGAGAAAGAGAGTTTACTACATCCCTAATGGTTGTAGCTTAATGTCTATTACAACAAACTAAACACTCAGTCAATAAATCTTCCCTTGGAAGACAAGAGAGTCAACAACATGTAAAATTTAAATCCAACTTGAACAATTCAAAAAGCTCAACTTTCATGTTTACCAATGTAACAATTAACAATCTCCAATGCAAAGAATACTACCTCGTTATGGGTGAATGAAGTCTCTTCCTTGGAAGGTGAGCTAGGCAAAGAGGATGAAGAGATTTTTGTTGAGAGTTAAATCCTTGTAAACCCAACACAATCCTTCCAAATTGTCTAGCTTGGAAACCAAGATGAACTAGGGTTTGAAGTTTCTCTAGGGGTGTAAACCCTCTTACTTTCTAGAGAAATAAACCCTAGATAAGACTTAAAACAAGGGTGTAAACCCTCTTGCTTCTTGTTTCAAGATTTATATCCTTTCAATGACAAAGAAGGATAAAGTTTGGTGGAGGGTGTAAGCCTTTTTATTCCTCCTAGGGTTTAAAATATTTTTCTTCAATTTAAACAAGCAAGACAACAATAATTGCATAAATTACTTACCAAATCCAAGAGAAAGCATGAAAATAAACCCTTAATACCAATATTTCATCCACAAATTTCCAAAGAAACCCCACATAACAAGTATTTCATCCATTGCACAAGAGAAAGAGAGATAGTGTATTTGTCTAAAGAGGTCGAAATTCCAGTCCAAGAGTATTTTTTCCAAGTGATGAGTTATGAGAAAATGAAAATGAATTGCCTCATATTTATATGAGGAAACCCAAGTCATAGTTTGTCCACTTTGCAATTAAATATATAATTTTAGGCTAAAACTTAAGTTACATGCTTAATTAGCAAATCAATTTGTTCTTTTGCCCACATAGGCTACAAAATGACCAAAAATAACAAAATGATGGGACATAAGCCCCTAAGACTCCTCTTTGTTGATGGAAAGGAACTAGGAATTTCCTAACACCAATATTTTGAACCTCTTAATCAACTAAACCAAGAAGAGGAGGGAATCATCACCCCATTTTACAGCCTAAGTTTTAACAAATCTCTACTTTTATAATAGTCAAATGAGAGAATATGAAGTACATATTTTCAATAAAATGTTCAATAACAAACATGATATAAGACAAACATGTGCACAAACACAAAAAGGGTGTGTTCTTGCTATTTCAAATACTTAATAATCAACAAGATCTAAAAAAACTATAAAGATATTAACACTTTGTCATCACATAAATAAAAAATATTAAGATCCGGTATAAACAATAAATGAGAAATGACATTTTGTATAAGAAAGAAACAAGATTAAAATCAAATAAAAGAAATAGAATATGGAGGAAAGCCTTTAATTTTTATTATTTTTTTCTTTATCAATACATAATATTGAAAACCTTTCTTTTCTTTCATACTTTTACGAAATTCTAGACCAGAAACATGTTCTCGCATGAATGGCCAACTTTTATGAGATCAAATTAGACACTATGACACTGACAAAGCTACAACATGCTTCCAAAAATATTTTGGACATGAGTATAAATGTATGCAACCAATAAAACCAATCAGTAAAACTAATGGAGGAAACAAAAAGACTAATACCTATTATAATAACAATATCAGAGATTGACCCCCTTTTGCCATTTTTTAAAAAACTCAAGCTATCAACAGAAAATGTTAGACCCGAAATCTTGGAGTATTGAAAAGAAAGACAACTTTAAAAGCGATAGATTTCTTCTCGAGGCTTTATGTCTTTAAATAGCTCACCCTCGGGACGATTAGTATCTGCTTTTATTTGTATTAGCATGAAATGCTAGGTAACTATTTATAAGTGGTCACATGGGATATTTTGACATCAAACATAATCGGAAGGCAGAAAAAGAAAACATAAACAAACAAATTTCCTTCACGAAAGTCAAATAAAGGTCAAGGGGGGTTCTTTTTTAATTATATCTGACACTTGGGGATGAATTCCCGAGGATATTTCTTAACCCACCTTGTAACTCCCTTTTGATATCATTCATACTTAATTTGTAGCCACTCACCCTTCATTTTCCACCCCGCAAACAACTATAAATAATCATAATATATAACATGTCTCATAACATCACATATATGAGCAACATCACTTTAAATATTTAAACCTCAGATCATAACAACTGTGTGGTCCATATGTGATGAAAGTCAAAATTTAAAGTGTTTAACAGTCCCAACTATATATATATATATGTTTGTGATCTTACTATTAACCAAAATAACACATGATGGGTAAGATGGTAGGTACCGAGTTCGAAGGAGTCGAACTATAGAGACGGCTCATATTCGTTGAAAACACAAATCAATAGAAAAATTACCCTTTCAAACAATTTAGGGTATGATTATGACGAAGGGCTTTGGCTCTCCTTCACAAAAAAGTGGTAAAGTCTTCAACAATGATCCATTTCTACATATGAATCATACGATTTGTTCTGGCATTTAATGAACACAACTAAATTCAGGAAGAACCGAACAAATTGTACTGTCAATCCTCCTCATTATTATGAACGATATTGTGACAATGAAAGGATATAGTGCTGGTGAAATGGAGGTGGCAGTGAATGGTTCTGAGGAAATGTAGAGCGACAAAGAAATAAGATGAGTAAAAAAGGGGTCAAACTTCTGCATTTAACATGCAGGCAACCATTGTATTCACGCAATTGTCATATTACCTCTACAATATTTAGGGTATGTTCGTGAACAACTGGATTGAACCTTCTTCAATAATAGGCCATGTTATCCCTGATTTCTAGGGATAACTAAGGATATTACCTCTTGAGGCACTTAAGGTTGCATACATGGAGTATCCCGAGACAATTGGATGACAACATCCACTTGCACATACATAGTCCCACTTCACCACCACAAATCTTAGGTTCATCATGATGGTATCCACCACATTATCTTGCTTCTGGAAGACGACGAGTCTTACTCCATGAGGTACAATTCATGTATTGTGGTAAGTGCCACTTTAATACTTCAGGGATTTGAGTATGTTTCATTCAATGCTACTTTTGATTATAGAATGTTTAATCAGAAGTTGTGCTCTTTTCCCTGCTTCGCCTTAGTGGTTGACATTGCGCCCTAGTAAGTGGTCACCCTTAGGGATGCTTTTGCTACTGGGAGGTCTCCTTGACAAGTCATCGTGCCATTCCCGATCATACTCATCATTTTTCATCACTTCACCCCTTGTTCGTCTCCTTATCTTTTTGGATTTTCGGGTGTATTGAACCAAGAAGGGATTCTACCTCATTTCATGGGAAGAAGGGGTTGAAGGCCCAGAGGTTTGTAGATGGAAAAATATAAAATCCAATCATAAACCTTCTATATGCTCTCTCAGGTATCTCTAGGACAATGAAATGTTTCTCATAAGAAATTGATGGGACCCATAAAAATAACAATATAAAAATGCCAACCAAGGTAGAGTGTGTGTGGGAAATGTTTTTCATGCTTAGGTAGAAGTCCCACACATTGTCTTCAAATTTGGGAAGCATAATGTGAACATGTTAGATTCAAGGTGGAAATTTTTTTTCATGCTTAGGTAGAAGCCCCACCTTGGCTTCAACCTAAAAAAAAAACAAAAGACAATAAATGGGCTTGGAAAAGGATGTATTGAAAATGAAGGTGCAACACACCCTCTACAAAGGAACCTATAAATGAGACAATACAAACCCTTGTATGTCATGAACCCCATCCAGTTCATCTTCTCCACATGACTTAGAGAGGTTTCCACCTGGGAAACACTCTTCTATTTGAGGAATGATGCATGTAATAGGTCATCTTGTCAACCCTCCCATACCTAAACTTGGAAAATTGCATAGGGTCTTTGAGCACTTATTTAATTTGATAAGGTAGTATTTGATGTACATGCTTAAATGGCTCTTATATTAAATGTGATTTTACTTTCCATTGTGCTTTGACTTGAGATCCTTGGAGGGCACACTTGTCTATATTTGCAGGACCTTGAATGGTGGGTGATTTGGAGGAACAAGCCCAACTTGGGCCTTCATTTGGGAAATAATCCCACAAGTTGAATGCCATAACCCAAACCTTTGGGAAAGAAGGAATATGAACGTTTCCTTTGGGGGCAAAGGAAGACATCATGGAGGACCTCACCTAGCCCCTACAAGCCCAACAATTTGCCTTTGGAGGCCAAAACGTCACAGTTGGAGGGATTGACATCACCCTAGGGCTAGGGTTTTGGTGGTTATGATGGAAAATTGGCACCTTTTGGTGGGAATATCCCTTATAGTGAGGATGAGATCCTTGGCTTGAGGACACGTGGCCTTTGGAGGCCTAACGATATCTCCTCCAACCCCAATGAATTGACCAAAGAGCCAAAATGTCACTCCTTAAGGAGATGTCATCATGTTTTAGGGTTTTTCTTATGTGCAATTTTAAAATTATGTTGTAAAGGGGAAAAGTAAAGGAGGTCATCCTCCTTACTTTGTGGTTTACCCTAATTTTAAGTGGAGAAACACTTTTTAGAACTTTTGTATAAATAAGGATCAAACTCATTTCATTTTATCATAACTCTCACTTGGGAGAAAGACTCCTTGGATGAAAATTGTGCCCCTCTTGGGAAATTTTACATATCTCTCTCTTCTACTTGCTCTTGTGATGGTTTTTATTTGCTATTGGATGGATAAGTGATGTGCTATCTCTCTTGGAGGCTAAGTCTTGCATTGTGATGAAGTTTTGTTGGTTAAAAAGGAGTTTATCTTGTTGATGCTTGGACTAGGTAAGAAATATTTTCTTTGTTATTAGTTCTTTCTTAGTTTCAAGGTTAATTTTATAATCTCTTGGTGAGTATAAGGGAATACAACCCCACTAATCCTATAATAGTTTCCTTCAATGATCTATTGTATAAAGGGTTACTAGGAGAAGTAAAAGAGCGTATACTCTCCTAGTTTTCTCCTTGCTAGTTTTTCTTGCCTTAGGGAGTAAAATGGATTACACCCCTAAGGAAGTAGAAAAACTAGCTTATTCATTGAAAGACTCCATAACCCAATAACTTTAGGTACTAGTCTCTTGCATTGGAGAAATAAAATCATTACATTGGTATACGTGAAATTACAAGATATTGAAATTGTCTTAGTTGGAATCTTTTCTATGTGATTTAGGCTTGCTAAGGCCACTAGGACGTCTTGATTGTCCAAGGATATTTTATTTCTGTTATAAATTTAATCTCAAACTTTCACTTTTACTCTTTTTTCAACTGTCAGAATTTGATTGAAATCTGCCATATTAAACTACTAGTTATTGTGAATCTTTTTGGTGGTTTACTTATAATTTTTTATGGTTGGAATTTTCTATTGTAGCACATGTTTGCTACAGACATAAGGTTGTTGTAATATATCTCAAATAAGTACATTTAACAGCCTTACATTGTTTCTAAAGTCTTGGCTTATCTCACTTGAGTTATACTAGTCATTGCTACCTTATCTCTTGTATCTTCAACTAGAATTTTAGTGACTTATTTAGCAGCCTTTATTATCATTTATTTTCTTTTTTATATCATTGTTTACTGCTTCTATATAGGACAACGAGATTCACTTTCTTGTCCATTGAATATATTGGCTTGTATCTCTTCTATTTGTTCTTTCTCGAGCAGGTCTAACACTTTGGTGCAAGTACTCAAGACCTTTGAAAACTTCCCTCAAACAAAAGACATCCTCTCAAGCCTCCCTTCATTTCCATATTTGACCTATAGGGGGTTATCTTTTTGCTACTCCATTTTCCATCTATTTTCCCCCTAGGGTCACCTGGGATTCCCCCCTTGTGTAGGATTTTTCCTTCACTAAAGAGAGGGAAGGGTTTATCTAAGGTGACAGTGGGTAGACTCTCCCATAGTTCTCGACATCTCTTGGATTGGGTCGGGCTTTACCCAGCCTACAATTTGTGCGATAATAGGCCAGACAATGACAAGGTTTGGCGATATTTCTCTATGTATATTAATGAAGTAAACAATAATAGTGCCAAGAGCACAAATATTCTTATTGCAACATTATTTGTGTACAAAGAAGAATAATTTGTAAACTTCACCACCGAAAATCCCAAGGTTTCAATCTCAAAGTATCTCTATGATAGAAAAATGGGTGGAAAATACAAGGTAGATAGCTAGGTTTCCAAATCGATCAAAGCACTGAAACTATGTAGCTAAAAAATAAATATCAAGTGTGCATACCTTGTTAAAGAGAAGTTGAGGTGATCACCTTTTTCAAGTCTGTCAACAACCCAAACATACCCCAAATCAATCATCATTCCAACTAGTATTTGTTGGAGTAATGTTATCAATATTTTATGCTCTAGACAATATTACCAGCCACAATAATTTTGACAAGTAGTTACTCACAGAACCGAAAAGTAGAGGAATAAACATCGAGGTAAACCTCGAGCCAAACAATGAATGATTTACTTCATAGAAATCCTAATGCAATCTAGTGTATTAACTCATGAAATCAATGAGGAAAGCGTAGAAGCATGTGAGGCAGGACTGTGAGAAGTTTCGTGGCATGGGCCACGAACATGTGGCGTTCATATATTTGTAGTAAACTTTTACAAGAATCCGTAGACTTAGATCATTCAACCAACAATTTTAATTTCAGTGTACATTCAAACCTGGTTTCAACTTGGACATCAATCACCTGAATGAGCTTTAAATGACTCGAGATATACCATAAATGTTCATACTCTCGACAAATTCTGCCACTTCATCCCTTATCAATTATCTGCAACATAGAACACGTGAATTTCCATTTAGCAGAACCACATAACAACCAAATCACCGAACCAGTGTGGATTAAAATTAACGATAACTCTCAATGCGTTAATTAAAATACAGAAAAGCTACAACAGTGTAAGATTCAGATCTTTTAAACAAAATAAAATGATCTAATTTTTCTTTAATGTTCCACATCAAGAGTTGAAAAACTAATTATAATACTATCTAATTAGTATTTCTTGTCCAAGATGAAGAAAAGAAGACTGTCACAATTCTTGTAAGGAAATTAATCATTTAGTCTGTGTTTATGAAATAGTTCAATAAACGAGAGTAGAAAGACAACATCACAAAAAATTCTGCAGTGAATACATCAACTCATTTCATATGTAAATAGCATCAAACAACCAATCTAAATCTCAGATATAGGTCACAAAGGCTCAGAATTAAATTGAAGTGCATGTCATAGCCTTCCTTGAGACACAGGTCTTTGAAAGAGAGATTAGACAAAATATAAATATATATGAAAAAGAACTAATATAGTGGAAGGAAAATGCAGTTATATCACTATTCATTCATGGATCAATATCACATAAAGAACAATGCTATTTCTTCAAGACATTCCAAAATAAGATTATAGAAAAGTCCAGAAGATAACATTAAGTAATTGTAGAAACAAAAGGTCACATACACATACTCATTAATGGACTAAAATAGTTTATTTCCACAAGAAGCTACGAAGTGTGTCTGTATAATAATTCCACAGTGGCCACAAAGGTTTTTCAGCATTTCCTCCCCACCCCTATTCTTATTTTCCCATGTCTTTTATATACCAAGAGTTTATGAGAATAGAACAAAATAGTCCCCAAAAATCAAGGAGAGGATCTTTTCTATTTTAACTATTAATTGCAAATATAAAATCCGACAATTTCTAGTTACAACTAACAAAGTTTATTTCCCTAATATATACTAAAATAGTCCAAAGACCAGTAGCCAAATTATATTAATAATATCCAATTTACAATTCGATCTTCTAGGAAGGTGTCCACTTTACAAAATGATACATGAAAATCATCAAACAAAAGTAATTAATGACAAAAATATCTAAAAATAAAACAATAACTAAGATAAACTAAATGAAGATTCGTACCTGGGCAATCAAAACAAAAATTCCTATTCATATATTTGAGCTTCAACAACCTAGATTCTTAAGATTTGATGACACAAAATTGTTGACCCCGGATGCCTTGACATTCATCAATGTTTCTTTTTTATTATTGTTCCTTAACTTCCTAATTTGTCTTTCATATTCACTGATGAAGTTTTGATTTTGCAACTTCAATTGTTGATTTTCTAGTTCCATTTGCACAATATTGCATTTTAATAGCGGAACAACTGTGTGGTATTTATCTCTGTAGAACAAGGCTTCTATCTTCGAGTGATCCTTTAGATTACAATCAACTGAAAATAAATCCTTGTAATCATACCTGACATTATTTTTCTTCACCTCTGATTTGGGACTACGTTTCAAATTACCTTTGGTTATGACTTCAAGAGTAGTAGAAGACTTTGTAGTCCCATGTTTCTCTAAATTGGCGATTACAGGTTTGGGAGGAACGAGGTTTTTCTTCGACCTATTCCTATAGGCTCGAGAAAACATCCTCTCCAACTGCTTGCTTTTCAGTCAATTGTGTTTGATCATGTCTTCGAGAGTATCGACTGCCTCATTGTCATGACCTAGAAGACTGAATTGTGATTTAGACATGGGATATTTTTTCATGATTGAACCCTCTAATTTTTCCTTTTTAGCAATACTATGAGTAACCCGAATTAGGATCAAATTTGCAACATCGCTATCAATATTACCCATATGAAGATCTGAGGTTCCGAACATCGAATCTTGATAAGGATGGGATACACGCTCTTATTTAGAATCATTCTCATAAACAAGTTCAGTGGGGTTTGTAACAAAGCATGGGTTTGATTCCATGCTCAAGTTCAGGGGTAAAAAAAACCTATTCCTAAGAATGAATTTACCCCAATACTCCCCAGACTTAGCCAAATGATGTTTGACAAGGATGGATATCAAGCCATGATGAAAGAGAGAACACTCGAGGTTCTTGTTACACCCTTGGTAGGAATTAGCCATTTTTTACAGGATTTTAAGCAAGTAGTGTGGTAAATTCAACTCAGACCCCAAAAATACCATCAACAACCTAAATTAGTAACAAAAACATAGACTAAGACATCCCTCGCAAGTGATATAATGCTTAATAATTACAAAGAACGCGTGCAATTTCTTTTTAATTTGAGAAAAATGCATACCTTTTGGATTATAGGCTATCTTAGATGATACTAGAATTTCTGACTAGGGAATGACTTTAGCTTGCAGGTTTTTAGACCATAATTCTCCTTTCAATTGAAAATGTGTGGCCTCTACAATCATAGCTTCATCCACCTGCATCTTTACATCCCCTATCCTCGCGACCCGACCATTAAAGTTGTGGTAAAAATCTCTAGAAACGTCCAAGTTATGACCATGACAAGACATAAGGAACTCTAACCATCCAACTTTCTGTAACATGGGTATGCACTCGCTATAAGCTTCTACAAGTTTAGGGTCAGGGGGTTCAATCCTAGATATGAGACCCATAGAGATAGAATGGATTTGATACAGGGTAGGTTTCAGGATGGAATTGTGGATTGAAATAATATAAACTAGGACCAATTGAAAACCTATTTGAAACCATGAGACATGGTAATGGTGTTGTATCATGATCCTAACCTCTCTATTTTTTTTGAATAACCATTGAATTCAATGAATGATGATATAAGAACGATCCTAATGAATTCCAAGGAAAGTTGTATGCAAATGCCACTTGTAATCAATAATTAAGACTCCTTGTTAGATATAATGAATTGCTTCAGACCAACATTGATCAGGATTTGGAATTCAATGAATATGACTCCAAAGGACATCTTTCCTCAATACACAGTCTAAGTGGCATAAGTCATGACAATATATCTAATTTAAATTAGCATCACCATTTGCGAAAACCATTAAGAAACATGAGATTGAATGGTATGTCGATCCATATCAAAGTAAGGGTAATTCATTAACTCATGTCATGAAATATCTTATTGCATATTTTCGACACATATAGAACACTGGACTTGATAAATTTAGGGTACATAATCAAGTAACGATGGTCATTAAAGCATCATCGAAATATAAATTACCAAGACCTTTGCATAATATTCATATGAAAACGTTAAAATCCCCAAATTCATGATATGGTAATAATAATACAAATTTATGGCTTTATATTGAAACGATCAATCACTTCAGATAGTGGAATTGGAACATATGTGAACAATCGCCATAGTCTCAAGTTAAGATAAAAATTATGACTTGAACTATAACAAACTAAGGTCTTTAATTATTTATCCAGGGTTGATTCTATAGCTCATGTTTAAAATCATAATCAGGACCTATAATGGATCCAAGAAAACAAGGTCTACAAAATTAGACTTATAACACATTAATACTTTCATTGCTTAATAGATTTAAGTTGTTAAATTCATTTGCCAGCAAATAAGTCCAAAACAAAGTCATGTTATCAATGAAAATAATCGAAATCCTGTTTGAATTTCATGTTGGAAATCATGAAATTAAAGTCGATAAAGATGTAAGGAGACAACGTTAGAGTCACTTCAAAATATAAATAGAAATCATTCAAAGCAAATAAAATTGAAGGAGAACAAAACGAAAACTCCAAATAAGGTAAGAGGGACCTTCATTTTGTTTGAAAAATGTGGGGGGTTGTTGTTTACCACAACAAATGGCGAATTACTGGGCGAAACGGTAATCTCTGCCATTGCAATATGAAACCTACAAAATATTCAGGGAGAATGTTAAGATATTTTGGTAATGCAGATCACTTATTCATCGAGAATACTTCATCTCTGATTCATAAAGATATAACATGTGTTTTTTTGATAAAATTTGGATTCTCTTAATTAGAACTTGCAAGTTAAATAAAATTAATCCCCATATTTATTTATAGAGAAACAAAAACTTTACCAATAATGAATTCTAGGAAAAGCAGAATAATCAGGTAAAGTGTTAGTTGTAAAGAAGGAACCTCAATACCATAGGCAGGGCCACTATTTCCAGCAGGTGTTCATAGCCTTTGACATGGTTTCCTTTTAACGCCTCTCAAATGCTTTTGTCCCAACTGTGTGGAGTTTATGTAGTTCACAAATTCATTTTCTTTCTTTTTTCTATAAAGTTCAACTAAAGATCATTGTCCTAGCTTGGTAACCAGTTGATGAAAGTGCCATTCAATGAAACTCTCATAGTGAACAAGATGGATTTTGATGAGACCCCTTGTCTTACAACTTTATAGTTGTAAGCCATTACCCTAGTTTGGTGGCCAATAGAGGTAATGTCATTATGTAAAGAATCTATGATCATGGTAGGTCGACTCGCAATGAGACCTTTGTTGGACCTAGTATTATGGGGTTGGAATTGATGACAAAGAGGACCAATATGATCAATGTTGGGCATGGAGTTGGTATTGAAATTGCTACAAAAATAATCAAGTAGATGTCAATAAGTCTGGTATAAAAGTCTCAACAAGAAAAGTCTCGACCAGTCAAGCCTTAAGTCGAGTCGGAAACAATTGTCTTGACCAGTCAAACCTTAAGTCAAGTCAGAAACTACTTATAAGCGACATATAGTTCAGAAACTTCCTCGGAGGCATGTGCTCTCTGACCACACTCTTATAAGCCTCACCAACATCCCTCAATGTTTGTAATAGCCACTTAGGTTTCCTAATGGAATTGGAAGGGGATAACTCCTCCTCCCCACCTGAAGTATGAATTGTTGACTATTTCTCATCCTTTGGATCCTCCTGCTCCTCATTCTCTATCACTATTGATGATTCCTGAGATCTCCTAGATGCCAAGTTCTCCTTGAAATTAAAATATCTACTCACAATTGCCTTTTGGTGTGTTGGAATGAAGATCATGTAAGCCTTTGAGGTCTCATTGTACCCCACAAATATACCCCCCTATCCTAAAGGGTCCAACTTCATCCTCTTCTCCATGAGAACTTGGATGTAGACTGGACAACAAAATATCCTCCAATTTATTATCTTTGGATTTTCTCCTGAGAATGCCTGTTGTGTATTCTTGTCCCCAAATATCCTATGAGGACTCTTGTTTTACACATATACCATTGTGTTACACACCTCTTCCAAAATAAACATAGGAAACTCATGGTCATGTATCATAGCCTTGGTAGAACCAATGATGGACCATTTCTTTCTCTCCACAACCTCATTTTGTTGAGGGTTGTATGAGACTGCCAGCTCCCTCTTGATCCCCACCTCCTTGTGGAAATCCTTGAAGTAATTAGAGGTGTAATATCCCCCATTTTCTGACCTCAATACCTTGATATTCTTCCCTATTTGGTTCCACGTGAGCTATAAATCCTGAAACCGACTAAATACCTCATCCTTGGTCTTCATAAAGAAGATCTAGGTTTTCCTGGAAAATTCATCAATAAATTTCACATAGTATGATTATCCTTGTACTGATTCTACTAACATCAACCCACTCACATCTGAATGGATAATATTCAATATCCCCTTGGACCTATTCTCACTGTTACAGGTGAATACTCCTGCAGAAAAGCAGATTCCCTCTTGGTCTCTAGACTCCTAAGGCCAACACATAAAAGTTCTTAACATGGGCACTGACATCCTTTTAGATCTAATCAAGCTAACATCCAAAGGAGAATAAGAAAGATATGTACCTTATTAACGATGTTTTTCCTTGCAAAGTCTAGGTTGAGCTTCGATCCTGAGCTCCTTGATAGGTCCTGTAGTACAAAAAAAGATACAATGGACTTCCTACTCTACTGAGATTATCTCAAATATAGATCCATCTACTGAATACAAACTCATGTGGAACAAACATAAGTTCGAAAGAAACAGGCCAAGCATTGATATATTGATAAGAACAAGTAAAAGCACTTATAATCCTTTGATGAAGGTGCAACAACTTCTTCCAGTTCTCCTTGTCCAACCCCTTTGCTCAAGTAATCTACACTGATTGCTTTGATGAAATCTCACTCATGAGATCATAAGTTTCATATCTCCAATATTTTCTGTCAATAACACTTATAGGATCATAAGTTTGGTATCAATCTCTAGTCTCTTCCTCTTGTATGTTGCCTATGAGATCATATGTTTCATACCTCCAATATTTTTCATGTACCTTTCACCCTGAGAAGGCCTCCTTATATAACCTTGGAGAGGCCCAACCACTTGAGAGATCTTTGGGATAAGTTGAGGATTATTCTCCTTCAGTTGAGGATTTTCTCTAAGATCGTGCCTTGACCTTCTATTCAAATCCAACCATCTTCAGAAATTGAGGGGATTCTTCCCTGATTTAGCTCAACAATCCAAAAAATCACTAAGAAAGGGTAGATCTCCCCCAAAAGGGTGCACAAAGCGCTCAAACGCTCCCCCAAAGAGGCCCAGGGAGCACTAGCACTCCCTGACAGTGGGTAGGGGAGCGCTCCTCTCCAAAATCCATATTTGAGTGGTTTTTTCAATGGCAAAAGGCTTGTACTTCTTGTCAACTGATTTCTCTTCTTCAAAACTAGTCTTTGAGGTGTCTTAAGTGTCCTTATTATGTCATTAGAGGCACAACATAGGAAAGATGGCAGTATGATGTTTTTGACACTTGCGACACGTGTGGTTAAGATGTGACACTTGCGGACAAGATGCGACACTTACAACACTTATAATGACGACACTTGCGACACTATTGAAGTGAGTAATTTTGAGGTGTAAAACTCACTGCTTGGATAAACATCCTTGACATTCTTGCCAAGTGCACACCCTTTGCACACTCCTTGCTTCTCAATATTGAAATTTGGAACACCTATAACAATCCCCCTCAGAATCGATAATGATTTGTAGTGTAGGTGTCCCAACCTCCTGTGCCACAAATTACATAGGATATCATTGTCATGCACCAAAGCATGAATAGGATTTCTTTGCAACTTGTATAAAGTGCCCTCTCTAACCCCATTGACCACTTTTGTGTCTGGGCTAGATTTATCTAGACATATGAGTACTCGTCCCTCTGAAAATTAACAACAAAAACCCTATCCTCCATAGATGATACTAAGAGAAAATTATTCTTTAAACCTGGTACGTAAAGCACATCCTAGGCATCCAATGAACCTCCTGACTCAAGATGGAATGTAATTTTTCGCTCTCCCTTCACTACATACTTGGCATCATCACCAAGCTCCACATGAACATTTGAGTCCCTCTCTATCATACTGTTAAATAGCTCCCTTGCTTCTGTAATATGATGAGATGCATCGCTTTCCAACAACCATAGACTCCTTGTATATGTGCTCGTAGAAAGAAAAGAAACCAATGAGAAATACTTCTCAAAATTCGCTAAAAACTCATCTAGATGTGTCTATGTTGATGTGTATCTCTGTGTCTTTCCTTTACCCTTCTTCTTCTATGGATACTGAGATGCATAATGTCCATTCTTATGACATGAGAAGCACTTGATTTTAATCAAGTCCTTATTCTTCCCTCGTTGTGATGATCCTCCATCAATGCCACCCTTCTTGCTAGAACTCTTTCCTTTTCCCTTCTTTTTATTAATAACAAGAGCCAAGTTCTCATCACTACTTCCCTGCTTGCTTCCCTTAGACTCCTCCTGTGTCTCTTCCTAGATGCAATCATCCCAAAGTCTCTGCAAATATGGGATATTTTCCTCAACGCAAACTCCCTTGACAAATTGTTCCCAATACTTGGGAACACCATTCAATGACACATTCACGAGTTTTACATCCTCTTTTTTCTTCTGGTGAACTGCCAAATATGGATGATCTTTCAGTGGAGCAACTACTTTGTCCAATAACTCCCAAAGGTCATACTCCTTTAATTCCAAAGTCACTCTTTCTTTCCAAGATAGGAAGTTGGATATTCCATCCAACCGGTCTTCAACTCTTAGAGGTGTTGTTTCCATCCCTTAGACCTGATAAACTTCCTTGAAAATAACCTACAACTAAAACTTCCCATGTATTGACCTGTACGCGCCTGTCACCATTGAAACCCACGTATATACATGACTTTCCTTACTAAAACCTGCATATGTACACACATGTGCTTACTGTAACCCATGTATACATGATTTTCTCCAAATATTCCCATGTATGTGCATGCATGTTCCTTCTACAACCTGCATACAACTTTGCAAAACTATAAAACCCCAGTTCTACCTCAGTACAATTGTTTACCTTAAATTTGTCCTTTGATTTCTACCTATTGGTTATAGATCTACTAAGATCTCCTGTAGATCTGATATATATGCTATCAATTGCTATGGATTTGAGATTTTGCTTCCATTCATAGCATGTGCTCTGATACCATGTTGAAATATCCATACTCCAACACCTAGGTATCTTGTTATCTATTTATTTCCTTATTGCAAATCAGATTATCATCTCACAAAAAAAAAAATACACTGCTAGAATATTCAACTCAAATAAATCTAGCGGAAGAAAAACTAGAAAACAAATCATGCAGACACAAACACCAATATTTTTGGGTAGATACCCCTGAAAAAAAACCCCAAAGGGAAAACTAGTACTCAGATGATTTTATTATGATTTAAATTTGGCCTCCCGTAACAAGGATAGTGGTCCATTGAGATAAATATAACTGCAGACAAACCTAGAAAATTCTAATATGTTGTACGACCCAGATCTTCATGCTTTTCTAAGTGTACGCGCCTTTCCTTAATCAAGCCTGTGTATATGCTCTTGTCTCCACTGATGCCCATGTACATGACCTCAAGGATTGTACAACAAGATTCGTATGATGCAACCCTTTCCTATGGTTTTGATTTTCTGAAACCCACTTGTGAAAACCTTTGTTCTCTCTTCTCCTTGACCTGGTCTCTATATGGAAGTCCTTCTCCACCAACCCAAGATCTCTTTGAATCACAGTCCTTCATGATCCAATCCTCTAGTCTCTTCTCCTTTACCCTAGCCTTGGTTTTATAATATTGAGTTATGACCTAACCCTAATCTCCAAAGTGATTAACGGTTGAGATTACTTCTCACCTCACTTGATATCAATGGATAATATTAAATGGTAATATTTAGTGTTTCCTTAAATAACTCAATTAATTCAACTAATTAATTAATTAAATCACTTTACTCTAATAATTCCTTTATTTAAATTAAATTCAAGGATAGAAGGATTTGCACGATTAATATACATCTAGAAAGATAGACCTATGTGGAAATACCTATCTGATGCTACCATGCATCAATGTGAAAACCACCATTGTATACCTAAAATGGATTTAACTCATTGACTCTTTCACTGAGTCAAGTTTAACCCAACAATTCCCCCTTTTAAACTTGACTTGGGGTAATTATCCATGTCCTACCCCGTTAAAATTTTATAACTAGGGCATCCA
>ML780177.1:0-10395 GCA_009831015.1 Picea engelmannii | reverse complement strand
GTATGTCGACAGGAGCACCCAGGACAGTTTCAGCCAAGAGGATGGAGAGTATATTCAAACATGGAGAGGTAGCATATGTCGCAGAATGCTTGATCACTACTCAAAAGGATTTAGAAGGTCGACAACAATACCATATAGAGATCAAGAATTTATTGGGATGACATTAGCAGGTCTTTGAGGCAATTCCACCAGGAAGACCACCTGACAGGGGGTTTGAGCACACCATTGAGTTGGAGGAGGGGGAAAAACCTATGATCACCCCCCCCCTATCGTCATCCTAGGAGGTTCAAGGATGAGATAGAGAAGGAAATCAAGGAATTGTTGGCGATGGGAAACATCAGACTGAGCAATAGCCCATTTGCTTCTTCAGTTGTCTTAGTTCTAAAGAAGGATGGCACCATGAGGATGTGCATTGATTACCGAGCCTTGAACAAGAAAACCATCAAGAACCGATACCCTATCCCACGCATTGACGAATTGATGGATGAACTGCATGGGGTAGTTTTCTTCTCAAAAATTGTTCTACGCTCTGGATATCATCAGATCAACATCTGAGAGCAGGACATAGAGAAGACGACATTTTGATGTCATTTTGGACACTTTGAGTTCGTGGTTATGCCATTTGGGCTAACCAATGCACCCGCTACATTCCAGTCTTGCATGAACCATATATTCAGGGATTAATTAAGGAAATCAGTCTTGGTTTTCTTCGACGACATCTTGATCTATAGCCAGTCATGGCAAGAGCATATGAGGCACTTGGATGAGGTATTGAGCATCATGGAGGCATAGTCATAATATGCCAAAGAGTCCAAGTGCGAGTTCGATATGACAGAGCTTCTTTACTTAGGCCACATTATCAATGCACAGGGGGTATAGGTGCACCAAGAGAAGATCAGGGCCATTCTGGATTTGCTGACGCCCAAGAACGTGACAGAATTGAGGAGCTTCTTCGGGCTGTGTAGCTATTGTAGGCGGTTCGTCCGGGGTTTTTCTTTGCTTGGAGCACCACTGATAGATCTTACCAAGAATGGGGCCTTCATATGGACTGAGAAATCACAGGAAGCCTTTGATCACATGAATGAATTCATGGGCACTTGTCCAGTGTTGGCACTACCAGACTTCACCTTGCCATTTGTACTAGAGTGTGATGCATCTGACGAAGGGATCGGTGCATTTTTTATGCAAGGAGGACACCCCATTGTATTCGAGAGCTGAAAGCTTAGTCAAACTGAGAGGTTGTACTCCATTTATGACAAGGAAATGTTGGCAATCATGCATGCCTTAACCAAGTTCAGACAATATTTGGTGGGCAACAAATTCATGGTCAAGACCGATCACAACAGTTTGAAGTATTTCCTTGAGCAGAAGGACCTCAATGAGCGCCAACAGAAATGGGTGATGAAGGTATAGGCATTCGACTTTGACATAGAGTATGTCAAGGGGAAGAAGAACATTGTGGCCGATGCACTATCGAGGAGACCTACGACATGTTCTTTGATGGAGATTTCAACAGATTGGAAATCCCACTTGTTAGTGGAATATTCCAAGAACAAGTTCGCTTGTGAGGTGACGGATGGGCAGATACAGGATGACCGGTATAGGGTCATTGATGATGTCATATTTTACAAGGATAGAGTCTACTTGGTGCCAGATTCAGGGCTTAAGAAGAAGATCCTCACTGTAGTTCATGATTCACCTCTAGCAGGCCATCAGGTGTTTTTCAAAACCTACAGACAGATCATAGAGAGGTTCTCATGGAAGGGCCTCAAATAGGATGTTATGAGACACGTCAGTGAGTGTGTGGCTTGCCAGTAGAACAAGTCAGAGCATGCTCTTCCAGCAAGGCTACTTCAACCACTCCCCATTCCCGAGCAGAAATGGGAGAGTATATCTATGGACTTCATCACGGGTCTACCCAAGTTCCAGGGTAAGGATTGTATCTATGTAGTGGTCAACAGATTGACCAAGTTTGCTCATTTCTACGCCATACCGATAGAGTACAAAACAGTTCAGGTAGCCGATCTTTTCTTCAGGGAGGTCTTCAGACTTCATGGGTTGCCGAAGAACATCGTTAGTGACAGGGACAATTGGTTCATAGGGACATTTTGGAGAGAGTTGTTTCGATTGGTGGAGACAGAGTTGACACCTAATACCATCTATCACCCTTATACAGATGGGCAGACCGATATTGTCAACAAGTGGGTTGAAGGGTATTTGAGGAACTATGTGGGAGGACAATAGAGAACGTGGGTAAAGTGGTAACATTTAGGAGAACATTACTACAACACCACCTTCCACATGTCCATTGGTATGACACCCTTCCAAGCATTGTACAGATATGATGCTCCTACTTTGGTAGACTTGGTCTTCGGGGAGAGCAGAGCTCCCAAGGCCAAGGATTGGATCATAGAGAGTCAGGAGATTCTCAAGTTGTTGAAAGAGAAACTGCAGATGGCGCAAAACTGACAGAAGATAAGTGTGGACAAGCACAGGATAGAGCACAGCTTTGAGGTTGGAGATTTGGTTTTATTGAGACTCCAACCCTACAGACAGTCATCTCTAAAGAAGAGTGGGGCCGAGAAGCTCAAACCCAGATATTATGGTCCTTACAGGATCATGTGCCAAGTAAATGAGGTTGCTTACGAGATATAGATTCCAGAAGGGAGCAAGATTCATAACGTGTTCCACATGTCTTGCCTAAAAAAGGCATTGGGACAATTCATTAGCACATCAGAGGAGCTTCCCCCATTGGATGAGGAGGGACAGTTGGAGTTAGTTCTGGAGGAGGTTTTGGAGTTCCAAGAGAGGAAACTAAGGAGCAGGGTCATCAGAGAGTGTTTGATCAGATGGAGAGGGCTTCCAGTAGAGGACACTACTTGGGAGAGCGAGCAGGTGTTGCAACACCCTGGATTGGTATTGCTTGAGGACAAGCAATTTCGGGAAGGGAGGACTGTAATGTCCCTTTCCAAATAGGAGCTCCAGAGAGGATGCTTAATGGTATAAACTGCCCCGTTAGACTATAGCCAGGGCCAAAGAGGGGTAAACAGGGTTACTAGAGGTCACTCCAGTCACAAGTGTTATATTCAGAAAGTGACATTGAGCTAAAAAGGGTTAAAAGTGCTTTTAAGTCATTATGAGCTAAAAATAGAAGTCAACAGTGAATTAAGGTTTCAGCGGTGATTTAGGGTTTTGGAAGTCAATAGTGAATTAGGGTTTCAACATGATTTAGTGTTTTTGAAAGCTATAAAGGAAGGGTTAGCGACCTAATTCATCATTATGCAGATTATGACTTGTCATTGAGGAGAAGAGGCACATCGCAAGAGAGATAGTTCAGTGTATTCCAGGAGAAAGACACCAGTTGGTTGATTTCGGTGTTGAAAGACACACCCTAGTCACCGGGAAGATCATCCAAGTCTTCCATCATTCTTCATTGATTCTGCAGTGCTCCCATATTTCGAGTATTATTCTTTAGTTGCTTATTTGTATTCCGGCTAAGATCCTTTTGTCTTTTGATCTAGCCGAGTGTTGTTATTTTATTCAGTCGCAGTTGCTTATTTGTATTCTGGCTAAGATCCTTTGTCTGTTGATCTAGTCGAGTATTGTCAGTTTATTCAACCGCATTCGGCCATTTTGTAATCCACAGAGATATCATAATACAAACTTTGTAGTCCTTTGTCGTGTTTTTTATTTGTATGATCATTTATATGTTGTAAACCTTTGATCCTACACACACATTAGCAACGTTTCCTAGACTAGCCAAGTCAGGAACATTACATCATAATAAAACAAAACTAAGTTGCAAGCTATGTGGAATGGAAATGCATGCCATAATCAATTGCTTGAAATACCACCTTGCCAAAATCCTGAGGCATGAAGTGGAAATTTGCCCTGAAGCTACCCTAGATTTCCTTGTTGCAAAGAACTCAATTCTTGTTATTGCTAGGAAGAAAAATCAAAAGGAATAATTGAGAAACCACAAGGGAACTACAAGCTTCTTAGGGGAGAGGAAAACCTAATCCTTGGCCACACCTTGTTAACACATTATGATTATCCTTATAGTGTCTAGATGCCTCGTGATGATCATCTGATGAAATACATTTTTTTTTCATTTTGATGTGATTTTGTATTACCCACTTAGGACTCTAACACAACAGAGGTCTGGAGAAGGGAGAATGTTTCACAGGACCACTTGCATTTCTAAATACAACAATCTGTTCAGACTAGGTACCTATCAACTTTTGTCAAGAAAAGAGAAAAGAGTGTAGTTTTAAGAACCAGACAAAAGAAGAAGAACAACGACAATCCTCAAAGCACCTGAGCCATGCCATGGATCTACACTTAACAAAACATTAGTTGATCAACATGCTGCATCCCCACAAGCAAGGAGGCCAAGAAAATAGAACTATGTTGTGATGCTTTATAAAGTCAAATGTAATAGATCTATGCACTGACGCTTTATAAAGTCAAATGCATGGAAATTAGGCTGTTAGCTGACCTGGTAGCAGTTATATAAATCGTATTCATATGAGATATGAGAGCAAGGCTAAAACTTTTGATTTATAAAGTCAAATGTATGGCAATTACGATGTTAGGTGACCTCATAGCAATTATATAAATCTTATCCATATGAGAGATGAGAACAAGGGTAAAACTTATATATTTTTAATATTTTATAGATTAATTAATATTTTTTTAAATATAATGTGTCAACTCCATCTTTAACATTGAAGGAATTACCTCACACAAAGTATTTATTAGAATAATACTTTTTTTATACTTTCAATTATTTTCTTTATGTATGTGTGTCAATTGTTGGGTTAAACTTAACTCAGTGAAAGAGTCAATGAGTTAAATCCATTTTAGGTAAAGAGTAGTGATTTTCAAGCCCATGGTTTTGGTAGTTTGTGGTATTATAGATGTGGATTGAAGTAATGAAGCCTTTAAATAAGCATATGATACTCCATTGTAATGGGACTAGAGGTGAGGGGTGAAGAGTCATTTGGCATGACTTGGTTGGTTTGGCCAAAACTAATAAATCTATTATGTGTTAGTTTTCAACGTTTAGGGTTTCCAAGATAAACGATGGTGTCTTGGTTTCTTGATGCTTGATATTTTATGTTGTGTCTATGTTACATTATTAATCTCTCTTATTTTCTTAACAATTGGTATCATAGCTCATGGAAATTGGTGTTGAGCTCATGTTGAGGGGAGTGAGGCAACCACAACAAGGAAACACTAAGGAGAGGAAGGTTGTTGGTTTGTTATTTTTTCTTATACTTGACATGTTGAGCCTTTGAAGTGGTGGGGCAAGTGGAGCCATGAGAGCATTGCCCGAATGAGGCACCCAACGTCGCGCAGCCAATCGAAAAAATAATCACTCGATAGCTCATCTAATTTCCTCGAAGTGAAAGTATGTTACAAAGGATTGCATTGGAATGGAAAACCACCGGGATAATTTCAAGTTGTAGGTGCCCGTGCCTATTTCCAATGACAAAAATTATTGTGCTTCAATATCTCCATTTTAGCGAGCAGTAGGTATGGAGGTATTGCCAATACAATGTCGATTGGTTAAGATATTTCATTAGTTCATAAAGTACTGCAGGGACATGTCATCAAATCCGAATCTAGGAATGGAGTCCAGCTTCGGGAAATTTGGGACTTTGAGTTCGAAATATATTTCAAGTTTCGTGGCGAATATGGCAAACACAGTCGAATGATCGGTCGCAATGAGTGCATGTGTATGAGTTGCATCAACCTCAACTGAAAGTTGATAGCGCGACTTGTTGCTTACCTCGTTATGATCTCTATCATGTGTCGATTTCTCATTTCCACTCTCTATTGCATTCAAGGACGAGCAAAATTTGTTTCTCTCATCGAAATTTCCTTGCGTCTTTATCATTTGAGGCCTTCTTCCCTTTGATCACATATTTTTCGTTGGATTGTCTTTGTATACCATGATGAAATCTCCATGTACAAGGGCATGCAATTTAACAAATTGTCCAATATTCTCTATAATGCACATTAGGCTTTTGTTGTTTGGCCAAAACTTGTATTTGAAGTTCCATGTCCACGATAGATATCTACATTCCTTCTCCTGTAGCAAGGGCGGAAAGGAAATATGGGCTTCAACTTCTTTCTTTGGAATCACCAATCTCCTTAGAGAACTCACATCATTGTTTTGAAGCTCTTTATGCAGAAGAAACTTGAGATCCTCTTTGTTTATTTCATGTTCAATTTCTTGTGCATCCATGTAACCGTGATAGTCTCGACTTTGTGGCCTCTCAAACTGGAGAAGAAATCCCAATGCAGATTCAGGGGGTGGCTACAAGTTGGTTGAAGAATTGAACATTGGATGTGATTGTATTTCAATGGGATTGATCTACATATTCATCTTTATATTAACATAAAATCTAGATGTTTCCTAGTTATTCTTCTCTTTCAATTGGCTCTAACTTTCCAAACACTTTCTAGGGTTGCAACTCTATTCCCTCCTCCTCTTCCTTCTCCTCCCATGGGATCAATCAAGGCCATTTTCTTTTGGACTTCGCTGTTGGATCCTAAAGGAAAATCCTTGGCCACAAGAATTTCCTCTTCCTTGATTTGCGGAGAAGTCAAATCTTCAATGGGTCTTGATGGTAATGGATTTATTGAGGGACTTGGAATATTAAAAGGTAGAATCTCATGAGACCCAGAGGCCAACCTAGACAAATTGTTCTACCCAACAATGCCAACAGTCCCGTGAAACATTCTCCCTTCTCCATACCTTTGTTGTGTTATGCTCCAACATGGAGGCTGTAGAGAACCTGACTAATTGGAGGAATTACGATTTCCTAAGAATTAGTCTTTAGGTTTCCCATTTCATTGGATTCAAATAAGAACATGACTTCATTTTTGTATCCATTGTGAATATTAACATTATCATTTTCTATGGGAACCAAACACTCGACGTTCAACATGGTCATGGCTACTACCGCTAGGAAACTATTGCAATCTCTCGTGAAATGTCATTGGCTATTTTCTTATGTAAAATATTTATCAAAAAATCCCAGTTAACCATGAGCATTGTTCCTGGGAACCATTTTAGTGCCTCTTTAATCTACTCTCCATGAGAAATATTGACTTATCAATGCTTTCAAAGTGCACAAAGTATCTAGATCCACCAATAGAAGAAGAGAGTTGGTAATCATATAAATAAGCTTACTAGACTTTCAACATTAATGGTTTCATCCCAAATGGACATACCCTCTGCCTTCTCTTCTTTTATATCCAAACAATTTTCTTTTAGACAAGAACCATGATATTAAAGAGAGAAAATAATAGTAATTGTGGAGGCAAAAACACAGAATCATAGAATCCTGGTTAACCATGAGCATTGTTCCTAGGAACCATCTTAGTGCTTAATTTCTTCTCTTATCTTTTCCCTAAGAGAAAAAATTGGGCCCCACTTCTAAACATTTCTACTGAAAAGCCTCTCATTTTCTCTCGTGCAAATGGCAAAGCTTAAACCTCTCTTCCCACTCTCCGTGCTCCACCATTTGCAAGGATTCTTCATGACGCTTTTAGTTCCAAAAAAACCCTCTAGTACGTCTAACACTTTACTGGAACACTTCCCATTATCCTCTTTGGTACAACCAGAGGAGTTTCGAACACCACCTCCGATGGAACAGAACCGTTCGTCGGACTCGTTCCTTTGATGTCGTTCATTGCAATGCTTGTCCACGACTTTCCCTATTTTATCGTTGATATCCCAACAGAGATATTTAGATCCATCATCGATGCTGAGAGTATCAACAATGATATTCTTTTCCTCACTGACATAAACCTTGCTAGCGAAACATCTCCATCTTGAAACCTCTTTTATTCTCCTTCAACTCCACTACTTCTTGTTTCTCCTGTTAGTCAAGTTCCTATCATTTCCAATGATTAAAATTTCTACGCCTAACTAGATAATTGATGGATAATTTCCTAATCTACTTCATGTTGCAGTCGTAATTAAGTATTTTGTGTGTTGCCAACAAATTTCATTGTGCATTTCATACCAACTTGTTCACTTGCGCTTCTTGATTTTATGACTAAACATGAGAATTAAACTATTGTATATCATCATATGGGTTAAATGAAACATATGTAGGTCTTGCATTGGCTCTGAAACATATCTTAGAAGAAAATCATTCCTCCCAACTCCTAAACAATGTTAAACACTCCAAACGTCGGTTGGTTGTTTTCACAGATTTATATTTCTATGGTACTGACATATTATATTAACTTCAATGGATGAACTAAAATCATATGCAACAAAGATGACACAAGAACTGACGAAACTCTATTCGGAAAAGTAGCAGCAAAAATAGGGCCCATACTTCCATTAAAAAATGCCTTTGAGCATAATTTTTGGGCATTCTTCAAAGTGCATTTTTCACCACCAAAACAATCTTATTGCATGAATTACATGATTATAATTCCAACTCAACTGACGAAATCAAAATCCGAGGTCTAGAAGGGCCAAAATGATCGTCAAGGATTTCCCACCAAGCAAGCCTCGTTAATCATGACCTTCATTAAACATGAACCCACTCAAAATCTTGAATGAAATTTTAAAGTATCCCACTAGAAGCTCGTCCTTTTTCTCTCTGCATTGCAAAAAATGGAACCTCAATTAGACATTATATGAGAAAGTTATGGACTTTCGAACTCAAGCTCTTATTGTTTCTTGTCGTTAAAAGGACACTTAGAAATTTTTCCGATTTTGTCTTCCCATGAAGGAGAGGTTGTTGGACTCTGGAACACATCGGAGGAGTTCCTTTGAAGATATCTAGTTCACACTAGAGGAGTTCCCACTAAATCCTCCAAAATTTCCTTCAAACTCCTCTGAAAGCCAATGAGAAGTTCCCACAAACTCCCCCGAAAGTTCCTTCGAAGTGCTTTGAATTCATTCAAAATCCTTCGGTTTGCACCAGAGGAGTTCATTCAAATTCCCCCAAAACAAACCGAAGGAGTTCGTTCAAAATACTCTGAAACAAACCAGAGGAGTTTCCACTAACTCCTCTTAAACAAATTGGATAAGTTCCCACTAACTCCTTCGAAACAAATTGGACCAGTTCCCACTAACTCCTCCAAAAGAAGGACAAAACCCTACAAAACTGTCTTTCGTATTTTGGCCATAACGTTTGAATCAGGTGTCTGTTTTGCACGTTCTTTATACCATTGGAAAGGTATTTATGAGATATACAAATTCCTAATTATATTATTTGAGAAATTATACATTAATTGTAGAATTTTTTTGGGATTAATATATGACACCTTGTTAACAACCCTAGAGAACACGACACCTCAATCAAAGGTAGAGGAACTGGGAACCGAACTCAGGGAAGCACATGTGAATTCTCACTTAGTTAAATTTTCAGTTCTAAGGTTTCAAATGTGTAGTGTTAATAGTTTATTTTGAGGATATTATGTGGTCACTCATCCACTGCATGTTGAATGGTTCCAGGCACTAATGTCAAGAGGAGGTCATACTCAACATCATCGCAATGCGATATACAATCAAGGACAACAAAAAATTAAGGATGAAATCAATTGTCATATAAATGGGGGAGAAATGAATGATATCAAACTCAAATGGCTAAAGAGGGAGTTTGAACCCTATGATGATCGAATCTCCTAATATTTAATCCATTCATTACGATGGGAGGGGTGCACTATAGCCGAGATATAGGATGACCCACCAGTGTTAAAAGACAAATTCAAAATGTAATCGTCATATTTGTTCTCTCATCATTACAAAGAGAATAAGGACAAATATTGGTAATTGAAAGGTCACGGAAGAAGGCAAAAGGCCAAAATTCATGTTGAACTTCAATAAATATGAGAAGGGCACCCAAAGAAAGGGATTTTTTGGTTCTTCAAGCATTGTACATTTCTAAACTATTTTGGGAATACAATGTTAACTAAAATTGAGAATCCATTCCTTGGAGCTTTGATGTGCTATTGCTGAAAATGTTAATATTGAGAAGCCCTCAAGACCATCTTTTGATAGAGATAAAAACTTGCATGTGTTGTTGTTTCGGTGCAAACTATTTCAAGCGGAATGCATGCTTTTCACATGGGTTGTAAGGACATATTTGCTAATAGAATTTTCTGATGCTATCTATGTTCCTCTCGCAGTATTGTTATTATTTCTTATATTATACATCCTGAGCATATGAGGTGTTGATGTATGCATAGATATGATTTAGAATGTTCTGGTTATATATGTGTATACATGTGTTTCTAACTTTGCACCTTCATGACAACTATCTGAGTGGGGTCTTAAGCAGAGTTTGGTTTCATTATAACTCATTCACTTACGATAATTTACTCCTAGCTAGGATATGATATATTATAAGTAGATTA
>ML780176.1:1421606-1468229 GCA_009831015.1 Picea engelmannii | reverse complement strand
ATGCATTGCCCCTCCTAGGACTTAGGATAAAAACATACATTTCACATAGCTTTTGGAATAATAATAAATTATTATTCCCAAGGACTCAAGCCCCTAAGCTTAGCCCCTCTTCCAACCTTTCAGCCCCCTTTTCCCTTACCCACTTTGTGGAAGCTTAGTCCCCCATCACTCTTTCTTCATGGTCAGTATGCACGCAACAATGTTTATTCTTTATTAATGTTCTGCATATTACATATACAAAAACAAGCTTATGGCCTTAATACTTAGGCTCTCTGGCCTAATAAAAACATAATCCCACCAGCTTATCAATACTCATCTCACCAGCCTACAAAACATGATTATAGTTCATAAACATGATTACAATTCATAATATAACTAAGGCACTTTCGGGGGATATTATAATCCCCTCCCCTTATTTTTGCATTGTCCTCAGTGCAACTCTTTACACAACATCAACAAGCTTTTCAAAATCTTCAAAAAGATGCGGGTATTCTTCCTGCATAGCATCCTCATGGTCCCATGTCGCATCCTCAGGACCATACCAGTTCCACTGGACCTTTACAAGCCCTATGGCTCAGTTCCAGATTTGTTTTCTTTTACGGTCCAATATGCACACATGATGCACTTGCAAGACACCTTCTTTCTCCACATGAATCACATTCCAATCGATAACATGATTAGCATCAGGTATATATTTCTTAAGCAATGAAAAATGAAATACATTATGTACAGTCATGGATGCAGGTAATGCAAGCATATATGCAACTGGCCCAATCCTTTCTAGGATTTCAAATGGCCCACAAAATCTGGCTGCCAACTTGGCGCAATTTCCCAGCTTCAGGGAACTTCTATTAGATTTTACTTTCAGGAAAACATGGTCACCCACTTTAAACTCTCTGTGGGTTCTATTCTTATCAGCATAAATTTTCTTCCTGTCTTAGGAAGCTTTCAAATTCTTCTTAATTTTTATCATTTTGTTCTTCCATTTCCTTGAGAAACTCTGGCCCAACTACTGCCCTATCAACTATATTATCCCATCTTACTGGCACATTGCACTTTTTTCCATAAAGTGCTTCAAATGGGGCTCATCTTCAATGATGCTTGATACCCATTGTTGTAGGTGAATTCTACCAAGTGCAGGCAGTCTTCCCATTTTAATGGTTTATCCATCACATGCATCCTTAGTGTGTCTTCTATTACTCTGTTCACCCTCTCTGTCTGTCCATCAGAATCAGGATGATAAGCTGTACCGAAGTTCAGATTCGTTCTGAACCCTTTGAATAACCCTTTCCAGAAATTTGAGGTGAATTTCGGGTCTCTGTCGAACACAATTTTCTTGGGAATTCCATGCAATCGTGCCACCTCCTTCATAAAGACGTTGGAAATAGGCGTTGCCTTGTGAGTAGTATTTAACGGAATGAAATGGGAAGCTTTCGTAAGCTTATCCACCACCACCATGATTGAATCGTGCTACTTGCCAGTTCTAGGCAATCCAGTGATGAAATCCATTGTCACCACTTCCCACTTCCACTCAGGAATGGGTAAAGGTTGCAGCAATCCTGCTGGGTGCATGTGCTCAATTTTAGCATTATAGCACTCCATACATCTGGAGATGTATTCAACAATCTCTTTCTTTATACCTGGCCAAAATTAATGGCTCTTGATTGTTTCCACAAGTTTCTGATATCCAGGGTGCCCTACATAAGACACATTATGCATTTCATGCAAAATCATAAGTTTCATGTCCTAGACATTAGGTACATAAATTTTGTTCTTGTACATAAGTGTTCCATCGGTTTCCAATTTATAATTTTCCACTTTCTGTGGCATCTCACCTTGTTGTATATTTGCTACCAGCTCCATGTACTGCAAATCTGCATTTACAACTTCCAAAATTATGCCCTTAATATCAGTTCGATACATGCTAATGGTTGTAGCATGTAATTCATGTACTCTTCTGCTGAGTGCATCAACCACTTTATTCTCCTTCTCTTTGATATGATTGATATCAAAATTGTACTCACAAAGAAACTACAACCACCTACTCTGTCTAGCATTCAAGGTTGGCTGATCAAACAAATAATTCAGACCGTTGTGGTTTGTTATTAGTTCGAACCTCCTTCCCATGAGGTAATGCCTCCATTTATTTAGAGTGTGTACTATGGCTACAAACTCCAAATCATGAGTTGCATAGTTCCTTTCGTGCTCTTTCAACTTTTTGTATTCATAACAGACTACAAATCCATTCTGACTGAGGACTCCTCCTAGTACTTCTTTGCATGGATATGTGCACACCAAAAAGTCTTCATTTGGATATGCAATCCTCAGGATTGGAGCATTGGTTAACAGTTGCTTCAATCGCTGAAATATTTTCTCACAATCTTCTATCCACTGAAACTTCTTCTCCTTCCTTTGCAAGGAAGTGATAAGGTGAGTTATCCTTGAGAACTCTGTGATAAACCTTTTGTAATAACCAACTATACTGATAAAGGATATGACTTCTGTCACATTATTTGGCACTGACCATTCTATGATGGCCTCAATCTTCTCAAGATATACAACTTTCCCATCCTTCGAAATAATATGCCTCAAGTAATGGATCTATTCCTGATAAAAAGAGCACTTGCTCAACTTGGCATACAATTGGTGCTCTCTTAGCACTTGCAACACCATCCTAAGATGTTGTTCATGCTCTTCCTTCGATTTGGAATACACCAGAATGTCATCTAGGAATACTATGAAGAACTTGTCTAGATAGTCCCTGAATACACCATTCATCAGGCACATAAAAACAACGGGTGCATTTGACAACCCAAAAGGCACTACTTTGAAATTGTAATGACCATACCTTGTTCTAAAAGCGGTCTTGCTGATGTCTTCATCCTTTATCCTTACCTGGTGATATCCCGACCTAAGGTATATCTTTGAAAATATCTTTGCATCCTTCAATTGATCGAAGAGGTCATCGATCCTCGGCAGAGGATATTTGTTATTTACAATTACTTTGTTCAATTGTCTGAAATAGATACACAATCTCAATGTTCCATCCTTCTTATTTACGAACAGAACTAGGGCTCCCCAAGGTGACACACTTGGGTGTATATACCCCTTCTTCAGAAGCTCTTCAAGCTACAATTGCAACTCTTTCATCTCTGGCGTACTCATTCTGTAAGGAGATTTTGACACTGGAGTTGTTACATGCATCAAGTTTACAGATAAGTCAATATCTCTTTTTAGAGGTAGTCCAGGTACCTCCTGAAATACATCTTCGAGCTCCTTCATTACCGCATGATCTCCAATACTTGACACCTTATCCTTAGGTGTTTCCTCCACATGGTCTGCAAATAATTGACATCCTTTTCTGTAGCATTTCTTCAGTTGCATTGCTGAGATTTATCTGATAGCAACAACTCTGGGAATTCCTTGGAATGTTATTTGATTTCCTTTCTCATCTAGGCAAGTGAATGCCTTTCTACAACAGTCCAAGATGGCATGGCGCTGGTCTAACCAGTCCATTCCAATTAGACAATCATAAGAACCTAAGGGCATAACATTCAATTTATCCTTTGTGCTCATTCTATTCATGTCCACAGGACAAGACTTAACTAACTCTATGACTTTCCTCTTGGTTCCTGTAGCCCGCTGCACTAACCAAGACTTTTCATGTTTGATTCTTGACAAATGAAAACTTTCCACCACTCTAGTATCTACATAACTATGGCTAGCCCTTGAATCAATTAAAATAGTAAAGGCATGGTTTTTGATCATACCTTCTACTTCAATCATGTGCGACTAATATTCAACTTGATTGTTGTCCAGGGCTGCGTATATCCTTGGCATTATACTATCCATGTCCTCCACTGTTTCAACTTGTTGAACATTATGGACAACTCTCACTTTTCCATTTCTGTGTGGACAATCTCTGTACTTGTGATTCCCTTGACAACCCCAACACTGAATGGGCGTCTGTCTTGGCCTTTGTTTCCCTATGTCAGCCATTATCGGCTCTCTAAATGATGGTTGTCCTTGAGGACTGTTTTTGGAAAAGGGAGGTTTGTTTCCCTTCTGCCTCTGTTCTTTCTTGAACTTCATCTGGTCATCCCAAGCCTTCCGAAAGGTAGGCTTTTCTCTTTGTTGTTCAATAAGAATTTCTCTCTTCTTATCATTTCTTCCATGGTCTTAGGGTCATCATACTGGATCTTGTCACCTATGTAAGGTGGCAGTCCACTTAGATACCTTTGAATCTTGACAGCCTCATCTTTGATGAACGGGACATACTTTAGCAGTTCCAAAAACCTACGTTCATACTCATCCATGGTCATGCTGCCTAGCTTGATTTCAAATAACTCCTTCATCTTTCTGTCATAATATCTTTTAGTTAAGTATTTCTTCTTGAAATACCTATTGAATTGTTCCCAAGTGATATCTTTCTCTCTAATGTGTTTCACTTGCACAATTTGATCCCACCACATGGATGATTTTCCCTTCAGTTGATACATCACAATTCTTCCTTCCACATGAGAGGAATAATTCTGCAGTTGGAAATATTTCCTCATACCAAGAAACCATGTTTCAACCTCTTCCTCCTTCTTATGTTCTCCATCAAATGTAGGAGGCTTAATCTTGTTCATCTCTCCCTTCAGTTTATCTACTCAAGACCTCTTATGCTTTCTGATAGGAGATGGGCTTGAACTACTATGTTCTTCCTTACCGGAATGCTTTGGGGAGCGACGACGATGTCTGCTAACACTCATTGATATTATTTTCCTCTCAGGGGTCCTACGAATCCCTATTTTGATTGAGTCACTCTCCTTGTACAACTTATTTTCAATCCTACCTAGGCTCCGTATCAACTTAAAGTTGAATTCTCCCTGTTGATCCCTAGCTTTCATGAGCTTTTTGCTATCAGCGTGACAATCCTAGGCATCCTTCTATAATCTTTCAATGATTTTCATCATGTGCCCTTCTTTATCCATCTCTTTTTCGTACCCATTGCAGTTCGATCCTTCAACTCCCAAATGAACATCCATTCCTTTTGATTCATTCTCTGAATTGGAAGCATTATGTGCTCCTTCCATTTATTTTTCACTCAGTGGAAATTATATTCGGTGTTGGCACTCATTACACTTCTGCAAACACAATGTGTAGACAACCAGAATTTGTTAGGCCATTATTACTTAACAAATCCCACAATATTCATAGACAAATCTGACTCAAGAAAACGTTTAGTTTTTGTGAATGTTCCGAGCTCTTCTTGGATTTGTAGGAAACTCAGGCCTTATCCCTTTTTCCTCAGCTCCCCAACCCATGCGACCAGGGTTCATGACCAAGCACTATATCTTCAAGGTTCTCTAATTGGGACTTCAAAATTTCAGGTTTCGGGGTTTCGAGATTTTGGAGTTTCGGGTTTTAGAAGTTTCCACACTCGCTTCCCTCTCCAACTCTTGACTTCCGAACTTCCGACCATTCTAGCCATTGGGCCCACATCATAGCTGTCACCAACCAGGGTGGTGACACATAGTGTACTTAAGAAGGTCCATGTTACCTCCGATGACGCCATCCAGCCCCACTGCGTATACTTTTTCCTTCAGGACCCACTAGCATGTGGCACACATCCCATGTGTCCACATCCATCCAAGTGACATCAGCATAACCCACTAAATGAGATTTTCAGGATTTCATGATTTTGGGTTTCGGGAGTTTGTGCATTCGCACATTCCACTTCTCCCGACAGTCGATCTCTAGAAATTACCATCTGTTCTTCTGATTGATCCAACAGTTGATATATTTTTCCCAGATCTATGGTGTATATCTTCTCGAGGTTTCGGAGTTTTGGGTTTCGGAAGTTTGTGCCTCAGCGCACCCTGCTTCTCCCGATAGCCAAACTCCTAAAAGGATTTCTGGATATCCTTCCGGAACTTTCTCTGGATCTAATGGTCATAAAGGTCTCTCTTTCCAAATAGATCCTATGGCTCCCACACTCCAAGTGTTGAGCACACTCTCTCCATGGTCAAATACCACACCGGTTATGGTTTTATTCTACCGCTACCCCTCCTAAGCTTCGTAACATGGCCAAGTAACTCCTTGGCGCTCAGGAATGCTCTAAGGTTCGAAATTGGTTCCTCCAACACAATTTCCACTCAATACCTTGGGTCCAAATACCACTTATCTGGCCCATCTAGGCTAGCCATTGAAACCTTTGGCTTTGATACCAGATTGTAACGTCCTCGACCACCAACAAGCCGACAAATGCCACTACGTGGAATATAACTTAAATAATATTATTTTAAATGAAGTTAAAGGACTTAATAGAGTAAACATAGATTTATTGCTAACATACATAATTAATGGAATTAACAGTAAATCCATTCATTCAATGAAATACATGATAATATTGCAAGCATCACAAACATGCATTTTAATTGAAATTAAACACATGCATATAATTATCTTTGAAATTTTTGTAACTCCACCAACTACGTGCAGACCTTCCATGAAAATCCCAGCCTTAGACCTCGCTACTGATCACGCTCAGCAGTGGATCTCCCCCGAGTTGGGACCAAGCTCCACCCAGGGCAAGGGAATGCTAGACTAGGCTGAGGTGACAGGAAAACTACACAGAGCAACAAGAAGGATTCTCTCCAGGAGCCTTCTTATGCCCACTACTCACAGAATCTCATTCCTCACATGCATTTTCCACCTGGGAGTATACATCTTCACAAGCACATTCCATCGAATCTTCACCTCCCTCTCTGGGTCTCAACAATAAGCCGGATCAGGAACTCTCAGAGCTCTGTAGCTGGTGTTGGACTCTCTCTGGGATAAAACCACTTCCCAACAGACTCTCTCAGCTAGAGAGAGTTTCTCACAGGCCTGAAAACCTACCTCTTCTACCACGGGCCTGGAAACCCGGTTCTTCGACCAATTTCAACCCAATTCCTGCAAGTTTAGGTTGACAACAACAACAACAACTTTGGCTAACTCATAGGTGACAACAACAATAGGAAAAACTGGGTGTGGATGTCCAGAAGATGGAAACAACCACGGTTCAACACTCATTCACGCAAGGATGACAGTTGCAACAATAGATGGGCATAGGTCTTAAAATGGAAACGACCAGACGTTAGACACAAAATTCTCATGTGATTTCCCCGGTGTCGGGTTCCATAGAAGACACAGAACATTTCACCGGTTTTGGTTCTCAGAATTGCGTGAGGGTAAAACAACAGAGGTTCCAAAGTAGATGAAAACAATTTTCAAACAGAGGATCCAAAAATTGGCAGCACGGACGCAACAACGGAGGACCCCCCCCCAACATGACTCAACTCAACAGTTTTAACTGCATGCGCCCAGGTCGGCACTTGTCTTCCTGGAGCTGCATACGTTGCCCCTCCCAGGACTTAGGATAAAAACATACATTTCACATATCTTTTGGAATAATAATAAATTATTATTCCCAAGGACTCAAGCCCCTAATATTAGGCCCTCTTCCAACCTTTCAACCACCTTTTCCCTTACCCTCTCTGTGGAATCTTAGTCCCCCATCACTCTTTCTTTGTGGTCAGTCTTTAGCAACGATGTTTATTCTTTATTAATGTTCTACATATTACATATACAAAACATGATTATAGTTCATAAACATGATTACAATTCATAATATAATTGGGGCACTGTCGGGGGATATTACAAAGGGACTTCCATATAGTATTGTAAAGGTATTGGAATACAATTTCTAACCATGTAACTTGTGTTCCCATTTAAGTTAGGTATGTAGGGTAAAAATTCCCTCAAATATACTTATCCAAATTGAAAAAAAATAATACTTTCAACAATCTCCATCTTGCAATATTTATCTTAGACATCTGTAGGCATGTAATATTTATCTTGGACATATTGTGGGCTCCATTTATGTACAAATTAAAGTGGGCATGTGGAAAAAACCAAATGTTATCTCATCCCATCAGGGATATTCTTAAAAGCTACACCATAAGGGGGCCACTTTGGAGTTATATACATTTATGTCAAGGCTCCTTCAAGGAACTTCAAGGCTTCTTCAAGTGGACACATCATTATTTCTTCAAGGGCTTCTTCAATTTCCTTTGACATTGACTTGTCCTCATGGATTGAATATTGCATGTTGGCTTCTTAAGACTTCATCAACATGTCTTCAAGGGTACTTCTCTTGGATTCATGGAATCAAGGCTTCCTTACTTGGCTTCATGGCTTCAAGGCTTCTTCAATTGGCTTCATGGCTTCAATACTCAAACAATATCAATGCTTCTTTACTTGGTTTCATGGATTCAAGGCTTCTATACTTGGATTCATGGATTCAAGGATTCTTCACTTGGCTTCATGGATTCAATACTCAAACAATCTCCATTTTTCACTGCCACATCATAATGATCATTGTTACATCCATATCGTTATTGCCACATCATCATCGCTGCCACTTTGACATCAATGACAACATTTTCTCAACAAGATGAATCCAACATGAGAATCTGGTAAGTGCCATTACCAGATGAGTGAGGAATAGGGGAGGGAGAACCAATGTGGAAACCAACCCTTAGGCTTGGAAATTATTTTGCAACAGATCTAGTTCCAACGAGGATGACTAAGAAGGTTGGGAATTATCTTGATGAGCATACTTAAAGGTTTCCTAGACTTAACACATGACAGGGAGGAGAGGGCACTCATGTGTGTAATGTCCATACACACCACAACAATAACAAGGTGTGTTTGTGTGGAGGGGTTGGTTCTTCCCCTTCTTGGGCATTGGGTTGGTTCCTTAGCTTTGGTTGGGGAGGTTGGTTTCCCCTAATGTTGGGGGTTGGTTTTGGGCTTCCCTATGGTCCCTAGTTATGGTTTTTTTTCTTCCCCTTCCTCTTGTTGTTCCTCCCATATTGGTTGGGAGGAAGGGCAACATTCTGTTGCACATAAACTTCTCCTTGTGTAGGAGGTGTAGGTGGACTAGAATGGGTAGGGGGAACACCAATGTGTGGTGCAGATGTGGCTGGTTTTGGACCAATAAAAGTGTAATAAGGATTGGTGGTAGCCCCACAAGAGGGATTTCCACACGGGCGACCCTGACCATGGTAGTGTAGCTGAGTAGGAGGTTTACAATAGGATGTATTTGTGCTCACCTGAGATGAGGCATGTGACTAGTCCTTAGGTGGGGTTAGGTATCCATAAGAAGTGGGGGACCCACCATAAGGATAGGCATATCCACTAGATACAGGTCATGTTAATGGACATGTGGGAGAGACCGAGCCAATTAGACCATTGATTTTATAGGAGGTTTATAGAGTGGTTGAGTCACCTAAGCGAGAATGAGGGGCATTAGGGAGGATGGTGTACATATATCAATTTTTAGCATAGATCAAGTCATACTATTGGGCCTTTTGTATGTCCTCTTCCTCATTCTGAGGTAATTTCATGAAGACAACCTTGGAAATGAGAGGAAGGAGGGACTTCAAGAAGAATTCCTTGAGGAAAATGTCATTAAGCTTGGATTTGCACAAGCCAGACCATCCATGCCACTCATGGACGTGGTATGATATGCGGGTAGATGTGGTTTGGTAACATGTGGTAACAATGTAAATCCCCAGGTTATGGTGAATATGTAGCTAGAAGAATGTGAGAAAAACCTCTGCAATGGAATCAAAAGTACGGTGAGAGTTCCCTCGCTAGTCTATGTGCCACTTTGCAATGACACCCAACAAGTTTATTTGGAAAAGGCGAAGCCTGATGGAGTCCTCCATGATGGATTTTGATGAACACCATAACTGGAAGGACATCACATGTTTGAATGGTCTTCCCTTGAATTTCCTTCAAACTTGGGGATCTCGGAGGGTAACTTGGTGGGAATGGGGGGCTAGTTAGGATCGCGATGAATGTGATCATTGATCAAATGGTTAAGTTGAGGAATACTCAAACCGACCATGAAAGGCAGGGAGGTTGGGGTAGTTCCAACCATGGGGGAACTAGGAGGATATGGTCCTCATGAAGGAGGTAGAGTGTGAGAAGTGGTTGTACCAACACTTCACAGCGGGGATAGGGGTTCCAAATTTGAAGAGATGGAACTGGAAGAATGATCAAGGAAGAGGGCCTTCCCTCGTCAGGTGGAGACGAGGGTGTGTCTTATGGAAAACTATGGGAAAAGGAATTGTATCCTATGGGACTGTCTCTTTGAGGGAGAAATGGTGTCCAAGGTGAGGTTGAGTTTCAGTCTAATTGTCTTGTTTCCATATTTCTTTGGTGTGATGATAATTTTTTGAAGTTGGTTTTAATTGTTGAAAGTAAATTGTTAATGATAAAAATAACTTGTTGAAAATAAAGAACTTTGAAAATAAAGTGTGTAACATAAATATATATGGATGAAAGAAACCTAATAAAATGTACTAAGGGATGAATTTTCCTCTTGAAAAAAAATCTGTGTTGCATGCAAAATCAGAAATCTAAAGATGTAAACTTTTCTTTCCAAAAATGCACCTAGATTGTAATGGAAACTCCCTATTGGTAAGTAAAAAGAAGGGGACTAGTGATGCATCCCTCCCTCACCCGCAGGTCGGAAGGTCCACGTACATAGTATCTTCTTCTTTCTTTCGGCCCGAAGAACTCTTAAACACTCTTCTATTTTTCTTTTGGAAAATATGCACCCACAATCACTTCAAGAAATCCCCCTTGTACTTCGGGAGATCGCGCTTCGCGTTTTTGCAAATCTAGTGGTCAAACGCCTTGTCCCTCTCTATATTTGAAACCCAAAAACTAGTCGGCGTTGATCCTTTCCCTCTGTGTTTTGGGATTCTCCTTATCGTGATTTAGGCAGTTGCGATGTCGAGCAACTTGTCTCCTCGACTCCCGATACCCGATTTGCTGAAACTCCGATGTGCTCACAAGCTTTGACCTTCCAATGGTCCTTCACTCCATCGAGACTTCGGACTTCACGATATCGTGAATCCTAATGCAAGAATTTCAGAACTTTACTCCACAAAACCCCGAATGGTCAACTGAATTGACTCCCTTGTCGAGAATGTGCCACCTGTCCACTCTACTGATTCCTGTGGCCCACACAATCCTTTTATCCCTTCGGGACTTCGCGTTTCATGATTTCTCAATTCCTGTGGAAAAGATTTCGGGACTTCCACTCGTGAAAAAACCAAAATAGAAGTTCACGAGTAAATCCAACGGCCCCTACGGCTCTAATCCTCCCAAGCTTAACTCTTGAAAATATCTTGATGTAACTCCCTGATTCCTCCGTGTGATCGAATGGATCACGGGACTTCGCGGATTCTCCACAGAGAATTTCGACTGTCCGTTTTTTTTCTTTCACAAGGACTCTTGCAACTTCTAAGAAAGCGGGTTTCCTACGGTACTCAACTGTCTGCGATGCAAACTTGCAATGCCTTCTCACTGTTCCAGTGCACAAAATTCTGATTCTTCTTTAGACAACTTCCAAGGCCTTATCCTTCCTAAGCTTCTTATAAACCCGATTCTTTAAAGAAGTCTCTTGCGCGCACTCCTTGCGGCAACCTTCAGACACTTCAAGTGTTGTATACGTCAACTCTGTGCACTCCTTGCAGCAACAGTCCTTCAATAACCTCTCAGGTCTTCCAAAACCTTAATTCAAGTTTGTTCTGTGCACACCTTGCACGACTCTTGTTCCTAACTTGCACTTTTGTGAGAATGAGAAACAATAGTAAAACTATCTGAGCCTTCAGAGACAAATCTCTGAACCCTTTGTCAACGCACTCCTTGTGGACAATTCGACTTCACTCCTTGCAGGAATCCTTGCTCAGACAGAAAAACAATTGAAACTCATTTCCCTACTTCCTCTCAGACTTCAAACTCAAAACATGAAATCACATACACAACATATAAAGCAAATGTACAACAGGAAGTAAATATCCATGAGCATAACATTCAACATACATACACAAAGAACAAATATGACGCCATGAATTTGAATCAAAGCTCTTTCTATTAATTCAAATATCTGTACATGGGTGTTCTACACAATTCTCTCTTCTCTGTATGCTCTCTTGCTCTAGCTTCATACTCCTTCTCCTTCTAATGTTACAATGATACAAATGAGGGTGCCTATATCCATTTTCCCTCCGGCTCCTAAAACTGTCAAATCTAAACATTAAATTCTATCTACCTTCATTAACTATATTAAATGCCTTCTACCTACTATGGACGAGAGTGGGACACTCAAGGTCTGTTTACAACATGGGAGTGCGCCCTTCCTTAATTGCTACATCAAGTTTGGTGGATCCGATCTTCAAAAATGATTCAAATAATTTTATCATATGTCAAAATGCGTTGGCGTCTGCCCCACACTCGCTTGACGCTGGCGATGCTCCTGTATCATACTCCCTCACTTGAAAATTTCATGGGCTCCTGTCCATGAGCTCACGCACGGTCTGTCCATGCTTTTGTATTTCTGCTTCATTCTCCCAGCTAGTGTCTTCAACTGGATGGCCCTTCCATTTGACCAAATACTCGAAGTATTCTTTTCTTCTGGTTTTCTTGCCAATTCTTTTATCCAGTATGCACTCCATCTGCGGATTTTCTGCAACTGGCATCTGCTTCCGCCACTGAACCTCTGGCTGTTCATTTCCTGCCTCCGCTTCTTTATCTTTATATGGGTACAAATCCGAGACATTGAATATTGAAGAAATTCTGATCCCATCGGGTAATTCAATCTCGTAAGGATTCGCCCCAAATTTCCTCAAGACCCTACATGGTCCGATTTTCTTCATTTTGAGTTTGTTATATGTCCCCTTCGGGAACCTTTCCTTTCTCAGATGTACCAGAATCAAGTCACCAAATTCAAGATGAAGCTATCTTCTGTGTTTATCTGCCCTGCGTTTATACTCCTGACTTGAATTCTTCAATCGGTCCTTCACCTGGCTGTGAAGTTCCGTCATCGCCTCTGCGAAATCTTCTGCACTAGCGCTCCTAGTTCCATTCAGTTCTGAATTCCTCAAGTCAGAAATCCCTCTCGGCTGCATGCCATAAATAATCTGGAATGGACTTCGCCCTATGCTTCTGTTCACTGAGTCATTATAAGAAAACTCTACCTGTGGTAATATATTGTCTCACTGGCTGTGATGTTCTATCACCAAGCTCCTCAGCAAGTCTCCCAGACTCTTGTTCACTGCTTCTATTTGTCCATCCGTCTGAGGATGATAAGCCGAACTGAACGACAAGTTATTTCCCAGCTTCTTCCACAATTTCCTCCATAAGTGTCCTATGAATTTCGTATCTTGATCTGAGACTATACTCCTTGGTAAGTCGTGAAGTTGAATGACTTCTTTGAAAAACAGATTCGCAATGTGAGTTGCGTCACTGGTTTTCTGACATGGAATGAAATGTGCCATTTTGGAAAATCTATCCACTACCACAAAGATTGAGTCAAATCCTCTTTGTGTCCTTGGCAATCCCAATATGAAATCCATGCTGATTTCATCCCACGACTTCTCAGGTATGGGCAATGGTTGATAAAAACCTGTATTCTGCCTCTTTCCTTTCGAATGCTGACAAATCTTGCATCTGTCCACAAATATTTTAACTTCTACTTGCATTCCTGGCCAAAAGTATGACTCATTCATCTTTGTAAATGTCTTATCATGACGAAAGTGTCCGACTAATCCTCCACTATGGTTTTCCTTTAACAAATTCTCCCTCATGGAGCATTTGGGAATGCAAAGTTGATTGCCCCTGAATAACAATCCGTCTTGGATCATGTACTCGGCCCACTGGCTCCTATCTCTGAATACTGGATTCTTAGCTGCTGCATGCGCCTCCTTAAAATCCAGATCATCTCTGTACATATTCCCGAGATCATCAAAACCTAATGTTTTGACTCTCAACTCCTGCAATAGCAAACACTTCCTGCTCAAAGCATCAACAACTTTGTTAGCAGTACCAGAAATATGTTTAATCACAAAAGTGAAATTCTACATGTATTCAACCCATTTAACATGCCTCTAATTCAACTTTCCCTGTTGAGACACAAACTGCAATGCATGATTATCACTATATAAAATAAACTCCTGGGGAATTAAGTAATGCCTCCATTTCTTCAATGCCTGGATGATAGCATAAAATTCCTTAGCATATGTGGAGTATTTCACTTTCGCTTCATTCAGCTTCTCGCTGAAATATGCTACTGGTCTGTCTTCTTGACTCAAGACTGCTCCGACTGCAAATCCACTTGCATTGCATTTCACTTGAAATGTCTTTCGGAAATCCGGCAACACCAAAATTGGTTGTTCCATGATCTTCTGTTTCAACAAATTGAAACTCTTTTCAACCTCTTCAGTCCAGTGAAAAGATTTATGTCTTTTCTTCACCGTGTCCATCATCGCTGCACTAATCCCACTGAAATTCCTGATGAATTTTCGTTAGAAACTATCCAATCCATGAAAACTTCTCACCTCGAATATATTCCTCGGTGATAGCCAATTCTTGATCACTTCCACCTTATCTGGATCCATCCTCAACTTATCTGCAGAAATGACAAACCCAAAATAAATGAGCTCTGTCTTCACGAATGAGGACTTTTTCATATTTATCAACATCTTCTCCTATTGTAGCCTCTTCATCACTGTAGCCAAATGTTTCAAATGTTCAGCCTCTGTTTTACTGAAAATCAGTATGTCATCCAAATACACAATGAAAAATTTTCCGATGAACTCCCTCAGGACTTCGTTCATCAACCTCATGAAGGTACTCAATGCATTTGTTAATCCAAATGGCATAACAAGCCATTCATACAGCCCTTCGTTAGTCTTGAATGTTGTCTTCCATTCGTCACCTTCTCTCATGCGAATCTGGTGATATCCACTTTTCAAATCGATCTTTGAAATTTTTTTTGCTCCACTCAAGCAATCCATCAGATCATCCATCCTCGGCAATGGAAATCTGTACCTAATAGTTATTTTGTTGATTTCCCTCGAGTCAGTACACATCCTCCAGCCTCCGTCTTTCTTCGGACTGAGTACTGTCAGAACATCACACGGACTCAAGCTTTCTCTGACCAATCCTTTGTCCATCAAATCTTGGACTTGCCTTTTGACCTCTTCATTCTTCTGCGGTGTCAATCTGTACACGGCTTTGTTTGGTAAACTGGCTCCTAGTATGACATCAATATGATGACTCACACTTCTGATCGGTGGCAACGAATGAGGTAATTCGTCCACTACTATGTCAGCGAAATATTCTAGCAGTTCCTGAATCTCTTCTGGTAAATCATCTACCTTTGTATGGACTAAGACAATCTTTGGCTTCCTGACCACAATAAATTGTGGTTCCTCCTTTTTCTTCACTTCTGTAAGAAGTTCCTTCCCACACATGAGAAGTATAGTGTTACTTACTTCAGGTTTCACCTCTTTATCTTTGATTGGAAGCAACATGTGAGTTCTCCCATTCTTCTCTAGGGTGTATGTGTTCATTCTCCCATCATGAATCACATTCCTATCATATTGCCACAGTCTACCCAGCAATAGATGACAAACATCCATAGGAATAACATCACACAAGATCTTATCATTATATCCCCCTATCTTAAATTCAACTAAACACTGTTTAGTGACATTTACCTGATGTCCTTTTTGTAACCAAGAAACTCTGTATGGGCTTGGATGATCAATCGTCTCCAGCTCCATCTTTTCTACCATCTCAGCTGAAATGAGATTGTCTGTGCTTCCACTATCCACAATGACCTTACATACCCTATCCTTGGTCTTGCAAGCAGTCCGAAAAAGTTTGTTTCTCTGGACTGAACTCTCCACCTCCTTCTCCGATGTCAAAAGAACTTTTCGCATCATCAACGATCTTCCACCTTCAACATCTTCTGCCTCAACATTCCGCCTTTGAGCTTCGGTGATGTGAGCTTCTCTTTCCTCTTTCTTTTTTTTCTGGACATTCAAAATACTTGTGTCCAACCTTTCCGCATGTGAAGCACTTTATCACTCCACCTCTTCCTCTTCCTCTACCTCTAGTACGAGGAATTATATTGTTATCAGCATACTCTCCTCTTTGATCAGCGTACTACCCTCGCTATGAGGTTCCACCTCTCTCAGTTCGAGTTTGAGTTTTCTTCCACTCCTCCTTAGGCTTCTGATTTCTTTCTTGGAAAACTGATTTGCCCCTGGGCTGAATTCTCCCTCGGCCACTTTGACCCTGCTTTCATCTCATCTTCTCTTCATATTTCAGAGCCAATTGGTAAGCATCTTCCACTGTTCAGATGGTTAACATGCTCATCTCATCCTGAATTTCATATCTCAGTCCATTCATATACTTGGCTACTTTTTTGTCGTTGCTTTCCCGATGACCTGCCCTGATGTTTAGTTTGTAAAATTATTCAGTGTATTCCTTCACTATCATCAGCTTTTGTCTCAGGTTCTGCATCCTTTTGAACAGAGTAATTTGATAATCTCTGGGGATGAATTTTGCCTGCATCTTTGCAATCATCCTATCCCAGTTTTTGATTTTCTACTTGCCTTTGCAATGCTTATCAACTTGTAGTTAATCCCACCAAAATGCTGCATGTCCCTTCAATCTTGTGACAACATGCTTGACCTTCTTGTCCTCTTTGAAATCTTCGTAGTCAAAGTATGTGTCCAGAGCTCTAATCCAATATAGAAGTTCTTCAACATCCAAATTTCCCTCATAAACTGGAATGTCCATCTTTGCTCTTGCACCCATTCTTGAAATGGCTTTTAGCAAGCGTTCGTTTGCTGCATCTTCTACTGTGACTTCCTCTTCTCCATGTCCAACTTCATCTTCAATTTTGGACTCACTGACATCTCCTATATCAGCTGTGCACCTCTGTGTTGTCTCCATGTCCTCAATTCTGGCATGAAGATCACGCATCTCTTTTTCTATCTCTAGATTCTGCATCTTCCTACCCCTTCTTCTCGGCATTTCCCTCTCCTCTTGCGGATTGGGTGATTGTCTATCTCTTCTCCTTGGTGGCATGGTGAATTTTCTTTTCCCTGCTACAGAAAGCAAAGAAATCTTTTTGCTCTCTGATACCAGACCTGACACAATGTATCAGAGTGCTCTTTTATCCCCTTCTGCCTCCCCTTTCCTGAAATATACAAGCAAGAATCAAGGCTCTGATACCAAACCTGACGCAACCCTCCCTCACCTACAGGCCGGAAGGTCCATGTACACAGGATATTCTTCTTTCTTTCGGCCCAAAGAACTCTTAAATGATCTTCTATTTTCCTTTTGAAAAATCTGCACCCACAATCACTTCAAGAAATCCCCCTTGTACTTCGGGAGATCGCGCTTCTCATTTTCGCAAATCTAGTGGTCAAACGCCTTGTCCCTCTCTATCTTCAAAACCCAAAAACCAGTCGGCGCTGATCCTTTCCCTCTCCATTTTTGGATTCTCCTTATCGCGATTTCGACAGTCGCGATGTCGAGCAACTTGTCTCCCTGACTCCTGATACCCGATTTTCTGAAACTCCGATGCGCTCTCAAGATTTGAACTTCCAACGGTACTTCACTCCGTCGGGATTTCGGACTTCACGATATCGCGAATCCTAATGCAATAATTTCAGAACTTTACTCCACGAAACCCTAAATGGTCAACTGAATTGACTCCCTTGTCGAGAATGTGCCACCTGTCCACTCTACCGATTCCTGTGGCCCACACAATCCTTTTATCCCTTCGGGACTTCGCGTTTCGTGATTTCGCGATTCCCGTGGCAAAGATTTCGAGACTTCCACTTGTGAAAAACCCTAAATAGAAGTTCATGAGTAAATCCAACAGCCCCTACGGCTTGGATCTATGGCTCTAATCCTCTCGAGCTTAACTCTTGAAAATCACTCGCTGTAACTCCCTGATTCCTCCGTGAGATCGAACGGATCGCAGGACTTCGTGGATTCTCCACAGAGAATTCCGACTATCCGTTTTTTTTCCTTCACAAGGAATATTGCAACTTCTAAGCAAGTGGGTTTCCTACGGTACTCAACTGTCTACGATGCAAACTTGCAACGCCTTCTCCCTGTTCCAGTGCACAAACTTCTGATGCTTCTTTCGACAACTTCCAAGGCCTTATCCTTCCTAAGCTTCTTATAAACCCGAGTCTTTAAAGAATAATCTTCCGTGCACTCCTTATGGAAACCTTCAAACACTTCAAGTGTTGAATACGTCGACTCTACGCACTCCTTGCAGTAACAGTCCTTCAATAACCTCTCAGGTCTTCCAAACCATGAATTCAAGTTTGGTTTGTGCACACCTTGCACGACTCCTGTGCCTAACTTGCACTTTTGTGAGAATGAGAAACAATAGTAAAACTATCTGAGTCTTCAGAGACAAATCTCTGAACCCTTTGTCAACGCACTCCTTGTGGACAATTCGACTGCACTTTTTGCAGGAATCCTTGCTCAGACAGAAAAACAATTGAAACTCATTTCCCTACTTCCTCTCAGACTTCAAACTCAAAACATGAAATCACATACACATCATATAAAGAAAATGTACAATAGGAAGTAAATATCCATGAGTATAACATTCAACATACATACACAAAGAACAAACACGACGCCATGAATTTGAATCAAAGCTCTTTCTATTAATTCAAATATCTGTACATGGGTGTTCTACACAATTCTCTCTTCTCTATATGATCTCTTGCGATAGCTTCATATTCCCTCTTCTTCTAATGTTACAATGATACAAATGAGGGTGTCTATATCCGTTTTCCCTCCGGCTCCTAAAACTGTCAAATCTAAACATTAATTTCTATCTACTTTCATTAACTATAATAAATACCTTCTACCTACTATGGACAAGAGAGGGACTCTTAAGGTATGTTTACAACATGGGAGTGCACCATTCCTTAATTTCTACATCAAGTTTGGCGCATCCGATCTTCAATAATGATTCAAATAATTTTATCATATGTCAAAATGCGTTGGCGTCTGCCTCACGCTCGCTTGCACTGGTGATGCTCCTGCATCAACTAGAGGGTCTCTCTCTTCACTAAGGGTATTAGTATGCAAGCAAAATATGGTTCTATAACAACAATATGATGGCATCCAATGGTTGTATCAAACAATAAAGAATTAAATGAAATTTAACCAAATCTATGGTCCTACCCTAAATGCTTCCTTTTGTTCTTTTGGATCTACTTTAAATGGTATGAAAATCAAGAAATGAAACTAAGGGGAAGGAAAAAAATAAAGTGGTAGAGATACAACCTATTAGTGGGCCTAATGGTTAAGAACATGTGTTTCCTCCTAAGAGGTCACATGTTCAAATCCAGAGGGGGGTAGGGTATGCATACCTCCATAGACTTTACCAATAAAATCATTGGGTGGAGGGGGTCTCATACACCAATATGTTGTCTGGCTTGGTCGTGACCTTAAAATAGTAGCAAACAAGGATCCAAACCCTCAAGAAACCCCTTGAATAAAAGGGATCAAAACCTCTTAGGGGTTGCTCCTCAATTTGTAGGGTCTAGTTAGGTTTTTTAAACCACTCAATAAACCATCAAAATGGCGGTAAATACATGCCCTAAAAAACACTTGCAGCAAGTAAATAAAACACTGAAAGTAAAAGAAAATTCAAAAATTGATCAGTGCAGAAAAACCTGGAAATGTGTATTGAGTAGTGTTGAATTTTTTGATTTTCAGATCTGATAATTATTACCTTATGATTTAAATGCTATTGTTATCATAAAATAATTACACACTAAAAATCTCAACAAGACTTAGTGAACTTGATGAGAGGTTGTTGTAAGTAAATATTTCATGAGATGATATATTACAATTGAGGGGCCCGATATATATACTTGGGCGGAGTGCCCTTTCATTTAATGTTTTTCCATTAATTAATTTATTATTAAATGTTAATTATTGATTATTTATATATATTTTACATTATATTATAAATATATTATATTTATGTTGATGATTATTTCCTCACATGCGCAACTAATTAATATAGATCACTCCATCTTGGAGCAGGCAATGTGAGAGCACCTCGATTCTATCCACTCCTCGTCAAGAGAAAGACTATATCCGGGCCATTCACCACTAGCAAAGATTTGTGAGAAAATGAGTTATTTCCCTTGCTCAAACTAGCATGACCAATTTGGGAGAATGTCTGTCTGATGCCACTAACTATAAAAAAATCAACACTCCCTCTCAGTGAAGGATACATTCTGTATCACGCCAACATTGTCTTTTAATTATACAACAATCAACTTTTTCTTAGATGGAGACTTGGTGAGAATGTCCATAATTTATTCATATATGAATATGTACTGGAGCTTTATTTCTCCCTTTTATACCATGTCTCAAATGAAGTGATATTTGATCTCAATGTGCTTCGAATTTTCATGAAATATTGTATTTTCCAAAATCTTGACACAACTTTGATTATCACATTGTATTAAGGTCATCTCTAGCTCTTGATCAAATAGTCCCGCAATACATTTCAAATCTATATTGCTTCGCGACTTGAAAACCTGGTTGCGATATACTTCACTTATGTTGTACTAAGTGATAAAAAATTCTACTTCCTACTAAAGTAGGATATCATAGCTGATCCTAAGCCGAAGTAGCACCTCAAGCTGCTCTTTATGTCCACTGTAATCCCCACCCAGTCAAAATAAATATATCCCTGCAACCTCACTTCACCACCTGAGTCATATCTTAGACCATATCCAACTGTACCATATAGGTACCTCAACACATGCTTTTCTGCAACCCAATGGAAGTGCCTCGGTTCAACTATGAAATGGCTCGGGGTGTTGATTGTAAAGAAAATATCTAGCCTAGTGTTATAAAAATAGGACCGTGGAGCAATAAAATAAAACAAATGCGGAATCAAAACATAGAAGATACACAATACAATAGAGACACAGATTTACGTGGTTCACCCAGTGTGGGCTACATCCACCAGAGAAATTGCCAGGTCCTTCGTTTATTATTATCTAGCATATGAAGGGATACAACCTACAACAAACCCTTTATAACTTCCCCTTTTTTCTCTCACAGTCTCATATCTCAGAATACAATATTCGCCATCAACCATAGCCGCAATACATTTCCCTCATAAAAGAGAGTTGCCTTCTAGGGAAAAAAACCCTAACATAATCTCTATCGTTAGATTTGCGACCTTATAATGAATGGTCCAGATTTATAATGAAATTACAATATACATTTACAAGGCATTTTTTCCTTCGGGGGCTCGCTTTCTCCCAGACCCCCCAACTAGGGGGATATCCCCCCCAGACCCCGCAGAGGGGGTACCCCCCTCTGCACTCCCCTGCATGGAAGAGTGTACATACTTCTGGGGTGTAAATACTTCATGGGGTATAAACACGACTGAAAGTAAAAGACCTTTGAATAAGGAAGATAATCAGGCTCCACAACCAAAACCTAGTGTTAACTAGGTACATCAAGGATCCTTTTATCTTCTTGTACATAGTGATATCCACTAGATATGAATATGAAGCAGAATCACTCAGCTTCTTCAGATTTGTCATCATAGGTGTAGCCATGGACTTGCAGTCCATCATATCGAATCTGCTCATGATCTCAACTGTGTACTTCCCTTGCCCAAGGAATATCTCATCTGGTTTATGCCACACCTCCATTCCTAATAAATAATGCATGAATCCAAGATCCTTTATCTCAAACTCAGATGCCAACTCCCTCTTGCACTTATCGATGACTCGGTCTTCTCCCACAAGGAAAAATTCATTAACATATAACAACAATGTCAAAGTATCACCATCAACAACATTGTAGTAAATGTTGGGATCTACTTCACTATTGGTGAATCCAAAGCTCATCAAGTATCCATCAATCCTGGAGTACCATTCCTTGGGTTCCTGATCGAATTTGTACAAGGCCTTATTTTTCCTGCAAACATGAGACTCCCTCCCATGTACCTCAAATCCCTGAGATATTTTTATGTACACTTCTTCCTCAATCATACCATTGAGGAATGTAGTATTTACATCCATCTCGTATAGTCTCCAATCCATGACTATTGCAATGGAAATAATGGTCTTGATGGAAGTGTACCTAGCTACTGGAGAAAACATCTCCACATAGTCCACTCCCTCTTTCTGGGAGAACCTTCTTTCCATGAACCTCACTTTATACTTTTCAACGCTACCATCTGTTGTACACTTGATCTTGTAGATCCACTTGGAATTCACAACTGACTTCCCCTCAGGTCTCGACACAATATACCACACACCATTCTTCATGATGGATTAATATTCCTCCATCATGGAATCTCTCCAAACTTGTTGGCATGCTTCCTCCTCATAAATGGAAGGTTCAAAATCAATGATTGTCACATGCCAAAATTTCACACTTAAGAGTTGCATCCTAAGTGTCAAAAGTGTCGCAAAGTGACGTATGCACCTTTTTGAGTGTCACATGCACTGTCGCAAGTGTCGTATTCACCTTACCTAGTTTCACATTCATTTTTCTAAGTGTCACAACCCCTTGACACCATGAAAACATTTTTCACAATCCCTAAGTCATGTTGGAAGAAGAATCCCTCTCATCTAATAGCAGAAACACAACTTTTTCTTGGAAAATTCGACCAAATTTGGGAATTTATGAAGGGTGGTGCCCCCCTAGCCATGATGGGGGAGTGCCACTTCATGGACTGGCACCCCCTTTCCATGTTAGAGGATAGCCACTTTATAGGATGGATCCATGTGTTCAAATCTGGGGGAGTGTCAGTCTTGTTAGAGGAAATCAAGGAATCTCCCACCTTTTCCTAAGGGCCAACTCTCTTGGGATGAGGTTTGTTGTGGTCGAATCCTATCCTATGGGATATATCTTATGATCTAATCCCAACTTAAGGAGCCATATCCTAAACCATATCCTTCATTTTCTCATGGTTTTTGTGCCTCTCAACCCTATATACTGAAGGTATTTCCAAGGTGAAGGGGGGAACAATCCCCATTATTTTCTTGGAGTCCCCCATAATGTGTAACTGCGTAAACTTTTTCAAACTGGCAAGAAGAATACCAATACCCCGCAAAAGGGAATAAGCCTCAGCTTGATTGTTTGTAGAAGGCTGAAGCCCCAGGCACAAGATAATTCAAGTATTCCTTGAAGACCTAGAAAAACTCCACCCACTCCTGCCACCCCTAATAAACAACTATTAATGTTATTATTACATACAATTAATAATACTTATTAATATTAATAATTAATAATAATTGTTATAAATAATAATTATAGTTATTATAGATAAAAAGAAAAAAAAGAAACTTGAAAATAAATAGAGTAGCTAAAAACACTTTAATAGGAAAAAAATAAAAAATGAAGAAACTAAGAAAGGAAAAAACAAAAACAAACTAAGTATCAAAAGTGGTTGAAATGAAAAGTAAAAAGAGGAAGATAAGAGTAAAATAATAATTAAAGAGTAATCGAAACACGCAATCTACCTCTTTCTTACGTTTGATGGAACAAACAAAGCTAGAGATTGTTTTCCTTCAAGAAATGTTGGTCTCCTCACAGAAGGCTAGGGACTTTTTTAATTGTTTTCAACCTTCCTGGGTGATCTATTCAGTCAATTCAGTGGGCACCTATGGGGGCATTCTTGTTGCTTGGGACCCAAGCTTATATGAACTTACTCCTTTCATCACTATTGGGGGCATATTACTTACTAGTAGCAACATTTTAAGCAAGCGAGAGTTTACTTTGTTAAATGTGTATGGCCCTTGTACAACCAGGGAATCTTTCTGGAATGCAGTGAAATATAGCGGTATTTTATCTGCTACTAATTTGATAATGGCAGGAGATTTTAATTTTATTTTTAACTCTCAAGAAGCGTGGGGGGCGACCAATCTGAGTTTTTTGGATGATTTTTATAAAGATATGTTTTCCTCACAAAATTTAATTGATTTAAAATCGTCCAAGCTTGCTCCTACTTGGCGCAATGGCCGTTTGGGCCAGAATGCGATTGCTAGGCGTCTGGACAGAGTAATGATTTCAGAAGAACTACTTTTAGGGACTGGTTTCTACAGGGCATGGGTTCAATATCCATTCTTTTCTAATCACGCGCCTATATGTATTCAGCTGGATTTTCTGGTGAAATTCAAAGATTTTCCCTTTAAATTCAACGGTCATTGGGTTGAAGATAAGGAATTTGTGGTTATTGTGAACAAAGTATGGAAAGACCATAGATTTATTTCGAAACACTGTCCACAAAATAAATTAGTGTGGACATTAAAAGTTCTCAAAGCTTGTACTAAGGAATGGCATTATGAAAAATTAATAAAACAAAAATCTAGACTATCGGATTTGGAATCTGAGATTAAGGAACAAATTTTATATCAGATTGGGGATCCAAAGAGTCTAAAGATAGCAACGATTATGAAAAATCTAGAATTGGAGAGGAATGATATCCTACGTCAAGAGGAAGAAAAGTGGTGACTTCGCAGCAGAGCGTTGTGGTTGGCTAGCAGTGATGCAAACACAAAATACTTCCATAATGTGGCTTCCAGGAACATGATAAAAAACTTTATATGGGATATCAAATCTAATAATGGAGAGATGATCAATGAACAAGATATGTTAAAGAAAGAAGAAGTTTTATTTTTCAAGAATTTTTATAAATCAACTCCACAAAATACTGCTGAACAACTTGGGCTGGTTGACCTTTTCCCCCAGATGACTGATGAACAAAATGCTCTTGAACTGTACAGGGAAGTCGCGATTGAAGAGTTAAAATCTGTGTTGTTTCACTTCAAAAAAGAAAAGAGCCCGGGCCCAGACGACTGGATCGCGGAATTCTTTATCTCCTTCTTTGACTTGGTTGGGGCAGATTTATTATCAATGGTAGAAGATGCATGAAGTCGAGGAGTTAACGCTGGAGGATTAAATGCTACTTTTTTTACCCTGATTCCAAAGGCGAACAAAGCATAAACCTTTGAATATTATCGCCTTATCTCTCTTTGCAACTTAGTATATAAGATCATCTCTAAAATAATCGCCAACAGATTGAAAGGAGTGCTCTCAGGATACATTTCTACCAAACAATTGGGTTTTCTCAAGGGCAGACGTATCCAGGATGCCATAGGCACAACCCATGATTGCCTCCACACTATTAAAAAAACAAATTGAAATCTTTGGTGCTTAAACTAGATCTAAGAAAAGCATATGACAACCTAAGTTGGGACTTTCTCAGGCTTATTCTTCATAAAATTGGCTTGGGGCTGCAGATGATTAAGTGGATAATGTCCTGTGTCACCTCCACCTCCTTCGCAATACTTGTCAATGGGGAGGCTTCATATTTTTTCAGAAGTGGAAGAGGACTCAGGCAGGGCTGTCCACTTTCTTCGCTTCTCTTCATCCTTGAAATGGAAGGACTTAGCTTAATGCCGAAACACAATTTTGAAGATGGTCAGATCTCGGGGATCAAAGTGTCAAAGTTCACAAGAATTCTCCACCTACTTTTTGTGGACAATGTTCTTAAAATGTCAAAAGCGAACTTCACGGAATGGAAAGAAATTACTCATCATATAAATAGTTTCTATAGAGCTTCGAGGATGACTGTGAATCAACATAAGTCTTATATTCACGATGAAGGTATCCCAGATTGTGAACTAAACTCCTTCAAGGCTATTCTACCTTACACTTTCAACAAACTTTCTGTTGCATTTCGGTACCTTGGTTATGTTTTGAAGACAAGATATTCTCGATTTGTAGACTGGGATTGGATAGTGGTCAGGGTATCAAAGAAAATAAATCATTGGGGAACAAGATGGCTCTCGCTGGGGGGGAGATTCATATTGTTAAAATCCGTCTTGGAAGGACAAAATGTCTATTGGATGACCATGGAAGCCATTCCTCGTTTGATCTTAAATAAAATTAGAAAACTAATGTTTAATTTTTTTTTCACAGGGAATTTGGAGACTTAGAAATACCATCTATGCAGATGGGAGGTATTATCCAGACCAAAAACGTTTGGGGGATGGGGTTTTCACAACCTTCCTCTATTCAATATGGATTTGAACGCAACAACATTATGGAGGATTTTAAATCAACCCAACATCTGGCGGAAGGTTATCAAAGATAATTATTTACACAACACCTCCTATTACAAATGGATTAGACATTACTCCCATCAAAATCCCACCGCTTCTAAAATATGGACTAGTTTAAGAAGAGCACTTCCGATCATTAATAATTGGCTTAGTTGGCTGCTTGGTTCAGGTTCACAAGTAAATTTGGGCAAAGACAATATTATGGACCTAGGGGACAACGCCATCCTCTCAGAAGGAATATTATCCACTTTAAAAGAAAGGGGAGTGACTACATTGGCACAAGCAACAACTAACTCAAAAATATTATCTGGCATTGAACAGCGGAAGAGAAGCGATGAACTGGAATTGAGGAGCGCCCAGGCTTTGGGGTGGGAGCTATTTACTAGTGGCCTTAATCAAGAAGGGATCACGATTGAAGAAGATGTTGAAGACAACCTCATATGGAGTGGTGGAGACTCCTCAGGCAGTTTATCGGTAAAGAATTGCTACCAAGCATTAATCTCTATCCAATCCTTTTCTGTTTTGACAGGTTGGAAGGCGAAGCTGTGGAGGTGGCACATTCAGCTAAAGATTATTTTATTCTTCTGGCTAGCGATAGGACACTACATTCTTACTTGGGATGCTTTAAAAAAAAGGGGATGGTTGGGTCCAGGGTTATGCCATTAGAGCGGACGGCGAAAACATTGAACACCTTTTCATAAACTGCCAATTCACAAAGACAGTCTGGGATACTTGCATGTCTGCTCTAAACCTTCATTTAGATTGGTTGGGTAGTACTCTTGGCGATGCGATGGAAAACTGGTATCAACAAAAAGATGCGCCTATGAAACTCCCGATGATGATTTGTTGGTTCCAGTGGATGGAATGCAACAATACTCTGTTTGAAGGGATTAAAACCTCTACCAGCAGAGTTAACCACAAAATTTTAACCAATCTCTCTTTCAATCCTGCAAAAATCAAGCAGATTACTTTTAGACACAGTCCGATTGAACGAATTAATGGCTTCTCGATTGCATTATTTGATGGAGCGTACTCAAAAGAAGGAACTATTTGTGGGGCAGGGGGATCCATAAAAAGAGTTCATGATCTATACATAAGGTGGTTTTTCAACTGCAGATCTGGAGCTAACACGAAGGCGGAGCTAATTGGTGTGTGGGCTTCACTTTTTCTAGCAAATCTTTTGGATATTCGTCAGCTGCAGATGATGGGGGACTCCAAGGTTATTATCGAATGGATGCAGAGAAAGGGTAATCTTTTAGCTACCAAAATTGAAGGCTGGAAACGCAAAGTCCGAACCTTAGAGAAAATTTTCCATGAAGTCTTATACGAGCATATATATAGAGAATCGAATGCAGAGGTTGATACTCTGTCTAAAAAATCTCTAGTTTCGTCTAAAGGAATTTTGTTTTACTACACTTGGGATGGTGAAAGAGAAGGTCCCTCTACTACCTTGAAAATTTTCTAATTTTTCTGAGGACGCCCCTCCGATGGATTGATTTTTTATTCTTTTTTCTGAGCGATTGATGTCGACGAAGCTATTTCTGATTTAGTTTTTTTCATCATCGATTTGTATTCCCCATTATCATTGGGCATCATTTCTCTTGCCATGGCTGGAGGGGACAGTCACGGGTTTGTTGTGTTACCTTTTTTTCAGTTTTTGTATGCTATGTATGAACCTGTTTTATTTTCAGCCGATCGTTGTTTATGTACTGTCAAAAATGATTATTAATGATAATTGGGCTATTTTTTATCTGTAAAAAAAAAGGTTTTTATAGAAATATGTTTTATCTTTTATTTAGAAGTTAATAAAAAATTATTAGTATTAATATTAATAAAAAAAATAAATAAAAGAAAAATAAATTAAGGAAATTAATAAAGAAGAAATTAATAATTATAAATATAAATATTTTTTTTTTATTGAAAGAAGTTGTATATTTGAGTAAGAAGGAGATGTTTTGATGTATATAATATTAAAAAAATAATAAAAAAATACACACACACACACACACACACACACACACACACACACACACGTGGATACGGGTGTCCGGAACGAGTTGAAGTTTCCCTCAAATTTACAAGAAACTTGAATGGGAGCAGCAATAATATATATTAAAAAAATATAAAAAATATTTTAGATTACAATGATACTTTAGATTACAATGTATAGGGATATTGATACATTTTAAATATTATTTCAATAAAATTGAAGTTGAATCCAGGACATTGTTTCTCATATTGCAACAACTACAATATTAAAATTACTAATTTAATTCGTGCTAATAATTATATGAATATATTTAACACAATAATGAAACTTTAATATCCACAAATATTCCATTAGAAAATGATAAACAAAATTGAAAATACATATATACAATTTTAACATCTTTTTTAAAATTAAACTTTACATACATAAACTTTAAACATCTTTGTAAATTTGAAGCATTATTCTTTTTTTATTGAGAAAACAAAATAGTACTACTCTTCTAATATGAAAATACAATAAAAGTCAATGATATGGTTGGTTGATATCAACTACAGAGTGGAGCAAATGCTTCTCGTGGATAGGGTATTGATTTATTAGACTTTCATGTTTAGTTTGGGCTTGAAGGAAAACATAAATGCATTAAACGTTTTTCATATTCATAACTATAAAGTGAGTATTATTAAGTTTTTTTACTTCATTAATTTTTGAAATAATATTTACGTGTAGTTTAGTCTTAGTTTTATAATGATATTTTGAATAAATATAATGAAAATATTTGTAAGAAATTATGTATTTGTAATAAATGAATAAATATATTTACATTTTAATTTAATATAATTCTAATTTAAAGCTCTTGTTTTAGGACACTGGTTCCCAAGCTCCCATTTCTTTGATGTTGAAGCTCCCCAAAAGCTACCAAGTTCCCAAAAGAGTTCCCAACCAATTGGGTGAGTTCCGAAGCTCCTGGAACTTCAGGAGCTTGGGAACTAGATGTTGAAAATGCCGGGGGCGGTTCCCGTGCAACATTGATATATAAAAAATATCTGAATTACCCGATTGTTATTTTATCAAAATCGTAAGTCAAGGGTTACAATTTGTTAGTTTTTTTATGTATAACTCTGATAAGTTGGTTATGCTATAATAATATTCATAATTACGCAAATGGAGAGATAGGATGCCCATGGGCTTTGGGAGAGCCAATTGCGTGAAATAAAACAACAAGAAAAACTATAATTATGTCGAAGGCGTTGTTTTAAGGGGTGGTTCTTCTCGATTTTTCATCGTCTGTCCATATCCATTTGCAACAGTCCATGTGTATTTGTTAATATGCCACCTGTGATTGTCGGCCACCACCGCAATGATCGATTCCTGCCTTCACCCATACACCACAACACGACTTTAGCAATATCAGATAACCCAATGCTTACAAAAGAGTTCATAACCTATTAGTTGTCTGAAAATATTTCGTCCTTAATCGCCTTCTCAGAGCTAATAGTATGATCACACTTCCAAACCCAATTCCACATCCAAATCCCATTCCATCTTTCCATGGTTCCCACCAATATACAGTCTGCACGTTGTTGTTTTCCACCTCTAAAGCATGTTCGACACAGTTCCTCTAAAGCGAAGGCCCACACAGCTCCGGATTAACTGAGAATGAAGCTACTCCAAATGTGTCCAAATGAGGTTCATACAGAATCCTCCCTTACAGGTTGTTATTTGATAGGTTTAAAGAGTCGAGGAAGGTTATCTCTGCAAGTGTTGCAGGTACCATTCCTTGTAAATAGTTGCTTGACATATCCAAAGTTTCTAGTTCCAAAAATTTGCTAAATTCTATTGGAATGTTTTCCCTAAGATGATTATGGGATAGATTCAAAGTCTGCAATCCTTTGATATATCTAAGATCCTTGGGGATGTCACCAGTAAGGTTGTTTTCTAAGAGATCCATAGCGGTGTTAGTCCAAAGGTCGACATATTTATACGTCAAATTGTGACCCTTCTCCACCAAATAAACTTGATCACTATAGTACTATGAAGAGCCAAGTTTAGTGAGATTAGACCTTGTGAAATGTTCATTAGTCATTGTAGATAAGTTTGAAATTTGTGGTGGTATGGAACCTGACAAATGGTTCATTGCCAGGTCGATAATTTAGATTTTTTTAAGGTAGAAAATCTATATAGGTATCTCACCTTCTAACTATTTGATCTAAGAATGAGTATGTCATCAAATTTGTCAACCATGAAAGGTCCTGACTTCTCAACCTAGAAACTCGAAACAAGTGAAGTGAGATCGAGTACCATCAAGCTAGATAGATTTATGAGCTTCCACGGAACAGTGCCTTCAAATCTCGCTATGGACAGGTTAAGGTATGTCAAGTTTTTCAACAGGCCCAACTGTTGGCGAATAGGTTGGCCTGTAAAATTTTTGGAGCTAACATTCAAATTATCCAAATCCCTTAATTCAATCAACACTACAGGACAAATGGCACCAGTCAAATTGCAATTATGCAAATCCACAGAGATCTATGGAGTAGTTTGAGTAGTTTGGGGACATGTCTAATTGTCTGTTTACATCTTTGAGATCCCTTCAGTAAAGAGAAGACACAGGTAATCACACATCTTCTGTTTTTTGCAGAAAAACGGATAGAGGTCCTCTCTTAATCACACTATATACTTGTGTTCCTCTCTCAAAACCAGTATTCCCCATTTCAAACCTTTTTCCCATTTTACACATCCTCTCTTATTAACTCCAAACCTTGGAAATAATATCAGTTGACAAGTGTAGCAACAAAGAGTGACAGTAACCATGAATTTCCAGTTCTTGGAAGGTAGTAATTAATATCTATGTTGCTCTATTTGAAAAAATTGTTTTCAATTTTACTCTCTGGAACATGGGTGTTAGATTGAATCTGGGATTTCCATTTGGAGCAAGCTTTCAAATTTCAAATCTCAAATTACTATACCCCAAAGGATTCTTCAACTCCACTTTGAGTTGGCTTCATCGCTGTCTAGATAATGTATGCCTATGGTAGATTTATTATTTCAGTTTTTTATCTCCTCATCAACAATAGGCGCTTCTCAAATTTTTTTTTATATTAGATCTGTGTACATTTGGGAGATATGAGCTTGAGAGTAGTTGGGATATACTCATTTTCAGCAGAACCCAACTACGAATGTGGTATTCTATAGACTATAGACTTCCATTAGACCAACATATTCCCCCTTATGACTTCGCCAACATGTCATACCCAGAAGTGTTGGGTTCAAGTCTCATAAATGGTATGCTGGGAAAAATGATGGCTACAAGAATGTAATCTTGTTATGGAGGCATGCGTTGCAACCATTAATCTTTTTAAGTGCACTAGTAGCTCATATTAGACTGCTAAATCACTCTCCATGATACTGATATTATGGTTTTCTTGTACTGTTGTATATTCTCTTTGCTTTATTACACCGAAGGTGTTGTTTTAAGGAACAATTCTTCTAGAATTTTTGTCATTTGTCAATAGCCATTTGAAATGGTACATGCGTCTTTGTTAATCTACCACCCATGATTGTCATCCACTGCCTCAATGCCCGATTCTTTCCTTCACCCATACGCTACAACACGACTTTAACAATATCAAATAAGGGAAAATGAACAGTTCTATGTAGTGTTTAATTGTATTTTTACATCTCCGAGATCCACCTTTGCAGTCCCTCATCTTTACTTATCTTGTAGTGTTTTATTTTTTTTATTTTTCTTAAATTAAAACCTTTATCAGATTGTGTTTGCCAAGGATTAATACCTTGACTCAGACACATTTGATTGGTATAGAACCCATCCTTCCTTGGTTGGATTGGGGTTAAAAGATTTACTTGGAGTAATATAGTTATAGATTTATTAGGGTGAATATATATATATATATATATATATATATATATATATATATATATATATATATATATAATGTGATGAATTTGTTTTTTTACCTTAGTTTAAATTTGTATATTAAGATATTTAATTTTTTTAAATTATTTTTTAATTTCCAAAAAAACAAAATCTACTATTACAAATATACCTATTTTGTTTTTTCATTATCACTTATTTCTATTTTTACTTTATTTTAAATTAAAATCTCTACTATAACCTTCCCGAGGATGAATAGCTTGACTCCGACATATTTGATTGAAATGGGCTAATAATTTGAATTCACTTCGACGTTTCCTAACCTCGCTTTAGGATTATGCTAATATTGAAATGCCCCCATAAATGAGAAAAACTATAATATTGAAATGCTTCCATGGGGAAGGGTATATTCACTTTAGTGACAACATCTACTTGCAAGCATTAGTACATCCACATCCATTTTTATGTTAATTCTTTTTTTAATAAAAATAAAATAAAATTACATTATGTACTTACATATCTTGGATGAAGGTTTTGAATGTGAATAATATTTCTCTGCGGTTTTGAATGGGAATAATACTTCTCTACGATTTTAAAATTATATCTGTGCCATTTTGAATGGGAATAATATTTCCCCAGTTTTGAACAAGAATAATACTTTTCTGCGGTTTTGAAATTATATCTCTACAGTTTTCAACATGAATAATAATTTTGTGTTGTTTTGAAGGAGATATTTTATTTTTAACATTATGTATCTGCACTTTTGAGCAGGAATAATACTTCTCTTTGGTTTTTACCTTTTTTACCCAAAATAATCTCTATAGTTTCTCCAGAACTTCTTTGAGGTTTTTGGAAATTATTTTTGGCTTCTTCAATAGGTTGAGCAATTGGACATGTGAAATGAGGTGAGTCACTTTTTACTTTGATTCAATTTTATTTTAAAATATATTTATAATCTATTAACGTAAAGAGATTTAAATATATTTTATTTATTTTTTATTTTAAGTTTCATAAGTAAAAGTTGATTTGAGAGATAAAGTCAATCCAAAATAATAATTGTTACATTTTTGTTCTCTTCTTTTCAATATGAGCACTCCACCACCTATTCCAAAAAATCATCCTAATAGGGGGAGCCCCCCCAAAATTACCCTAGAGGTCCTTTACGATTATATGGAATCAGTATAAAAAATAAGATAAGAGAGAGATGGAAAAATCCAAATAGAGTTAGAAACATTACAAAAAAGGAGTGAAGAAAGAAACGTAAAACTCCAAATAGAGCTAGAGGCAATGATTGATAAAAAAATTAAAGACACCATTCAAACTCAAATAGAGGATAAATTCTTAGGGTTGAAGAGTGAATTGCAGACAATGAAGGATAGGATTCAAGAAATGGAAAAACATAAACAATCAACCCAAGGAGGAGGGGTTGAAGAAAATCACAACTTGAGAGATAGGATTAAAGATCTAGAAGAAAGACTCACCAACGATTTGACCCTCAGTAATATGGAAAAGAAATTGGATATCAAACCCAACAAAGAGGAAATGAATAACTAATCGAACTAGACCATGAGCGTAACAAAAGAGCCTTGAACCTCATAATTTTTGATATAAAAGAACAACAAGAGGAGGATACACTAACAATAGTAAAGGAATAATGAAATAATAAATCACAAATTGATACAACTTACCTCATAGAAGCAAAGAGGCTAGGAAAAATAATTGATCACAAATATAAGTTCATCCATGTCAAAGTAAGTTGTAATGACCATAAATATATCATACTTAGTAAATTTCCGAGCTTAAAAGGGTCAAGAATATTTATAAATGAAGACCTCATTCCTGAATACCAAGTTGAATTAAGGAAGGAAGTTCAAAAGGTAAAAGAAGTCGGGAAAGAAGGAAAATGGGCAATAATTAGAAATCGAAAATCTATTGTTAGGGAAAGAGACCAGAAGGATAATAATAAATAGGAATTTGGGACACTCGGGATCCTTTTTTGGAACTTTCGTGGCTTTCCATGGTGCAAAGGTCCTATGATTAGTTGGAACCCGAGTGATATTGATATTATCTATCTAGTTGAAACTTTGGAGCATCAAGAGTCTAAGGTCCCTAACATAGAAGGTTTTGTCTTATGGTTGGCATGGAACAAAAAATCACACCGTAGAGGGATAAGAGGCATAAATTTTTATATTAGAAAGATAATTTCTCCTCGCATTCAACTTCATAAGATTGACCCTCTCAATTAGTACATTTGGATAGAAATTTAAGACACCAATGCTAAGAAGATGTATATATCAATTTGTTATTTTACACCTATTAATTCTACTTTTTATAAGAAAAACACTCTAGATAACAATTGTCCCTATAATAATTTAGAACAAGATATTTATAGTTTGAAAAATGAAGGTAATATCCTCCTGCTAGGAGAATTTAATGCTAGGACTGCAACTAAACAAGCTATTGTTTTAAGTAATGACTCCAACCATAATCCTTTATGGCTAGATGAGGACCTTGTTTTATCTAATAGCTATAAAAGAAGCTTTGAAAACCTAATTGAGAATTAGTTTGGTACTGAGTTGGTCAAGCTCTGCAGCTCTCAAGACCTAATAATTTGCAATGGAGTAATGAAGTAGCCAAAATCCAACCAGATGACTTGTATTCATGGGCTAGGTAGTAGTGTTGTAGATTATGTGATATCTGATATCCACGTTTCCAACCAAATAACAACTTTTGACCTTTTAAATGATCATGAGCCTGACTCTGATCATAAACCTTTAACCCTAACTCTAAACTTTTCCATGCATAGGAGCGCCATTGAAGAGAATTCTTATAATCAAAGGAATTTGCGCTTTGACAAAAGTAAAGTTGACATTTTATTAAAGGATTTAAATAGTAAATTAAATCTCCTAACTTATAAATAAAACATCGAAGAACTCTATCATAATTTTACAACTACCCTTACCACTTCTATTAACAAGTTCTCTTTAGACGTGTCCTATAAAAAGATTAATAGAATGACCAACCCTTGGTATGATAAAGAATGTAAAATTGCTAGGAAATCCATTAGGGATGCTTCTAATGAGTCCTTAAAACTCTATAAGATCAATATGTGCAAAGCCCTAATTAAAAGAAAAAAAGGTACTATATCAATACAAGGAAAGAACAACTTTCACAACTATATAAGCTGGATCCTAAGAAGTTCTGGAGCCAAATTCTAAAACGCAATACTAAAGAAAATAATAGGATTCCCTTAAACGATTGGAATTCCTACCTTAAAAATCTTTATGAGTTCCCTAATGCCATGGACACCATTCCTATTGTCCCTAAAAAGGAATAAGTTGTTTCTTTAGATGACATAGAGTTCGGGGTTAGGCGACTTGCAAATGGGAAAGCTAAGGACATTGAAGACTACCAAGTTGATATTTTTAAAATCAGAGGGCCAATCCTTATCCATGACATACATAAGCTCCTCAATTTAGCAGTCAATCAGGCCTTCCCTAAACCCTGGATGCAAAGTCTCATTGTTCCTATTTCTAAAAATGGGGATAGAATCATTCCCTCTAATTATAGGACCATTATGATTAGCCCGATTTTAGCCAAGCTTTATGAAATTATTTTGGAAAAGAAGATTAGCCTTTGGCTAGAAATTCATGGTAAAAGAGCTAAAGGTCAGGTCGGGTTTAGGAGATATCATTCAACTCTGGACCATATTGTTACCTTTAGGATAATTGTAGAGGAGTTTTGAAATACTAAAACCAATCTTTTTTGTTGTTTTGTTGACTTTAGAAAAGCTTTTGACATGGTTTCTAGGAAAAACCTTTGGAATAGGTTGGAAGAGATAAAAGTGCCTCTCGAGTTGAGGGTTTTTGCAATAAGGATGTATGAGAACATTATTGATAAGTTTAAAAACACCGAGGGTTGGTCAAAAGAGATTAACTGCAATATCAGAGTCAAACAAGGTTTTCCCTTGTCCCCTAACATTTTTGGCATATACATTGACAAGTTAGAAGATTGCTTGGAAAAAACAGGTTGTGCCAGACCTACTCTCATTGGTATAGTCATCAATCTTCTTCTTTATGCCAATGATATCGTTCTTATGGAAAGGAGTCCCCATGATCTTGAAAACCAACTAAGAATCCTCAAGGATTTTTTCTCCAATATGGGTATGACTGTTAATACTGATAAGACTAAGGCCATGATTATTAAATCCAATAAGATCCCTTATGATACATTCGTATATGATAACAACAACTTGGAGTAAGTGAATTCATACAAATATCTTGGAATTTATATTCACCACAAGATCAATTGGAATTATAGCATTAAGAAAAGGATTATTGGGGGATGTAAAACTTATTATGGGATTGAAAACAATTGTAAATCCATTGATATTTGGAGTTGGGATAAGAAGAAAATCCTCTTTGAGACTCTTGTTACACCTGTTATTCTTTATGGATGTGAAGTCTGGGGTTGTAGTATCTCTCGTTAATCCTGGATAAAGATAGAGAAAATACAAAAGAATTTTATATCCTATAATCTCAAAATTAAAGGAAATACGCCCTATCCCATCCTCCTCTTAGAAACAAGCCTCTCCCCCATTGAGAGCATGGCTATGACTAGAAACCTAATGTATAAGAATAAGTTAAAGAACATGGAAGACAAGAGGTTTCCTAAAATTTATTCAAAATCGAGTCATAACCACCATCGACTCAAACGAGGATGGCATAAAGATGCCCGGTTTTGGCTAAATTATTGGGGAATCATGGAAGACACCATTTTGCAGAGTAAAGATACTATTAAAAAAGACATCAAATCAAAATTTAAGGAGAAAATGTGGTGTGATAAAGAGTTAGAGGAAAAAAGAAAATTAATATATTATAAGGATGTAATAAACCCTAATCTAGAAGATCAAAATTATATATATGTTTTGCCAAGTGTAAATAAAAAAATAAGCATTGCTAAGATAAGAACAAATTCTCACGAGCTCCATAGTGAAATTAGGCGTTGGTCAATTCCTAAAACTCCATGGGATGAAAGAGTGTGTCACCTTTGTGACACTAAGAAGGTTGAAGATGAAAAGCACGTTCTCTTAGATTGTCCAGCCTATACCCATATTAGATCTCATTTTCAAAATATTTGTCACACTACCAGCCTTTCTAACCTCTTAACTCAACAAAAGTATGGTGATCTTGAAAAGTTTCTGTTAATTCTTTTCGAGCACAGAAACAAAATTCTAAAGAATCACAAGTAATCACTTACCCTCTTAAGGTCTGATAGACCAATTTGGTCTTAGTGGATGTTAATCATCATCATCATCGATATATTTTTTTAAAGAGATGTGTATATAATATTTTATTTTTGTTATTTAAAAATAATTGTTTAATTTTAATGTGGTAATGATATTCAAATAGATAAAATTTCAATATAATATAATATTAGATAATTTTTGTTAAATTTAATAGTGTATAATATAGATTGAACATAATATATTATTATAGTATTGGGTAATTTTTGTTAATTTTATTACTATGATGATGACGATGATTGACGTCCACTAAGACCTAATTGGTCTATCAGACCTTAAGAGGATAAGTGATTACTTGTGATTCTTTAGAATTTTGTTTCTATGCTTGAAAAACATTAAGAGAAGCTTTCCAAGATCACCATACTTTTGTTGAGCTAAGAGGTTAGGAAGGTTGGTAGTGTAATAAATATTTTGAAAATGAGATCTAATATGGGTATAGGCTAGACAATCTAAGATAAAGTGCTTTTCATCTTCAACCTTCTTAGTGTCACAAAGGTGACACACTCTTTCATCCCATGGCGTTTTAGGAATTGACCAACGCCCAATTTCATTATGGAGCTCATGAGAATTTGTTCTTATCTTAGCAATACTTATTTTTTTCTTTACACTTGGAAAAACAGATAGATAATTTTGATCTTCTAGATTATGGTTGATTACATTTTTATAATACCTTAATTTTCTTTTTTCGTCTAACTCTTTATCACACCACATATTTTCCTTAAATTTTGATTTGACGTTTTTTTAAATAGTATCTTTATTCTGCAAAATGGTTTCTTCCATAATTCCCCAATAGTTTATCCAAGACCGGGTGTTTTTATGCCATCCTCTCTTGAGTTGATGGAGGTTATGACTTGATTTTGAAGAAATTTTAGGTAGCCTCTTGTATTCCATGTTGTTTAAATTGTTCTTATACATTAGGTATCTAGTCATAGACATGCTCTCAATGGGAGAGAGGCTTGCTTCTAATAAGAGGATGGGATAGGGCGTATTTCCTTTAATTTTGAGGTTATAGGTTATAAAATTCTTTTGTATTTGCTCTATCTTTCTCTAGGATTCACGAGAGATACTACAACCCCAAACTTCAGATCCATAAAGAATAAAATGTGTAACAAGAGTCTCAAAGAAGAGTTTCTTCTTATCCCAACTCCAAATATCAACTAATTTACAATTGTTTTCAAGCCCATAATAACATTTCCATCCCCCAATAATCCGTTTCTCAATGCTATAATTCCAATTGAGCTTGTGGTGAATATCAATTCCAAGATATTTGTATGAAGTCACTTCCTCCAAGTTGTTGTTGTCATATACAAAGGTATCTTAAGGGATCTTATTGGATTTAATAAGCATGACCTTAGTCTTATCGCTATTAACAGTGATACCCATATTGGAGCAAAAATCCTTGAGGATTCTTAGTTGGTTTTCAAGATCATGGGGACTCCTTTCCATAAGAATGATATCATTTGCATAAAGAAGAAGATTGATGACTATACTAGTGAGAGTAGGGCCAACACAACCTGATTTTTCCAAGCATTCTTCTAACTTATCAATGTATATGCCAAAAAGGGTAGGGGACAAGGGACAACCTTGTTTGACTCTGATATTGTAGTTAATCTCTTTTGAACAACCCTCAGTGTTTTTAAACTTAGCAATAACGTTTTCATACATCCTTATTGCAGCAGCCCTCAACTCGAGAGGCACTTTTATCTCTTCCAACCTATTCCAAAGGTTTTTCCTAGGAACCAAGTCAAAAGCTTTTCTAAAGTCAACAAAACAACAAAAAAGATTGGTTTTTGTATTGTGGAACTCCTCTGCAATGATCCTAAAGGTAACAAGACGGTCTCATTGGCCCTTGACCAATTTTTGGGAGATACTTGGTCATATTGACCTATTTTGTGACTTCGACAACCGTCGAAGGAGGAGCGCAAGACAGAGCGGAGATCACGGGATCTCGGCCCACTTTTTGGTCCATTTTGGGTTTTTGGGAATATGTAACGGGATTGGGATATTGGCCCATGGGTTTTACCCATGCTTATACCTATTTTGTATGTATAAATTGTAAGCTAATGAGATAGAGGATAGATAGACATCTATGTGATGGTAAATATTGCTATGTGCAAGTAATCTATGTGATTGAGTAGGCTCTATGCATACTCTTGAATTTGCAGTGCTAAGTGCAAGTCGTTGTAAGGATTTGTGGAATGCTTTGTGTTGTAGTGCAAGGAAGAAGGATCTAGCTGCACATATCTTCTATCCTATGCGAAGAAGGTGTTTGGTGGCTCTGTGATGTAACTGATTGAAGACACTAATACATAAGAAGAGTTGGTGGACGTAGCCCCAGGGTGGGGGTGAACCATGTAAATTTGCATGTTATGCTTTGTGCTTCGACTTGATGTGTTTATACTTTCTTTTTCTAAGTGATTTGATATATTTAGATAGATCTACTTATGCTTTGTGCTTATAGAGGTGTATGAATGTTAGATCTGACATGTATGAAGGTGCTTAGTGCCGATCTACCGGATATGATCTGTTTTACTGTTGCTAAGTGATGAAATACCTTAGATCTAAGTGAATGTTGTGATGCTATGTGTTATCTATGAAGTATAATAAGGGTTGAATATTGACGAATGATCTATGCTAAGTACTTTGTAAGCGATATAATCACAGATCTGTGTCCAGGCTAAGGTTGCATACACTTGAGTCCTGCAACCACCCTTGCCTCTACCTCGGGTGAGACTTCATCTGCTTCATAGGTGTTGCCGAAAGGGCCAGTAGTTAGGGCTTTGTTGGTGCGCTCTTGAGTGTTGAACCATGGGTCTGCCCCTGCGCCAACAAATGGTTCCGTTTTCGGGACCTGAAACTGCGATTGCTGGGAACTGAGAAAGAGGAAGCTCTATGCAAAGATTCATCCTGAAACTGTGAAAGATCTATGCATAGATCTGTTCCCTAGTGCATAGTATTCTACTTGATTTGTAAATATTTTTACTAAATAAATAAGGTTAGATCTGAGAGAAAGAAGTCTGATCTGAAGAGAGAAGGCCAGATCTAAAATAAAGGAGGTCAAATCTGTAGAAAAGAAGCAGGATTTGAAAGATTTGTGCTCCAAGAAATGTAAAAGAGAGAAATTTTGATTGAAAGAGGTAAGATCTGTAATCTTTGTGCTCTGTTAAAGGTAATAATAGTTAAAAGTTCTAGATATGAAAGCTTTGTACTATGTACAAGTAATATAAGTGGAAATTTGTGTTTATAGAATATGGATCTAGGTATGTTTGATAGATTATGTCCTAGCTTAAAAACTAAGGCATTAATAGATGAAAGAAGGTTTGCTATGAATATATATGATAAGAATAATGAAAGATATGTTATACCTATGCATAGAAAGAATGTTTGGACTAACAAATAGATGCAGGATCCTAGAAAGAATTTGTTGTAGGTTAGCTACCATGATCCTAGTGCGTAGTACAGAAAAGACTGGGGATCATTTAACATAAAGCGAGGATTAACCCTCTATTACAGTTGCAGAAGATCAGGACATCTTGCTAAGGAATGCACTGGCAGAAGACCTAGTTGTCTCTGTTTCAAATCCATGGACCATGAAGTGTTGGATTGCCCTAGAATGATAGCTAAGCTTGAAGGAATGAATCTGAATCAAGGAAACCCTAAGGCAGATCCAGAAAAGGAAGAACCCCAACAAGAATCAAAGAAGGTATTGATACAAGTGAAAGAAACCTTGAATGACCACCAACATATCATCTTATCAGAGATATTCAATGATAAGGAATGCATTGAAGAAAGAATAGGGGACTTCGACACTAACTGTGTCCTAGATGAAGAAACAAAGATGAATATTATACCAGAAAGAACCTGGGAAGCTATAGGAAGGCCTGCTATGATCCCTTCCCTAGGAGGAATAAGTTTATTCAGAGGAAATCTAGTAAACTTATGTGTAAGGATCGCCCAGATACCTATGAATGTCAATGGAGCTTCGACAGAAGAGGACTTTGAGATTATTAAATTTGTTGAAGACAGAGCCCCGTTTACCATGCTAATAGGAAAACGTTGGATCGATAGAGATCAAGCCAGACAAAAGGAGGAAGAAGAAGTTTTGGAACAAAAGAAGCAAGAGTTAAAAGACTTTATGACCAAAAGGATCGCACACTTGATTGAGGAACAGAAGAGCAGATCACAGATAGTTAATACTAGCAAATCAGATGTCAAGGCTAAGAGAACACTAGAGGATCCCCAAAAGATTGAATTATGTATCCTAGACAAGGAAGAAGTATTACACAAGAACCCTAGGAAAACATTTCAATAGTGCAAAGTAACTACGACCAAATAAGAAAAGACTCAGAATGATAAAAGCATTACCGAGACGAAGCTCACTGGAAAGAAGGCTAGAAAGTTAAGAAAGAAAAGGGCTAATACTAAAAAGTTATAGGAGGTTCTAGAAGAGACCTCGTAGAAAGAAAAATTGCAGAATTGGAGCTTCGCCGAGATATCAAAACATCGACATAGAGTACTTCGCCATGACAAAGCAATACAGCCGTTGGGAATGATATATCTGTTCGACTTCCACTCCGAATGGACATAAAAGTAGTAAAGAGGCATCATCAGACCGTTGAGCAGCCCCATAACGGATCGAACAGGAGTTAATGGAGGGTCATGACCGTTGTGAGCCAACCATTATCGACTCACCTATTTAGCTCGTCGTGCCTTGCACAAAGAACACTTTTGCCAAATCGAGAATTTGAGCTCGCAACCTTGATTAAGATTGTCCAGTGATCATTACGCTCTTTCTTTCCATCTTATCATTGTGTCTACATTACTTCGTGAACCTAATATTATTAACCCTGAGCGCGTATGTCCGAGGAGCTTAGCGGACTTGAAGAATATGCGAAGGAAGTACTCGTCGATCTCAGGACCGAGAAAGTCATGTCGGAAGGAAGGATGTCTACAGGTGTGCAAGCATCATAGATAGGAGGATTCCAAGCTTCTCCATTGACTGCTCGTGGATCAGGAATCTCCAGAATCGTGACAGAGATGAGAACGAAGAATAGAGATGATCTCGAAAATGCCAATTTGATTCCGAGCATCTTACCTGTGTATATACCTCCTCTGAGAAGTACAGTGAACAGAGACAGCGTGCCCAGGGATTTTGAGTGTGCTTTGGTCACTACGTACCTCCCGAAAGGGATACGCGTAGTTCGCACAGACTAGGATAATATAGCAGCGCTGAAGTTTAGTGACTTCAACCTTGGAGACCGTAAAGCTTACAGTATGCTTTCCCCACATAAGTATCTGACCAAGACAAAAGGCAAGAATTCAAATATTATCCCCCAGCCTTGGACCCATAACCTTGCACAGTCTACCCTGCTTAATGTTATGAAGATCCCACACTTCGGATGACATCAATAAGTGAACACATGTGTTAATTTGTTGTTATATTGTTATCATGGATGATATTTATGGCTGAATCGACGTATCATAGTGGATCCGACCTTGATCCATCAGATCATCGAGTTGAGAATGCAAGGCCCTGACCCACAGGATTTTTACCCCGGCAAGACCGTGGATCATGCTCTTGCGCATAAGATAAAGAGTACGTATGGCGACATCGAGAAGGGCACGCGAGGCTACAAGGCAACCTCTATCTAGAACAACGTGGTGCCCCTATCCTATCAACTAATTGCTGGGAAATTAGTTTGCAAGAACCGACCCACCCAAGTGACCAGATTTGTAGTCGACCTCAGAGGAAAGTGCACAGAGGGTGTATAGATGAATTGGGCATAGTACCTTGTAAACTAGCTAGATCTTGATTGCAGGGAAGCACAGGACCAAGGGTATGAGTTCCATTTCAAATGGCTTCTCATATTGATCACATTCATTGCATGGGAAATGCCGGAAGGTGCGATCTTCCCGAACATCGAACCCTTTGAACAGTTGGCTACAAAGTTTAGTACCCTATGGTACTCGAATGATATAAATAAGCAATGGCAGCCAAATGTTGTGTTTCATTCATATTATAATCAGTTGAAAGTAGCTATCCAGGCTACGTCGCACATCACTCTGAACACCCTCCACAGGTTTCGGCCCATGATGAAGTTCAACACAGACATACACTTTCTCTACATCATAGCGCGCATTGACGAGCACAAGAAAAAATTACAGTTCTATTATAAATTAACAGAAGAAGATATGGAGGAGATCACAAAGGAATGGTCGGCGAACCTCCTTGTTCCAGCTGACCCTGCGAAGATATCTGATGTAGACAGTCCAGAAATTGTGCAGGATATACCTGGACCTAGCATGTGACAAAAGATCAACAAAGTAAAAGACTTAAGAAGTGCCTCGGTGAAGATTGCTTCTGTCACACCTGAGAAAGAGAGTGATGGTGAAGAGTTAGAAGAAGTCGAACAAAAGCACAGAGATGAAGAAGATCTTTTGAAGAAGAGGAAGGGTTCACCTTAGAAACCTTCTTCCCAGAAGAAGTCCAAAGCTCCCGTGACTAAGCTGCAAACCACACTGATCCCAGAGGACTTCAACTTCATCTTCGCAACTCTGAATGATGCTGCGATGGAGATAGTAGAGAAGTAAGAGACTAAACAAGAGGCGATGTACAGTCGGATCAAGATAGAGCTCCAAGGAGTGCATAAGGCACTTCAATTGAGGCATGCAGTCTCCACTGCACGCCTGTCAGTTGGAACACCAGAAGAAGGAGATGAGCCAGATCAACTCCACCAAATTCTGGATTCAGTCGAGGCTCGACTTCGAAAAGCACAATATGAAGAAGAGCAAGCCGTCCAGGCTTTGACACAAGTACAGGGAGTACTTGTAGAACAAGAAAAGAGTGCTCTCCAAGCAAAATGGAATGATGAGAAAGCACAACTACAACAAGGAAAGGAATAGTTGATGGTGGAGCAACTAGAGGTAAAGGAAGCGGTCAACAGAGCACTTTGCTCTGTGACATTCATTGAGGTATAGACCGAAGAAATAATCCCACAGTAGGTGGCACAACTCAAAGACGTGATCCAAAAGCTACAACAGTGCATTGTATATCTAGAGCTTCGCGCAGTACTTGAAACCCCACAAGAGATCAGAGACCAAAGAGAAATAACTGGCCGCAACGCAGTTGAAAAATTGAAATCTCTTGCCTTGGAATGCAAGAAACTGTGCAGCCGCAATGCATAGACATATGAGAACCTCACCGAAAACCCAGAGTTATATAAATTGGAGTCGCAGCTCCAGGAGGAAAAGTATGAAGCTGGAAATCTACAGACGCGGCTGAAGGCCCTATCACCCGTAGAAAGAATGAAGATATTTCAAGAGCAACGCACCGCCCAGTAGCAGATCCATATGATTCAGAGTAAAGTAATGGAAGTCACTCAACGATTTCAATCAGTGCAAGAAAAGGCATGTTAGCTGTTCAATGAATTTGAAATCCAAGGAGCCGAACTCGAATAGATCATCATCACCACAAAACAACGCTTAGAAAGGCCAGTGAACGATACAGTGATCTACGAGTTCACTGAGAAAGAGTTCGTAGCACAACAGTAGGTCGAAGAAGCTCGAAGCATTTGAGGCAGAATTGCTCAGACCAGAGTGACTCGGGACGCGTCACAAGTGAGTGTTGGGGTCCTGTTGGCCCTTGACCAAGTTTTGGGAGATACTTGGTCATATTGACCTATTTTGGGACTTCGACAACCGTTGAAGGAGGAGCGCAAGACGAAGCAGAGATCACGGGATATCAGCCCACTTTTGGGTCCAGTTTGTGTTTTTGGGAATATGTAACGAGATTGGGATATTGGCCCATGGGTTTTACGCATGCTTAGACCTATTTTGTATGTATAAATAGTAAGCTAGTGAGCTAGAGGATAGATCGACATCTATGTGATGGTAATTATTGCTATGTGCAAGTAATCTATGTGATCGAGTAGGCTCTCTGCATACTGTTGAAATTGCAGTGCTAAGTGCAAGTCATTGTAAGGATTTGTGGAAGGCTTTGTGTTGTAGCGCAAGGAAGAAGGATCTAGCTACGCAGATCTTCTGTTCTATGCGAAGAAGGTGTTTGGTGGTTATGTGTTGTAACCGATCGAAGATACGAATAAAGAAGAAGAGTTGGTGGACATAGCCCCAGGGTGGGGGTGAACAATGTAAATCTGTGTGTTATGCTTTGTGCTTTGACTTGATGTGTTTATCCTTTCTTTTGCTAAGTGCTTTGATATATTTAGATAGATCTACTTATGCTTTGTGCTTATAGAGGTGTATGAATGTTAGAAATGACATGTATGAAGATACTTAGTGCTGATCTACCAGATCTGATTTGTTTTACTGTTGCTAAGTGCTGAGATAATTTAGATCTAAGTGAATGTTGCGATGCTCTATGCTATCTGCGAAGTATAATAAGGGTTGAATATTGACGAATGATCTATGCTAAGTACTCTGTAAGCGATATAATCACAGATCTATGTCCTAGCTAAGGTTGCAGACACTAGAGTCCTGCAACCACCCCTACCTCTACTTTGGGTGAGACTTCATTTGCTTCGCAGGTGTTGCTGAAAGGGCCGGTAGTTAGGGCTTTGTTGGTGCGCTCTTGAGCGTTGAACCTTGGGTCTGCCCTTGTGCCAACAAGGCCAAAGTTGAATGATATCTCCTAAACTTAGCCTAGCCTTTAGCTCTTTCACCGTGACTTTCTAGCCAAATGACGTCATATGATCAAAACCTCCACTTACCAATGTGTCGTTCTTGAGGCGTGTAGCCATGCACCATGTATTTTGGTTAGGGCGTGTGGCGGTGCACCTTGTGTCGTGCTTGGGGCATGTAGCTATGCATAGTGTGTCATGCTTGGGGCATGTAACGATGCCCCATGTGTCATGCTTTGGCATATAGCGATGTATTGTGTGCCATGCTTGGCTATGTAGTGGTGCACCTGAAGGTAACACACGTGGAGGGGCATGTAGTGGTGCACTTGGATATTTATAATGGCTGCACTCGATTATTTTTATATGCTGTCGGTCTCTCTTATTATTATACTGCCTCCTAACATTATATAGTATTAGTTTAACATTAAATCTTACATTAGTTTAGTTTTGTTTGACTTTATAGTCTTATTGCAACGTTCGAGTTATTCCAGGTTTCACGTTAATAATTCGTTTTTCTTAGAATAATATTAAGTTTCACGTGAGGTTTTTCACATTAATAATCCGTATTATATGTTTCACATATTATTTCTTTCCTTTTTTTGGACTTATCCGATTGAAATGCTTACTAGGTTAACTCTGACAGCCAGCCAATAAAGCCTTCTTTCGTACAATTATTGAGATCTTGCATAATATTTTAATGAAATTGATGGAAGGTTGTGACTTCTTTCGTACAATTATTGAGATCTTGC
>ML780176.1:1373249-1384254 GCA_009831015.1 Picea engelmannii | reverse complement strand
TCCAGCCTTCAATTTTGGTAACTAAAAGATTGCCCTTTCTCTGCATCCATTCGATAATAACCTTGGAGTCCCCCATCATCTGCAGCTGACGAATATCCAAAAGATTTGCTAGAAAAAGTGAAGCCCACACACCAATTAGCTCTGCCTTTGTGTTAGTTCCAGATCCGCAGTTGAAAAACCACCTTATGTCTAGATCATGAACTCTTCTTATGGATCCCCCTACCCCGCAAATAGTTTCTTTATTTGAGGACGCTCCATCAAAGAAGGCAATCAAGATGCCATTAATCCATTCAATCGGACTGTGTCTAAAAGTAATATGCTTGACTTTTGCAGGATTGAAAGAGAGATTGGTTAAAATTTTGTGGTTAACTCTGCTGGTAGAGGTTTTAATCCCTTCAAATAGAGTATTGTTGTGTTCCAGCCATTGGAACCAACAAATCATCACCAAGAGTTTCACAGGCGCATCTTTGTGTTGATACCAGTTTTCCATCGCATCGCCAAGAGTACTACCCAACCAATCTAAATGAAGGTTTAAAGCAGACATGCAAGTATCCCAGACTGTCTTTGTGAATTGGCAGTTTATGAAAAGGTGTTCAATGTTTTCATCGTCCGCTCTACACAAATGGCATAACCCCGGACCAGACCATCCCCTTTTTTTTAAAGCATCCCAAGTAAGAATGTAGTGTTTTATCGATAGCCAAAAGAATAAAATAATCTTTAGCTGAATGTGCCACCTCCACGGCTTCGCCTTCCAACCTGTCAAAACAGAAAAGGATTGGATAGAGATTAATGCTTGGTAGCAGTTCTTTATCGATAAAATGCCTGAGGAGTCTCCACCACTTCAGATGAGGTTGTCTTCAACATCTTCTTGAATCATGATCCCTGCTTGATTAAGGCCACTAGTAAATAGCTCCCACTCCAAAGCCTGGGTTCTCCTCAATCCCAGTTCATCGCTTCTCTTCCATTGTTCAATGCCGGATAATATTTCTGAGTTAGTTGTTGCTTGTGCCAATGTATTCACTCCCCTTTCTTTTAAAGTGGATAAGATTCCTTCTGAGAGGATGGAATTGTCCCCTAGGTCCATAATATTGTCTCTGCCCAAATTTACTTGTGAACCTGAACCAGGCAGCCAACTAAGCCAATTATTAATGATCAGAAGTGATCTTCTTAAACTAGTCCATATTTTAGAAACGGTGGGATTTTGATGGGAGTAATGTCTAATCCATTTATAATAGGAGGTGTTGTGTAAATAATTCTCTTTGATAACCTTTTGCCAGATGTTGGGTTGATTTAAAACCCTCCATAATGTTGTTGCATTCAAATCCATATTGAATAGAGGAAGGTTGTGAAAACCCCATCCCCCAAACTTTTTTGGTCTGGATAATACCTCCCATCTACATAGATGGTATTTCTAAGTCTCCAAATTCCTTATCCATAAAAAATTAAACATTAGTTTTCTAATTTTATTTAAGATCAAATGAGGAATGGCTTCCATGGTCATCCAATAGACATTTTTTCCTTCCAAGACGGATTTTAACAATATGAATCTCCCCCCCAGCGAGAGCCATCTTGTCCCCCAATGATTTATTTTCTTTGATACCCTGATCACCATCCAATCCTAGTCTGCAATTCGAGAAGATCCTGTCTTCAAAACATAACCAAGGTATCGGAATGCAACAGAAATTTTGTTGAAAGTGTAAGGTAGAATAGCCTTGAAGGAGTTTAGTTCACAATCCAGGATACCTTCGTCGTGAATAGAATACTTATGTTGATTCACATGCATCCCCGAAGCTCTACAGAAACTATTTATATGATGAGTAATCTCTTGCCATTCCATGAAGTTCACCTTTGACATTATAAGAACATCGTCCACAAAAAGTAGGTGGATAATTCTTGTGAACTTTGACACTTTGATCCTCGAGATCTGACCATCTTCAAAACTGTGTTTCAACATTAAGCTAAGTCCTTCCATTGCAAGGATGAAGAAAAGCGGAGAAAGTGGACAGCCCTGCTTGAGTCTTCTTCCACTTCTGAAAAAATATGAAGCCTCCCCATTAACAAGTACTGCGAAGGAGGTGGAGGTGACACAGGACATTATCCACTTAATCATCTGCAGCCCCAAGCCAATTTTATGAAGAATAAGCCTGAGAAAGTCCCAACTTAGGCTGTCATATGATTTTCTTAGATACAGTTTAAGCACCAAAGATTACAATTTATTTTTTTAATAGTGTGGAGGCACTCATGGGCTGTGCCTATGGCATCCTAGATACATCTGCCCTTGAGAAAACCCAACTGTTTGGTAGAAATGTATCATGAGAGCACTCCTTTCAATTTGTTGGCGATTATTTTAGAGATGATCTTATATACTAAGTTGCAAAGAGATATCAGGCGATAATCTTCAAAGGTTTCTGCTTTGTTCGCTTTTGGAATCAGGGTAAAAAAAGTAGCATTTAATCCTCCAGCATTAACTCCTCGACTTCATGAATCTTCTACCATTGATAATAAATCTGCCCCAACCAAGTCAAACAAGGAGATAAAGAATTCCGCGATCCAGTCGTCTGGGCCCAGGCTCTTTTCTTTTTTGAAGTGAAACAACACATATTTTAACTCTTCAATCGCGACTACCCTGTGCAGTTCAAGAGCATTTTGTTCATCAGTCATCTGGGGGAAAAGGTCAACCAACCCAAGTTGTTCAGCAGTATTTTGTGGAGTTGATTTATAAAACTTCTTGAAAAATAAAACTTCTTCTTTCTTTAACATATCTTGTTCATTGATCATCTCTCCATTATCAGATTTGATATCCCATATAAAGTTTTTTATCCTATTCCTGGAAGCCACATTATGGAAGTATTTTGTGTTTGCATCACTGCTAGCCAACCACAATGCTCTGCTACAAAGTCACCACTTTTATTCCTCTTGATGTAGGATATCATTCCTCTCCAATTCTAGATTTTTCATAATCGTCGCTATCTCTAGACTGTTTGGATCCCCAATCTGATATGAAAGTTGTTCCTTAATCTCAGATTCCAAATCCGATAGTCTAGCTTTTTGTTTTATTAATTTTTCATAATGCCATTCCTTAGTACAAGCTTTGAGAACTTTTAATTTCCACACTAATTTCTTTTGTAGACAGTGTTCCGAAATAAATCTATGGTCTTTCCATAATTTGTTCACAATAACCACAAATTTCTTATCTTCAACCCAATGACCGTTGAATTTAAAGGGAAAAGCTTTGAATTTCACCGGAAAATCCAGCTGAATACATATAGGCGCGTGATCAGAAAAGAATGGATATTGAACCCACGACTTGAAGTAATCAATCCCTGAAAGTAGTTCTTCTGAAATCATTACTCTGTCCAGACGCCTAGCAATCGCGTTCTGGCCCAAATGACCATTGCGCCAAGTAGGAGCAAGCTTGGACAGTTTTAAATCAATTAAATTTTGTGAGGAAAACAAATCTTTATAAAAATCGTCCAAAAAACTCAGATTGGTCGCCCCCCACGCCTCTTGAGAGTCAAAAATAAAATTAAAATCTCATGCCATTATCAAATTAGTAGCAGATAAAATATCGCTATCTTTCCCTGCATTTCGAAAAGATTCCCTGGTTGTACAAGGGCCATACACATTTAAAAAAGTAAACTCTCGCTTGCTTAAAATGTTGCTACCAGTAAGTAATATGCCCCCAACAGTGATGAAAGGAGTCAGTTCATATAATCTTGGGTCCCAAGAAACAAGAAGGCCCCCAGAGGTGCCCACTGAATTGACTGAACAGATCGCCCAGGAAGGTTGAAAACAATAAAAAAAGAGTCCCTAGCCTTCTGTGAGGAGACCAACGTTTCTTGAAGGAAAACAATCTCTAGCTTTGTTTGTTCCATCAAACGTTGGAAAGAGGTAGATTACGTGTTTTGATTACTCTTTAATTATTATTTTACTCTTATCTTCCTCTTTTTTCTTTTCATTTCAACCTCTTTTGATGCTTAGTTTGTTTTTGTTTTTTCCTTTCTTAGTTTCTTCATTTTTTTTTTCCTATTAAAGTGTTTTTAGCTACTCTATTTATTTTCAAGTTTCTTTTTTTTCTTCTTATCTATAATAAATATAATTATTATTTATAACAATTATTATTAATTATTAATATTAATAAGTATTATTAATTGTATGTAATAATAACATTAATAGGTGTTTATTAGGGGTGGCAGGAGTGGGTGGAGTTTTTCTAGGTCTTCAAGGAATATTTGAATTATCTTGTGCCTGGGGCTTCAGACTTCTACAAACAATCAAGCTGAGGCTTATTCCCTTTTGTGGGGTATTGGTATTCTTCTTGCCAGTTTGAAAAAATTTACGCAGTTACACATTATGGGGGACTCCAAGAAAATAATGGGGATTGTTCCCCCCTTCACCTTGGAAATACCTTCAGTATATAGGGTTGAGAGGCACAACGACCATGAGAAAATGAAGGATATGGTTTAGGATATGGCTCCTTAAGTTGGGATTAGATCATAAGATAGATCTCATAGGATAGGATTCGACCACAACAAACCTCATCCCAAGAGAGTTTGCCCTTAGGAAAAGGTGGGAGATTCCTTGATTTCCTCTAACAAGACTGACACTCCCCCAGAGTTGAACAAATGGATCCATCCTATAAATTGGCTATCCTCTAACATGGAAAGGGGGTGCCAGTCCATGAAGTGGCACTCCCCCATCATGGCCAGGGGGGTGCCACCCTTCATAAATGCCCAAATTTTGTGGAATTTTCCAAGAAAAAGTTGTGTTTCTGCTATCAGATGAGAGGGATTCTTCTTCCAACATGAATTAGGGATTGTGAAAAATGTTTTGATGGTGTCAAGGGGTTGTGACACTTAGAAAAATGAATGTGAAACTAGGTAAGGTGAATACAACACTTGCGACAGTGCATGTGACACTCAAAAAGGTGCATACGTCACTTTGCAACACTTTTGACACTTAAGATGCGACTCTTAAGTGTGACATTTTGGCATGTAACAATCATTGATTTTGAACCTTCCATTTATGAGGAGGAAGCATGCCAACAAGTTTGGAGAGATTCCATGATGGAGGAATATTATTCCATCATGAAGAATGGTGTGTGGTATATTGTGTCGAGACCTGAGGGGAAGTCAATGGTGAATTCCAAGTGGATCTACAAGATCAAGCATACACCAGATGGTAGTGTCAAAAAGTATAAAGTGAGGTTCATGGAAAGAGGGTTCTCCCAGAAAGAGGGAGTGGACTATGTGGAGATGTTTTCTCCAGTAGCCAGGTACACTTCCATAAATACCATTATTTCCATTGCAATAGTCATGGATTGGAGATTATACGAGATCGATGTAAATACTACATTCCTCAATGGTATGATTGATGAGGAAGTGTACATAAAAAATATCAGGGATTTGAGGTACATGGGAGGGAGTCTCATGTTTGCAGGCTAAATAAGGCCTTGTACAAATTCGATCAGGAACCCAAGGAATGGTACTCCAGGATTGATGGATACTTGATGAGCTTTGGATTCACCAATAGTGAAGCAGATCCCAACATTTACTACAAGGTTGTTGATGGTGATACTTTGACATTGTTGTTATATGTTGATGAATTTTTCCTTGTGGGAGAAGACCGACTCATAAATCAGTGCAAGAGGGAGTTGGCATCTGAGTTTGAGATAAAGGATCTTGGATTTATGCATTATTTATTAGGAATGGAGGTGTGGCATAAACCAAATGAGATATTCCTCGTGCAAGGGAAGTACACAATTGAGATCATGAGAAAATTCGATATGATGGACTGCAAGTCCATGGCTACACCTATGATGACAAATATGAAGAAGCTAAGTGATTCTGCTTCATATTCATATCTAGTGGATATCACTATGTACAAGAAGATAAAAGGATCCTTGATGTACCTGGTTAACACTAGGTGTTGGTTGTGGAGCCTGATTATCTTCCTTATTCAGAGGTATTTTACTTTTAGCTGTGTTTATACCCCATGAAGTATTTACACCCCAGAAGTATGTACACTCTTCCACACAGGGGAGTGTAGAGGGGGGGTACCACCTTTGTGGGGTCTAGGGGGACTATCCCCCCGGCTGGGGGGTATGGGGGTGAAGCCCCCGAAGGAAAAAATGCCTTGTAAATGTATATTGTAATTTCATTGTAAATCTGGACCGTTCATTATAAGGTCGCAGATATAACAATAGAGATTATGTTAGGGTTTTTTTCCCTAGAAGGCAACTCTCTTTTATGAGGGAAATGTATTGCGGCTATGGTTGATGGTGAATATTGTATTCTGAGATAGGAGACAGTGAGAGAAAGAAGAGGAAGTTACAGCGGGTTTGTTGTAGGTTGTATCCCTTCATATGATGGATAATAATAAACGAAGGACCTGGGAATTTCTCTGGTAGATGTAGCCCACACTGGGTGAACCACGTAAATCTGTGTCTCTATTGTATTGTGTATCTTCTATGTTTTGATTCCGCATTTGTTTTATTTTATTGCTCCACGGTCCTGTTTTTCTAACACTAGGCTATATATTTTCTTTACAATGAACACCCTAATCCATTTCATAGTTGAACCGAGGAACTTCCATTGGGTTGCAGAAAAGCATGTGTTGAGGTACCTATATGGTACCATTGGATATGGTCTAAGATATGACTCGGGTGGTGAAGTGAGGTTGCAGGGATATATTTATTTTGACTGGGTGGGGATTACAGTGGACATAAAGAGCAGCTTGAGGTGCTACTTCAGCTTAGGATCAGCTATGATATCCTACTTTATCAGGAATTAGATTTTTTTATCACTCAGTACAACATAAGCGGAGTATATCGCAACCAGTTTTTCAAGTCACGAAGCAATATAGATTTGAAACGTATTGCAGGACTATTTGATCAATAGCTAGAGATGACCTTAATACAATGTGATAATCAAAGTTGTGTCAATATTTTGGAAAATACAATATTTCATGAAAATTCGAAGCACATTGAGATCAAATATCACTTCATCTGAGACATGGTATAAAAGGGAGAAATAAAGCTCTAGTACATATCCATATATGAATAAATTGCGGACATTCTCACCAAGTCTCCATCTAAGAAAAAGTTTATTGTTGTATAATTAAAAGACAATGTTGTCGTGATGCAGAATGTATCCCTCATTGAGAGGGAGTGTTAATTTTTTTATAGTTAGTGGAATCAGGCAGACATTCTCCCAGATTGGTCATGCTGGTTTGACCAAGGGAAATAACTCATTTACTCACAAATATTTTCTAGTGGTGAATCGCCCAGGTATAGTCTTTCTCCTGAAGAGGAGTGGATAGAATCGAGGTGCTCTCACATTGCCTGCTCCAAGATGGAGTGATCTATATTAATTAGATGTGCATGTGAGGAAATAATCATCAACATAAATATAATATATTTATAATATAATGTAAAATATATATAAATAATCAATAATTAACAATTAATAATAAATTAATTAGTGGAAATACATTAAATGAAAGGGCACTCCACCCAAGTATATATATCGGGGCCCTCAATTGTAATATATCATCTCATGCAATATTTACTTACAACAACCTCTCATCAAGTTCGCTAAGTCTTGTTGAGATTTTCAGTGTGTAATTATTTTATGATAACAATAGCATTAAAATCATAAGGTAATAATTATCAGATGTGAAAATCAAAAAATTCAACACTACTCAATACACATTTCCAGGTTTTTCCGCACTGATCAATTTTTGAATTTTCTTTTACTTTCAGTGTTTTATTTACTTGTTGCAAGTGTTTTTTAGGGACTGTATTTACTGTCATTTTGATGGTTTATTGAGTGGTTTAAAAAACCTAACTAGACCCTACAAATTGAGGAGCAAACCCTAAGAGGTTTTGATCCCTTTTATTCAAGGGGTTTCTTGAGGGTTTGGATCCCTGTTTGCTACTATTTTAAGGTCACAACCAAGCCAGACAACAAATTGGTGTATGAGACCCCCTCCACCCAACGATTTTATTGGTAAAGTCTATGGAGGTATACATACCCTACCCCCCTCTGGATTTGAACATGTGACCTCTTAGGAGGAAACACATGTTCTTAACCATTAGGCCCACTAATAGGTTGTATCTCTACCACTTTATTGTTTTCCTTCCCCTTAGTTTTGTTTCTTGATTTTCATACCGTTTAAAGTGGATCCAAAAGAACAAAAAGAAGCATTTAGGGTAGGACCACAGATTTGGTTAAATTTCATTTAATTCTTTATTGTTTGATACAACCATTGGATGCCATCATATTGTTGTTATAGAACCATCAAGTATCTTGTGCTTGCATACTAATACCCTTAGTGAAGAGAGAGACCCTGTAGTCCCATTCTTTTTACTTACCAATAGGGAGTTTCCATTACAATCTAGGTGCATTTTTGGAAAGAAAAGTTTACATCTTTAGATTTATGATTTTGCATGCAACACAGATTTTTTTTCAAGAGGAAAAGTCATCCCTTAGTACTTTTTATTAGGTTTCTTGCATCCATATATATTTGTGTTACACATTTTCTTTTCAAAGTTCTTTATTTTCAACAAGTTATTTTTATCATTAACAATTTACTTTCAGCATTTAAAACCAACTTCAAAAAGTTATCATCACACCAAAGAAATATGGAAACAAGACACTTATACTAAAACTCAACCTCACCTTGGACACCATTTCTCCCTCAAAGAGACAGTCCCCTAGGATAAAAGTCCTTCTCCCATAGTTTCCCATAAGAAAAACCATCGTATCCACCTGACGAGGGAAGGCCCTCTTCCTTGATCATTCTTCCAGTTCCATCTCTTCAAATTCGAAACCCCTATCCCCGTTGTGAAGTGCTAGTACAACCACTTCTCACCCTCTACCTCCTTCATGAGGACCATATCCTCCTAGTTCCCCCATGGCTAGAACTACCCCAACCTCCTTGTCTTTCATGGTCAGTTTGAGTATTCCTCAACTTAACCATTTGCTTAATGATCACATTCATCATGATCCTAACTAGCCCCCCATTCCCACCAAGTTACCCTCCAAGATCCCCAAGTTTGAAGGAAAGTCAAGAGAAGACCATTCGAACATGTGATGTCCTTATATTTATGGTGTTCATCAAAATCCATCATGGAGGACTCCATCAGGCTTCGTCTTTTCCAAAGAAACTTGATGGGTGTCGTTGCAAAGTGGCACATAGACTAGTGAGGGAACTCTCACCGTACTTTTGATTCCATCGCGAAGGTTTTTCTCACATTATTCTAGTTACATGTTCACCATGACCTGGGGATTTACATCGTTACCACATGTTACCAAACCACGTCTACCCACATATCGGACCACATCCATGAGTGTCATGGATGATGTGGCTTTTGCAAATCCAAGCTTAATGACATTTTCCTCAAGGAATTCTTCTTGAAGTCCCTCCTTCCTCTCATTGCCAAGGATGTCTTCATGACATTACCTCAGAATGAGGAAGAGGACATACAGAAGGCCCAATAGTATGACTTGATCTATGCTAAACATTGATATATGTACACCATCCTCCCTGATTCCCCTCATTCCCAATTAGGTGACTCAACCACTCTAGGAACCTCCTATGAAATCAATGGTCTCATTGGCTTGATCTCTCCACATGTCCATTAACATGACCTGGATCTAGTGGATATGCTATCCTTATGGTGGGTCCCCCACTTCTTATGGATACCTAACCCCACCTCAGGACTAGTCACATGCCTCATGTCAGGTGAGCGCAAATACATACTATTGTAAACCTCCTACTCAGCTACACTACCATGGTCAGGGTCACCCGTGTGGAAATCCCTCTTGTGGGGCTACCACAAATCCTTATTACACTTTTCTTGGTCCAAAACCAGCCACATCTGCACCACACATTGGTGTCCCCCCTACCCATTCTAGTCCACCTACATCCCCTCCACAAGGACAAGTTTATGTGCAGCAGAATGTTGCCCTTCCTCCCAACCAATATGGGAGGAACAACAAGAGGAAGGGGAAGAAAAAAAACCATAACTAGGGACCCTAGGGAAGCCCAAAACCAACCCCCAACATTAGGGTAAACCAACCTCCCTAACCAAAGCTAAGGAACCAACCCAGTGCCCAAGAAGGGGAAGAACCAACCCCTCCACACAAACACACCTTGTTATTGTTGTTGTGGTGTGTATGGACATTACATACATGAGTGTCCTCTCCTCCCTGTCATGTGTTGAGTCTGGGAAACCTTTGAGTATGCTCATCAAGATAATTCCCAACCTTCTTAGTCATCCTCGTTGGAACTGGATCTATTGCAAAATAATTTCCAAGCCTAAGGGTTGGTTTCCACATTGGTTCCCCCTCCCCTATTCCTCACTCATCTGGTAATGGCACTTACCAGATTCTCATGTTGGATTCATCTTGTTGAGAAAATGTTGTCATTGATGTCAAAGTGGCAACGATGATGATGATGTGGCAATAACGATATGGATGTAACAATGATGATTATGATGTGGCAGTGAAAAATGGAGATTGTTTGAGTATTGAAGCCATGAAGCCAAGTGAAGAATCCTTGAATCCATGAATCCAAGTAAAGAAGACTTGAATCCATGAAACCAAGTAAAGAAGCATTGATATTGTTTGAGTATTGAAGCCATGAAGCCAATTAAAGAAGCCTTGAAGCCATGAAGCCAAGTAAGGAAGCCTTGAATCCATGAATCAAAGAGAAGTACCCTTGAGACATATTTACGAAGTCTTAAGAAGCCAACATGTAGTATTCAATCCATGACGACAAGTCAATGTTAAAGGAAATCGAAGAAGCCTTGAATTTCCTTGAAGGAGCCTTGAAGGACCCTTGAGGGTTGAAAGGTTGGAAGAGGGGCTAATCCTAGGGGCTTGAGTCCTTGGGAATAATAATTTTTTATTATTCCAAAAGATATGTGAAATGTATGTTTTTATCCTAAGTCCTGGGAGGGGCAACATATGCAGCTCCAGGAAGACAAGTGCCAACCTGG
>ML780176.1:1351913-1373197 GCA_009831015.1 Picea engelmannii | reverse complement strand
GGGGGGGGGGGGTCCTCCGTTGTTGCGTCCGTGCTGCCAATTTTTGGATCCTCTGTTTGAAATATGTTTTCCTCTTCTTTGGAACCTCTGTTATTTTACCCTCATGCAATTCTGAGAACCAAAACCGGTGAATTGTTCTGTGTCTTCTGTGGAACCCGACACCGGGGAAATCACATGAGAATTTTGTGTCTAGCGTCTGGTCGTTTCCATTTTCGTACCTATGCCCATCTATTGTTGCGACTATCATCCTTGCATGAATGAGTGTTGAACCGTGGTTGTTTCCATCTTCTGGACATCCACACCCAGTTTTTCCTATTGTTGTTGTCACCTGTGAGTTAGCCAAAGTTGTTGTTGTTGCTGTCAACCTAAACTTGCAGGAATTGGGTTGAAACTGGTCGAAGAACCGGGTTGTCAGGCCCATGGTAGAAGAGGCAGGTTTTCAAGTCTGTGAGAAACTCTCTATAGGTGAGAGAGTCTATTGGGAAGTGGTTTTATCCCAGAGAGAGTCCAACACCAGCTACAGAGCTCTAAGATTTCCTGATCCGGCTTATTACCGAGAGACCCAGAGAGGGAGGTGAAGATCCGATGGAATGTGCTTGTGAAGGTGTATACTCCCAGGTGGAAAATGCATGTGAGGAATGAGATTCTGTGAGTAGTGGGCGTAAGAAGGCTCATGGAGAGAATCCTTCTGGTTGCTCTTTGTAGTTTTCCTGTCACCTCAGCCTAGTCTAGGATTCCCTTGCCCTGGGTGGAGCTTGGTCCCAACTCAGGGGAGACCCACTGCTAAGCATGATCAGCAATGAGGTCTAAGGCTGGGAGGTTCATGGAAGGTTTGCACGTAGTTGGTGGACTTACAACAATTTCAAAGATAATTATATGCATGTGTTTAATTTCAATTAAAATGCATCTTTGTGATGCTTGCAATATTATCATGTATTTCATTGAATGAATGGATTTACTGTTAATTCCATTAATTATGTATGTTAGAAATAAATCTATGTTTACTCTGTTAAGTCCTTTAACTTAATTTAAAATAATATTATTTAAGTTATATTCCGCGTAGTGGCATTTGTCGGCTTGTTGGTGGTCAAGGACGTTGCAATCTGGTATCAGAGCCAAAGGTTTTAACGGCTACCCTAGATGGGCTAGATAAGTGGTATTTGGACCCAAGGTATCAAGTGGAAATTGTGTTGGTGGAACCAATTTTGAACCTTAGAGAATTCCTGAGCGCCAAGGAGTTACTTGGCCATGTTACGAAGCTCAGGAGGGGTAGCAGTAGAATAAAACTGTAACCGGTGTGGTATTTGACCATGGAGAGAGAGTGCTCAAGACTTGGAGTGTGGGAGCCATAGGATCTGTTCAGAAAGAGAGACCTTTACAACCGTTAGATCCAGAGAAAGTACTGGAAGGATATCCGGAAATCCTTTCAGGAGTTTGGCTATCGGGAGAAGAAGGGTGCATTGAGGCACAAACTTTCGAAACCCGAAACTTTGAAACCCCAAGAAGATCTACACCATAGATCTAGGAAAAATATCTCGACCATTGGATCAATCAGAAGAACAGATGGTAATTTCTAGAGATCGACTGTCGAGAGAAGTGGGATGTGCGAACGCACAAACTCCCGAAACCCAAAATCATGAAATCCTGAAAAGCTCATTTAGTGGGTCATGTTGATGTCACTTGGATGGATGTGGACACATGGGATGTGTGCCATGTGCTAGTGGGTCCCGAAGGAAAAATTATACACAGTGGGGCTAGATGGCGTCACCAGAAATAACGTGGACCTTCTTAAGTACACCATGTGTCACCACCCTAGTTGGTGACAACTGTGATGTGGGCTCGGTGGCTAGAAAGGTCGAAAGTTTGGAAGTCAGGAGTTGGAGAGGGAAGCGAGTGTGGAAAATTCCAAAACCTGAAACTCCAAAATATCGAAACCCCGAAACTCGAAATTTTGAAGTCCCAATTAGAGAACCTTGAAGATATAGTGCTTGGTCATGAACCTTGGTCACATGGGTTGGGGAGCTGAGGAAAAAGGGCTAAGGCCTGAGTTTCCTACAGATCCAAGCAGAGCTCGGAACATTCACAAAAACTAAACGTTTTCTTGAGTCAGATTTGTCTATGATTATTGTGGGATTTGTTAAGTAATAATGGCTTGACAAATTCTGATTTTCTACACATTGTGTTTGCAGAAGTGTAACGAGTGCCAACACCGAATATAATTTCCACTGAGTGAAAAATAAATGGAAGGAACACAGAATTCTTCCAATTCAGAGAATGAATCAAAAGGAATGGATGTTCATTTGGGAGTTGAAGGATCGAACTCCAATGGGTAAGGAAAAGAGATGGATAAAGAAGGGCACATGATGAAAATCATTGAAATATTACAGAAGGATGCCTAGGCTTGCCACACTGATAGCAGAAAGCTCATGAAAGCCAGGGATCAATAGGGAGAATTCAACTTTAAGTTGATACGAAGCCTAGGTAGGATCAAAAATAAGTTGTACAAGAAGAGTGACTCAATCAAAATAGTGAGTCGCAGGACCCCTGAGAGGAAAATAAGATCAAGGAGTGTTAGCAGACATTGTCGTCTCTCCCCAAAGCATTCTGGTAAGGAAGCACATAGTATTTCAAGCCCATCTCCTATTAGAAAGCATAGGAGGTCTTGAGTAGATGAACTGAAGGGAGAGATGAACAAGATTAAGCCTCCTACATTTGATAGAGAACATAAGAAGGAGGAAGAGGTTGAAACATGGTTTCTTGGTATGAGGAAATATTTCCAACTGCAGAATTATTCCTCTCATGCGGAAGGAAGAATTGTGATGTATCAACTGAAGGGAAAATCATCCATGTGGTGGGATCAAATTGTGCAGGTGAAACACATTAGAGAGAAAGAGATCACTTGGAAATAATTCAAGAGGTATTTCAAGAAGAAATACTTGACTAAAAGGTATTATGACAGAAAGATGAAGGATTTCTTTGAAATCAAGCTAGGCAACATGACCATGAATGAGTATGAACGTAGGTTTTTGGAATTGCTGAAGTATGTCCCGTTCATCAAAGATGAGGCTGTCAAGATTCAGAGGTATCTAAGTGGATTGCCACCTTCCATCAGTGACAAGATCCATTATGATGACCCTAAGACCATGGAAGAAACGATAAGAAGAGAGAAATTCTTATTGAACAACAAAGAGAAAAGCCTACCTTTCGGAAGGCTTGGGATGACCAGATGAAGTTTAATAAAGAATAGAGGTAGAAGGGAAACAAACCTCCCTTTTCCAAAAACAGTCCTCAAGGACAGCCATCATTTAGAGAGCCAATAATGGCTGACATAGGGGAACAAAGGCCAAGACAGACGCCCATTCAGTGTTGGGGTTTTCAAGGGAACCACAAGTACAGAGATTGTCCCCACATAAATGACAAAGTGAGATTTGTCCATAATGTTCAACAAGTTGAAATAGTGGAGAACATGGACAGTATAATTCCAAGGATCTACACAGCCCTAGATAACAATCAAGTTGAATAGAAGTCGCACATGATTGAAGTATAAGGTATGATCAACAACCATGCCTTTACTATTTTAATTGATTCAGGGGCTAGCCATAGTTATATAGATACTAGAGTGGTGGAAAGTTTGCATTTGTCAAGAATCAAACATGAAAAGTCTTGGTTAGTGCAGCTGGCTACAGGAACCAAGAGGAAATTCATGAACTTAGTTAAGTCTTGTCCTGTGGACATGAATGGACTGAGCACAAAGGATGAATTGAATGTTCTTCCTTTAGGTTCTTATGATTGTCTAATTGGAATGGACTGGTTAGACCAGTGTCATGCCATCTTGGACTGTCGTAGAAAGGCATTCACTTGCCTGGATGAGAAAGGGAATCAAAGAACATTCCATGGAATTCCCAGAGTTGTTGCTATCAGAGAAATCTCAGCAATGCAGCTGAAGAAATGCTACAGAAAAGGATGTCAATTATTTGTAGACCATGTGGAGGAAACACCTAGGGATAAGGTGTCAAGTATTGGAGATCATGCGGTAATAAAGGAGCTCAAAGATGTATTTCAAGAGGTACCTGGACTACCTTCGAAAATAGATATTGACTTATCTGTAAACTTGATGCATGCAACAGCTCCAGTGTCAAAATCTCCTTACAGAATGAGTACGCCAGTGCTGAAAGACTTGCAATTGCAGCTTGAAGAGCTTCTGAAGAAGGGGTATATTCGCCCAAGTGTGTCACCTTGGGGAGCCCCTGTTCTGTTCATAAATAAGAAGGATGGAACATTGATATTGTGTATCTATTTCAGACAATTGAACAAAGTAACTGTAAATAACAAATATCCTCTGCCGAGGATCGATGACCTATTCGATCAATTGAAGGATGAAAATATATTTTCGAAGATATACCTTAGGTCGGGATATCACCAGATAAGGATAAATCATGACGACATCAGCAAGACCGCTTTTAGAACAAGGTATGGTCATTACAATTTCACAGTAGTGCCTTTTGGGTTGTCAAATGCACCCATTGTTTTTATGTGCCTGATGAATGGTGTATTCAAGGACTATCTAGACAAGTTCATCATAGTCTTCCTGGATGACATTCTGGTGTATTCCAAATCGGAGGAAGAGCATGAACAACATCTTAGGATGGTGTTGCAGGTGCTAAGAGAGCACCAATTGTATGCCAAGTTGAGCAAGTTCTCTTTTTATCAGGAATAGATCCATTACTTGGGGCATATTATTTCGAAGGATGGGAAAGTTGTATATCTTGAGAAGATTGAGGCCATCAGAGAATGGTCAGCACCAAATAACGTGACAGAAGTCAGATCCTTTATCATTCTAGCTGGTTATTACAGAATGTTTATCACAGAGTTCTCGAGGATAGCTCACCTTATGACTTCCTTGCAAAGGAAGGAGAAGAAGTTTCAGTGGATAGAAGATTGTGAGAAAAGATTTCAGCGATTGAAGCAACTATTAACCAATGCTCCAATCCTGAGGATTGCAGATCCAAATGAAGACTTTGTGGTGTGCACATATCCATGCAAAGAAGTACTGGGAGGAGTCCTCGGTCAGAATGAATTTGTAGTCTATTATGAATACAGAAAGTTGAAAGAGCGTGAAAGGAACTATGCAACTCATGATTTGGAGTTTGTAGCCATAGTACACGCTCTAAATAAATGGAGGCATTACCTCATGGGAAGGAGGTTCGAACTGAGAACAAACCACAACGGTCTAAATTATTTGTTTGATCAGCCAACCTTGAACGCTAGACAGAGTAGGTGGTTGTAGTTTCTCTGTGAGTACAATTTTGATATCAATCATATCAAAGAGAAGGAGAATAAAGTGGTTGATGCACTTAGCAGAAGAGTACATGAATTACATGCTACAACCATTAACATGTATCGAACTGATATTAAGGGTAGAATTTTGGAAGCTGCAAATGCAGATTTACAGTACATGGAGCTGGTAGAAAATATACAACAAGGTGAGATGCCACAGAAAGTGGAAAATTATAAATTGGAAACTGATGGAACACTTATGTACAATAAAAAAATTTATGTACCTAATGTCCAGGACATGAAACTTATGATTTTGCATGAAACGCATAATGTGCCTTATGCAGGGCACCCTAGATATCATAAACTTGTGGTAGTAGTCAAGAGCCATTAATTTTGGCCAGGTATGAAGAAAGATATTGTTGAATACATCGCCATATGTATGGAGTGCTAGAAGGTTAAAGTTGAGCACATGCACCCAGCAGGGTTGCTGCAACCTTTACCCATTCCTAAGTGGAAGTGGGAAGTGGTGACAATGGATTTCATCACTGGATTGCCTAGAACCGGCAAGTAGCATGATTCAATCATGGTGGTGGTGGATAAGCTTATGAAAGCTGCCCATTTCATTCTGTTAAAGACTACTCACAAGGCAATGGATGTTTCCGACATCTTTATGAAGGAGGTGGCACGATTGCATGGAATTCCCAAGAAAATTGTGTTCGACAGAGACCCAAAATTCACCTCAAATTTCTGGAAAGGGTTATTCAAAGGGTTCAGAACGAATATGAACTTGGGTATAGCTTATCATCCTGATTCTGATGGACAGACAGAGAGGGTGAACAGAGTAATAGAAGACACACTAAGGATGTATGTGATGGACAAACCATCGAAATGGGAAGACTGCCTGCACTTGGTAGAATGCACCTACAACAATGGGTATCAAGCATCATTGAAGATGATCCCCATTTGAAGAACTTTATGGAAAAAAGTTCAATACGCCAGTAAGATGAGATAATTCAGCTGATAGGGCAGTAGTTTGGCTAGAATTGCTCAAGGAAATGGAAGAACAAATGCTAAAAATTAAGAAGAATTTGAAAGCTAGCTAATACAGGCAGAAAAGTTATGCTGATAAGAACAGAACCCACAGAGAGTTTAAAGTGGGTGACCATGTTTTCCTGAAAGTAAAATCCAATAGAAGTTCCCTGAAGTTGGGAAACTGCGCCAAGTTGGCAGCCAGGTTTTGTGGGCCATTTGAAATCCTAGAAAGGATTGGGCCAGTTGCATATATGCTTGCATTACCTGCATCCATGACTGTACATAGTGTATTTCATGTTTCATTGCTTAAGAGATATATACCTGATGCTAATCATGTTATCGATTGGAATGTGATTCAGGTGGAGAAAGAAGGTGTCTTGCAAGTGCATCATGTGTGCATATTAGACCGTAAAAGAAAACAACTCTGGAATCGAGCCACGGGGCTTGTAAAGGTCCAATGGACCTGGTACGGTCCCGAGGACGTGACATGGGACCATGAGGATGCTATGCGGGAAGAATACCCGTATATTTTTGAAGATTTTGAAAAGCTTGTTGATGTTGTGTAAAGAGTTGCACTGAGGACAATGAAAAAATAAGGGGAGGGGATTGTAATATCCCCCAACAGTGCCCCAGTTATATTATGAATTGTAATCATGTTTATGAACTATAATCATGTTTTGTAGGATGGTGAGATGAGTATTGATAAGGTGGTGGGATTATGTTTTTCTTAGGCTAGAGAGCCTAAGTATTAAGGCCATAAGCTTGTTTTTGTATATGTAATATGCAGAACATTAATAAAAAATAAACATCGTTGTGTGCATACCGACCACGAAGAAAGAGTGATGGGGGACTAAGCTTCCACATAGTGGGTAAGCGAAAAGGGGGCTGAAAGGTTGGAAGAGGAGCTAAGCTTAGGGGCTTGAGTCCTTGGGAATAATAATTTATTATTATTCCAAAAGCTATGTGAAATGTATGCTTTTATCCTAAGTCCTGGGAGGGGCAATGCATGTAGCTCTAGCGTGTGAAAAAAGGGAATGCATGCAGCTCCAGGAAGATAAGTGTTGATCTGGGCGTGTGCAATTAAAACTGTTGATTTGAGCCGTCTTGGGGGGGGGCGAGGGGTCCTCTGTTGTTGCGTTTGTGCTGCCAGTTTCTAGATTCTTTGTATGAAAACCATTTGCCTCTGCTTTGGAACCTTTGTTTTTTTACCCTCACGCAATTCTGAGAACCAAAATTGGTGAACTATTATGTGTCTTCTGTGGAACCCGACACCGAGGAAATTGCATGAGCGTGTTGTGTCTAGCATCTGGCCATTTCCATTTTTGTACCTATGCCCATATACTATTGTGACTGTCATCCTTGCGTGAATGAGTGTTGAACCATGAATGTTTTCATATTCTTGATGCCCACACCCAGTTTTTCCTGTTGTTGTTGTCACCTGTGAGTTAGCCAAAGATGTTTTTGTTGTTGTCAACCTAAACTTGCGAGAATTGGGTTGAAACTGGTTGAAGAACTGGGTTTTCGGGCCCGTGGTAGAAGAGGCAGGTTTTCAGGCATGTTAGAAACTCTCTCCAGGTGAGAGAGTCTGTTGGGAAGTGGCTTTCTCCCAAAGAGAGTCGAGAACCAGCTACGGATCTCTGAGAGTTCTTGATCCGGCCTGTTGCCGAGACCCAGAGAGCAAGGTTAAGCACCGATGGAATGTTCCTGTGAAGGTGTATACTCTTGATTGGAACAATCATGTTGGGAATGAGAGTCCATGAGTAGTGGGCGTAAGAAGGCTCCTCGAGAGAATCCTTCCGGTTGCTCTGTGTAGCTTTCCTGTCACCTCAGCCTAGTCTAGGATTCTCTTGCCCTGGGTGGATCTTGGTCCCAACTCGGGGGTGACCCACTGCTAAGCATGATGAGCAGTGAGGTCTAAGGCTGGGAGGTTCATGGAAGGTTTTCACATAGTTGGTGGAGTTACAATAGTTTCAAAGATAAGTATATGCATGTGTTTAATTTCAATTAAAATGCATGTCTGTGATGCTTGCAATATTATCATGTATTCTGTTGAATGAATGTATTTATTGTTAATTCCATTAATTCTATATGTTAGCCGTAAATATATGTTTACTCTGTTAAGTCCTTTAACTTCATTTAAAAGCATACTATTTAAGTTCTATTCCAAGTAGTGGTGTTTTCCGGCCTGTTGGTGGTCAGGGACGTTACACCCTCTAACTCTCTAGGAATGAGGAGATATTAGTTTTTCCATCCGAAAACCCATTCATAAAATTGAGGTCGGCTCAACTAATTTTTGGGGACAAAATTACTATAAATACATGATAGAATTTCACATTTTTAGTGAAACCAATGAAGAGATCAAATCTGAGGTGCACTCAAGGTGTTGGGGTGTTTTTATGGTGTGCAAGAGAATTATAATGGATTCTCTTAAGGTCTTTCTTATTCTCAAGTTATGCAAAAAGGTTGTGATGTTGTCGTAATGTTGTGATGTTGTCGTAAGGTTCTGATGTTGTCGTAAGGTTGTGAGGTTGTCGTAAGGTTGTGAGGTTGTCGTATGAACTATTGTGAGGTTGTGATGTTGTCGTATGCTCTACTATGAAGTTGCGATGTTGTCGTGAGGTTGTCATGAGGTTGTGATGTTTTTGTATGCTCTATTATGAAGTTGTGATGTTGCCGTGATGTTTTAGTGAGTGGATGTTGTCGTGAGTGGATGTTGTCATTAATGGATGTTATTGTGAATGAATGTTTCTGTCAGTGGATGTTGTTGGCAATGATTACATTCTAGGAATGATGTTATGTGGATTGCTAGGGTTTGAATTATTTTCTGTGGAATGAATCATGCAGGTTTGGAGGACATCATTGAGAAGGTTTGTATACATAATTGAAGGGAATCCTTGAATATATATTTCACCCAAGCTTGTGAATATTTTTTTACACATTTGTGGACATATCTGAAGCACACTTTTGGACAGATTTGGAAAGATGACTTAACAATGGTTTAAGAGCAGACTTTAGGACAGATTTGGCACACAGGTTTGACATTATTGAAGGAATATTTGAAGCAAGTTCAAGAGCTAATTTGAAGGACTATTTAAGGGAAAATTTGTGACAAGTAAAGGGAATATTTGAAGGATATTTGATAGAAGATTTGAAGGCTAATCTTGGCACACATTCCAAGGGATGATCTAACAATGTTGAAGATTGATTGAAGGCCACATATTATTATGTGTAAGTATACTTAGTATTTTTTTTGGGATCCTAGTGGACTAATTTTATATGTTATGTGGTTGTTATTTATGGATGTTTGGTGGAATAGGTTTTAGGCCTATTTAGTTCTCTTGATATGTCTTGTCATTAAGGTTGTCCAAGATTTATTTCAAATCTCACCATGACACTTGTATGAGAAATTGTTCAAGAAGTATTAGTAAGAAATAGAGAAGGTATGAAGAAGTCTTTTGAACAATGACAGTGTGAAGGCAATGACAATGACAATGTGAAGACAATGACAACGTGAAGATTATAATAGTGTGATGACAGTGACAATGATAGTGTGAATATAGTGACAATGACAATGTGAAGACAATGAAAGTGGTAGGATGATACTCTCATTCATATCAGTGTGGAACGGTGGTGCTTGGGAAGATTGGTGTATTCATTCAGCAGGTTGGTGCCTGTGTTTTAGGGAGTGGGTGCTTCCTTCCAGTTGGAGCTGGTAAACTGAGAGGTTTGGTGCCTCCTTCCAGTCAGTACTGGTAAATCCAGGAGTTGGAGCTTCCTTTAGTTTGGTGCCTCCTTCCAGTTGGTGTTAGAGAATATTGTAAGTTGGTGCTTCCTATGAATGTAATGTTAACATGATATAAGAAAAACATTATGTTTTTTTCTCCCGTTTGGGTTTCCACGTAAAAATAATTATGTTCCATGTATGGTTTTTTTTATGATGAATGTCATTATTAATGATTAATGTTTACATGATGTGCTTAAGGTTAAAAATGGTAAAATGTGCTTAATATTGATTCACCCCCCCCTCTCAGTATTGGTGAATATTCCAACAATTGGTATCAGAGCAGGTTCCTTCAGGAATAGTCTAACCATTGGAGGTAAGATAATTGATATTCCGAAAGACTACTCTGCAAATGGAGTTCCACTGTTCAATGGATCAAAATTTTCTCATTGGAGCATAAGGATGAGAGAATTTTTATAGGCACATGGGTTTGACATTTGGAAATCAATATTAGATGGTTACAACACTCCAAAAGGAATACCAAAGGGTGCAACAACAAAGAAGCGACAAAAATACAATGCAATGGCATTGAACATAATTCTAAGGGGCTTATCAAAGTATGAAAAGAAAATAAATGAAGCTGGAAAGCATTCATCAACTAAAGAGATTTGGGACAAACTACAAGAAAAATACACAAAGAAAGAAATGCAAGAATGCGCAGAAGATCAAAAGGAAGATACACCAAAGAAAGAAGCTACATCAAAGAAAATGGATTACAACCCAAATAAACATGCAGATGATGAATCAAATGAATAAAAGGTGAAGGAATTCGAATCGAGTAAGTATTCTTGTGGTGATAAATTAAATCCTTGTGACATTAGATGTACCTATACATATAAAAGTATTTTTTACAAAGATAAACATCAAAGCAAAATCCATGCCTCAGAAGAAGAAGAAAATGATGAAGTAGAAGCTTAAGTAGACCTTGAAGGGGAACTGATTAGTTCTCTATATGATTTGAGGAATGTAAGGGAGAAGAGAAAAATGATAATGGAACAACATCATAAGTATCAAGATAAGAATACATTGCTAGAAGAGAAGCTAAGTGAGACTGAAAAAAAAATGTCATTATTTTAAAGGCACAAGTAGAAGTGGCTAAGAAGACTAAAGAAACATTGAAGAATCAATTAGATGAAAAAGATACCCAACTAAGCACAAACCTGCAGAATGCTATGATTCAAATAGATTATTTGAGTAATTCAAGGGAGAAGAGAAAAATGCTAATGGAACAACTTCATAAGTATCAAGAACAAAATACATTGCTAGAAGAGAAGCTAAGTGAGACTGACAAAAAATGTCATTATTTTAAAGGCACAAGTAGAAGTGGCTAAGAAGACTGAAGAAACATTGAAGAATCAATTAGATGACAAAGATAACCAAGTAAGCACAAACCTGCAAAATTCTATGATTCAAATAGATTATTTGAGGAATGCAAGGGAGAAGAGAAAAATGTTAATGGAGTAACTGCATAAGTTTCAACAAAAGAATACATTGCTAGAAGAGAAGCTAAGTGAGACTAACAAAAAATGTCATTATTTTAAAGGTGCTAGTAGAAGTGGCTAAGAAGACTGAAGATACATTGAAGAATCAATTATATGACAAAGATACCCAACTAAGAAAAAACCTGCAGAATGCTATGATTCAAATAGAAGAGAACAAGAAAATTGAAGAAGTCCTAAACAATCAACTAAAAGAGAAGGAAGAAATATGTGAAGCAAAATAACTTGAAATTGTTTATCTAAGAGAAAAAGTGAAAAGGACAGCTACCACAAACTTGAATTTTGAGAGTATTTCACCAGCCTTAGAAGACATCCTCAATCAACAAAGATATCCTAGTGACAAGACAAGTATTGGGTATTACCACAAGAAGAAACACATTGAAGAAGAAAAGAGTTTCAAACTACCAAGAAAGACTGAAGAAAGACCTAAAAGTTGTATAAATGGTTCAAAGGATTCCAATAACAGAGTAAAAGAACATGCTCAATCAAGAAATTAAAATCAAGAATCTTAAAGACCGCCATTTCAAAGAAGACCCTTTTCTCCCAAGTATCAAAGTTTATTTCCTAGTTATTGTTTTTCTTGCAACACTTTTGGACATAAGGTTATAGACTGTAGAGTTTATGCAAAAAATACTCAAGTAAGGAATAGAGGTATCTACAATAATGTTGAATGTTACAAATTCCACAACTATAGACACATAGCTTAGGACTGTAGAAGAATGATGGAGTCTTCCTTGAAAGAAAATGCTAATATCAAATATAATAAGGTTTGGATAAGAAAACTAAAACAATAATAACATGTCAATGGAGAAGTCTCAGAGGACATACCGAAAGGAGTTGTAGAGATGAATAACAATGATAAATATGCAACTAAAGAGGAATATTTCAGGATTACAAATGATGATCTTCAATAGAGAAACATTATACATTATTCTAAGCAATTTGGCATAGAGTCTCCCAGTATTGTGCATAATGTTGAGGGGGAGTCTAAGTAGCAGGCAATGAAGATCAAAGAAAGGAAAACAAAGAATTGTAGAGAGTAGAATACATTGGCTTCGTAAATCGTACATGAGAACAGGGGGAGTCAACACAATCAAAGGGGGAGTATTGTCAAAAAGGAAAGATTCTCACAAAGATAACATTACAGTAAAAAGTAGGAACCATTTATGACAAAGGGAGAAAAAAAATGAGTTAAATTCCAATGGATGAAAGCATGAAGACAGGAGGAGAAATAGAATAAGAAAGAGAATCATGAAATTCCAGAGGGGGGGGAACTCTTTATCATGGATGTCAAAGGGGAGAGAAACAAACTATTGGTGACAAGGGGAGTCACGTGATAAAAACAAATGATCCCTTTGCCATTGATGTCAAAGGGGGAGAGAAATAAAGTGATGAATAGAGTGAGCATGGTGATGGATAGAGTGAGAATGCATCACTGGAAAAAGCATAAGTTGTTGCCATCAATGAAAAAGGGGGATATTGTTGAGAAAATTTTGTCATTGATGTCAAAGTGGCAGTGATGATGATGATGTGGAAGTGAAAAAGGGATATTGTTTGAGTATTGACACCATGAAGCCAAGTGAAGAATCCTTGAAGCCATGAAGCCAAGTAAAGAAGCCTTGAAGCCATAAAGCCAAGTAAAGAAGCCTTGAGACTGTTTGAGTATTGAATCCATGAAGCAAAGTGAAGAAGCCTTGAAGCCATGAATCCAAGTAAATAAGCCTTGAAGCCATGAATCCAAGAGAAGAAGCCTTGAAGACATGTTGATGAAGTCTTGAGAAACCAACGTGCAATAGTCAAGCCATGAGGACAAGTCAATGTCAAAGTAAATTAAAGAAGTCCCTAAAGCAGTAATGATGTGTCCACTTAAGGAATCCTTGAAGTGAATTGAAGGAGCCTTGACATAAATGTATATAACTCCAAAGTGGTCCCCTTATAGAATATATTTTAATCATGACCGTCATGGGATAATATAACATGAGGTTGTTTCCACATGGCCACTTTGATTTGTACACAAATGGAGCCCACAAGATGTCTAGGATAAATATTACAAGCCTACATATGTCCAAGATAAATATTGAAAGATGGAGATTGTTGAAAGTATTATTTTTGGTCAATTTGGATACCCTATCTTTGAGGGAAATTTTTACCCTACATACCTGACTCAAATGGGAGAACAAGTTACATGGTTGGAAAGTGTATTATGAGACCTTTCCAATGGTATGGGTTAAGGAGGAAGGGATTACACCTCAAGATATTTTATCCCTCTCGGTGCTTCGTAGAACCAGGGTTAAGATGGATCTATGTTAGTTTTAATAAAGATGGTTGAAGATTATATATAAATTTTAACCGTATTTGACAGGAAAATTGACCCGTAATGAGAAATTTTCTTGTCAAGAAGATAGTTGACGGTTATATATAATTTTTAATTGTATTTTACTGTCAAACTGACCCGTAACGACTATCAAATGCCATCCCTGCATCCACTTAACAATGCACTCGATAATGAAAATATGCAACTTTTGAAGGGTTAAAATTAAAGGAAAATATCCAAGTTCATAATTACATTTCTTTTTCCACTGAAAAATCTATGCAAGATGTCAATAGTTGTATTGCAGGAAGATTTTTAATTCCATTAAAATAGGAGAGAGGACTAGCAACATGACAACTTAGGTGTACGCGTGCCACAACGTTCCAACAATTACACTCAAAATTTATGCAAGATGTCAATAATGGTACACGTGAAACCTTTCTAATTCCAATTTCCATATAAATAAGTGAATTTAGTAGCAAAGTTGTTTATACCTGCCTCTTAAAATTGTTTTAATGTAATAGTTATATGTAGTTTAAAGTGAAAATGAAACATTTGAATCTTGTAATAACTATTGCATAAAGAAGTGACACTGACTACTACATATCTTTAAAAGTCCAAGTAGAATTAGAGAGATCTACGTCTTAGTAACTATTCATAATATCACAAGTATAAATTGAAGTCTTCATATGACAAATTTAAACACCCTACTTGTTGTCTATACATATTAACCTATACAATTTAAACACCCTACTTGTTGTCTATACAATCTAAGAGAAAGTGATTTTCATCTTCAACCTTCTTAGTGTCACAAAGGTGACACACTTTTTCATCCCATGGAAATTTAGGAATTGACCAACGCTCAGTTTCACTACTATGGATCTCGTGAGAATTTGTTCTTATCTTAGCAATGCTTATTTTTTTCTTTACACTTGGAAAAATAGATAGATAATTTTGATCTTCTAGATTAGGGTTGATTACATCCTTATGATACCTTAATTTTGTTTTTTCCTCTAACTCTCTATCACACCACATTTTCTCCTTAAATTTTGATTTGACATTTTTTTTAATAGTAGCTTTATTCTGCAAAATGGTGTCTTCCATGATTCCCTAATAGTTTATCCAAGACCGAACATATTTATGCCATCCTCACTTGAGTCGATGGTGGTTATGACTTGATTTTGAAGGAATTTTAGGAAGCCTTTTGTCTTCCATGTTGTTTAAGACAAGTAATTACAAATCCAATTTTAGGAAGCATTTAGTAGGTGGCCACTTTAGGCCAGTGCTTAACAAATCCAGGGTTGATCAGACAAAATGGTAAGCATTTAAGGCCTACATTATATTGGATTGAGATTAATCTCTCGTTTTTTTTCTTGAGCATCCAATCTTGTTTCTACAATTTAGGAGTCAAGTATATCTTGAATCAAAATTGACAATCAAACATATTGAGAGTCAAGTATATCTTGAATCTAAACTAGCAATCAAACATATTGAATAATTGCATGACAGAATTAAATAAGGTGAAAGCTAATTACTCATTGTATTTTATTGATTTATTAATGTAACATTATTAAAAAAAATTGCTATTTTATATTTTTTCTAATTCATTGGATATTCTTAAATTATAAAAAAAAATATCGAATTGAATTTTTTTTTTAAATAAAAATAAAAATAAAAATTATTTAATTTAAAATTTATTTTTTCATTTTTAAAATTTTAATTTAAAATATAATAGATGTAAAATATTATAAAAAAATTTAATATATAATATATCTAAAATATCATGAAAACTTTTAATATATAATATATTTAAAATATCATAAAAAATTTAACGTATTATTGGAGAACGATACTTTACTTTTTTTTTAATGCACAAAAAAAACAATTTCACTGCTATTCTATTGAGAATCAAGTGAAACTTTCAAAAATACACAAGATGGTTACATTGAGCATTGATTCTATATATCTCTTATCACGCTTATAAAAGACATTGCTAACTACTGCTCTTGTCTTCATCATAAAAATACTATAATGTCCAAAATTATCCAATCATTTCTACAATTATACATCCATATTGACACTACATAAATAGTATCTAAAAGCTAAATGGTCACTTATGAAACTGACAGTTAAAACAATGGAAGTATATCTAAATGGATAATTGTTCCTTGCACAAGTTCCTCAAAATAAAGCCATCCAGAAGAACAATTTAGAGCCTTTTTAGAAAGTTGATCAACAACAATGTTGTAGATTCTGTGAACATGCATAAATTTGAGCCTTTCAAAGCTGTCTTTTAACCTCCAAGTCTTTTCTTTCCATAGCCCAAGGTGAAGGATGTTCAAATTAGCTTCCCCTTTTATCCATGCTATCATTACTTTCGAATCACCATCGACCATCATACTGTTTAGAGATAGACTAATTTCTATAAATAAGAGGCCCCATAAGCCCAATAGTCTAGCTTTCATATTACTACCTTCACCCCCTACAAAGTGTGCTTTGAAGTAATGGTCTTATTTAAATAGATATAATAAAAAAGTTCATAAATTCCAGTAGTAATAGTACGCAAAATCATTAAATTAAATTATGCATAAATTAAATGTAATTTAAGTTTTGATTATTGATTATTAGGATTGGGAGTTACAACGACTCTATCACTCCTGCATAATATGGAACGAAATAAATGGTTGCTACTTTATTTTTGAAAGATGAACTATATAAAATTAAATAGATTCTGTGTAAACTCCTTTTCTTCCTACTGTTGGTTCAACGAAGGGTCCTTAAATTGTGGATTTATGGACTTCCAGTTCTCCGTTTGGATATGCGACTTTAGTGATAGGAAAATAAAAATAAATAAAAAACAAATACAGTCCCCAGAACCGAGGAGATTTTCCCGATCTCCTTTGTGCGAGAATTATTACCCAGCAGACTATTGAATTGCTCCAGTTATAGTTTATGAAAAGATGTTTTAATAATATATATATATATATATATATATATATATATAGTAATTTAGAATTGTATTACCTTTCAAAATCATAATAAGGTTTGAGAGACTGGTGCTGAGGCTGTCATGAAAGGAAACTAGCCCCACCACTAGAGATAAAAGTTCCATATTATTCTACTAATTCTATTGTTGTCTAATAGACCAGTATGATGCATATTCAAAATATCTAAGTTAAGCCTATTTCTTAAAAAATAAAGATAGTGTTGTGGTTTGATAGGCTAGATAGTGGCTATGAGAAACAAAAAATAGTAGACCATGAGAATTACTTGATTGTGTAGCTATGTGGGAAAGCATGCTCTGACTCATCCAGCCATTTCGGCTCCATTGTTTTCCGAAGCAGCTTCTTTGTGGTGCGACGCTGAGAAGGGTCCTGAGCTCCAGAATCCAAAATCCAGTCCAGTCACTTTTCCAGCAGCTCTTGGCAAAATTTCACTTATGCATTGTCCTTGCGTAGAGCCTGAATTGTTTATCTCTAAGCATCAGTTGATCTAGGATGAGGCGGGGGGTGGGGGCAGAATTGGAAGAAACATTTGGATTGGGGGGAAGCAAACCAGTGGCAGAAGTTAAGGGTGGAGCTCCAGGCAACTTACGGTCTATGTCTTTGCCAGTGGAATGAGGAGTTTTTTGGGCCATGTTATTGTGGAAGGGACAAGTGCAACAGGGATGAGAAATGGAGGGAGATCGACCACTCTGTGAGTAATGTGCGCCTGCTTGAATCGAGCGTCCTTGAATTATAAGCATGAAAAAAACGCAAGGAGAATCACATCGAGGAAGAGAGGAAATGAAAAAGGTGTGTGAGGAAGGAGTTAGAAACTCAGAGCAAAGGAGGAGAACAATCTTAGGAGGAAGAGCATGCGCTAGGAGAGGATATTTTGGGGCCGAGAAGAAATCAAAATGGTCCATCTGTAGAGGAGGTGTGAAAAGGTTAACCTCCGAGGGAAATTGAGGAGCCGTCAAATCCACACGAATTTTGTACAGGAGGGAGGATGATTTCAGATGTTGTTGCAGGTAGTTTAAATGTTTTTCGTTTGGTCACCACCCTAGGAGAGAGGGGGTGGGTGACGTGCTAGATGTCATAGTGGATGTGGCTACTGGATGTCACCCCATCCGGGGAATAATAAATTATTAAAGTATTGTGATAGAGATATTAAATTTTTAGAACATTTGGCAATTGGAAAAAAAATTGGCTTTTTTATTTTCTTAAATAATATTTATTAATGCCAATTATATTTAAAACCATATAAATTTAGTCAATTCATACACATCAACCAATTAAAAAATAGAAATTTAAAACTTATATTTCATTTCCACTAGAATCAAGATTAAGATAAAACTTATATTTCATTTCCACTAAAATCAAAATTAAATTATCAAGGTTCTCTTAAAACTTATAAATTAAACTAACTTGAACATGGAAAAAAACTCAAATTGGAAATCAAATAGCAAAATTCATGCAAAGTTCATACATTAATTTATTATTTTGGTTAAAACCAAGTTGAATCCATAAAACTTTGCTAATGTATTGAAGGGTAAACTCCTAATAAAATTATTCTAAAACTTAAAACACACATTTTTATTCACTATAACTTAAAATCATATATTAAAGAAACCATAGAACATGATTAATTTGTAAAATCATATAGCATAACCATAGGATCTCATCCATTTTAAGCCAATATAAGTCAAATTCTCGCCATTAACAACATGTCTTGCACAACCAGTAGTAGTAGAAAGTCGCAAGGATGCAKATCTATATAAAGACAAATGAATAATAGAAAATCATTGAACATACGTGTACAACCAACCAACCATCTCAAGGTGCCACCTCTCATTCCTAACAGCTGACTCCGTCTGTCAACAAGAAAATAAATCTCCCACCACCATAGAGAATCAGAGACGTCACTCGAGAGAGGCCACCAGAGATGCCATTCAAGATTACTATATATGTCATCAAAGCACAGATCAAGGTGCCAATGTTTAGCATAGGTGTGCAGGTTATCTTTGTTTGTTCGCTAGGCTTGTTGGTTAGAGAAGAGAAGGGGAAACCATTAGGAAGTATGAAATAGTAAGAGATCCATAGGGATGGTTGAGAGTGTATATATTAAGAACGCTCAATCCAGAACAACCGATGAACTATAGATCAACATGTATAATAGATCGTAGGTAGGCATACAACACTTTCAAGATCTTGACTACGCTAACTCTAAGCTTATTGACACTTGTTAACTGCACTATCTAAAGTTTGAAACTTGTCAAGGAACTYTTTTTCAATAGCCACACCCACTAGCCTTACTTTTACAACCATGCCAATTATATATGCAATGCATTGAACCATGTGCCCATTATTTAGATGTCTTTAACGTGTCATTTCAAATATTCTTCTCTGTGAATAGCACTAGCATTACTTCTTCATGTGCAGAGAATAACAAYAACATGCACATGGTGGTTGGGATTATGTTTTTGTTGGGAATGAACACAATGACAAGCAACTCTGAGTCTTGAATAAAAATTTATAGATATTTCCCATCTTCACCTGGAATGACTTGTGCCACTAAGTTTTCAGGAAATACAGGTTGTCATCTCCTTCTAATGCACGTATTTCCCCTTCAATTTCCTAGACTCAAAATGCAACTGGGTGACCCTCATGCATGAGGGATCTGTCAGTGGGAAAATAAGATGCCTCGGTCTACACATGTAATACTAAAACCAGGGCTAACATTGTCCTTCAAAACAACCAAGAGTACAACTTTTTGATGATAAGTGTACACTAGTTGCAAATGGGCACCAATGTTTTCATATTTGAGTTTGAAATTTAAAGGGGGTAGAGCTTTAGAGATTTTATTCATTTGGGCTTTCACAGGAAACGATGTTGGATGTTTGGAGGTAATAGATGGACCTCACGAAGATGGAGAGGGATAAAAATACATCATGTATAAGGACCAAGCTTTGTGGGGAAAATGATCTTGCACACCTATGTGGGACTATTGCACGAGTCTCCACTTAGTGAACTTTTAACATAGCACATGCATTCATGGTATATTAAAGATACCCCTAATTTCACTAGATATTAAAAAATACTTCCCAAAATCATTTTTTTGAAGCCCCCTCCCAATACATCTTTTAAATTAAAAAAACCCCTCTTTTTACTAGATATCCCCTATTTTTACTAGATTCCCCTTTGTATACCTTCCAATACCTATAACTCCCTTATACCCCACATCACCCCCCCCCCAAACAATACCTACAATATATTGACCCTATTTTTCACAATTTAAAAAACCCCTTTATGAATGAATCTGATGAGATATTGATCAACAAGGTGAAGCCCCCGTGGACTATTGACGAAGATGGAGAGGGATAATAAGACATCAAGGATAAGGGCCAAGCTCTGTGGGGACAATGATCTTGCACACCTCTGTGGGACTATTGCAGGACCTATGGGTACCCGTCAAATAAATTTGTATATATTAAATATAAAAATGAGTAATATTGTTTTTTCTTCTCTTACTGCAATTCATAATTGTTTCAATTTCAATCCATTATCTATGAAGTGAACCGTGTTTCAAAAACAAGTATGGAATGAGGAACATGAAAAAATTTATATATCGAAGAGGAGCAACCCCCATTTTCACAAGTAGGGAGGAGCTCCAAATCAATAGAAGAGAAACATATTCCAAAATTATAAGCGACATTAATTTAGATGATCGAGTTGTCAAGATAAATTAGCAAATACTACATTATGATACTACAAGATGTAGTTTCTCCCCTTTCTGTGATTCCACAAGCCATCCTAAGGTCTAGGAACTATAATTCGTCAGGTCAATAAAATATGTTAAAACAATTTTTTGTTTTAATGTCTTTCATTGTTGGGTGTTCTTTTAAACTCACTAGTACATTTTATCTTGGGTTTTGTAGGTTAAGCATAGCGAGTTTCCATGCCTAACGTTGGAGGTTGGTAATATTTTCCATACTGAAATCTATTTAAAGCAGACATATTAGAACAACTTTACATGGATGTTTAGGTACTTAATAGATCAAAGTTCAAATAAATTTAAATTTGTTTTCGAATTTTTAACGAAATATTGCCCTGTAAAATACTTTCTCCATGCAACACTATCCAAACAACTTAGCAAAGTTGTTCTAGTATCTCTGCTTCTTATACATAGGAATGTATTTTCTCGCAAATAAATACATGTTGATCATTCCCACGAATCCAAGTTATTCATTGTAAATAGACCATCATGAGCTTCCATGGAAGCACTTATAATGATGTGAAACAAATCTATTAAATGGAAACAGAGCACCATCGTTTTTTCTGTTATAGTTGTGTTTTTTTTTATATTTTACCTTCACATACACAACATATGTACATAAATTGAA
>ML780176.1:1326136-1336829 GCA_009831015.1 Picea engelmannii | reverse complement strand
CACATACTAGATATTCGTCAATGTCGTGGGATGCAAAAGCTGCCAAATATGGAGCATTTGATATCTTTGAAAAAGTTGGATGTTTCTGGATGTTGCAAGCTTAAGAGCATACAAGGGTTGGGGCAGCTCACACAGTTTCAAATGCTAAATGTTGCTTTCTGCTATGAAATACGAGAGCTACCAGGTGTGGAACATTCGAAGTCGTTGGAGGGGCTTGATGCCCGTAAATGTTCAAAGGTGCAGTGGGGCAGGGGAGCAGTCGAGCTCCTGCACGAACAATTGAAGGAACGCTTCATCCTATAGTGACAACCTTTGATGTTCATTATAACTCTCGCAATAGTGTTGGGAAACAATTCCAGGTGGTACCAGGCTTTCACTCCTTCAGATTCCATTAATCCATCGATGTATGTCCAGAAGTGAGAAAGTGAAAATCACCAAGTTTTTCTTGTCACTTTGTTATAGGTTTTGAAATCTAAAACAGAATATTTTAAATAGTATTATGTGCCTAATCTGAAAATAGCAGCATCTTAAAATATCAGTGATGAAAAAGAAATCTCAGCTATCAATATGCAAAGTAACATGACTTTTACCCTGTTATGGAGAAAGGGAGAATAGTTAGAATATTCTCCCTTCTCAATCTTCATGTAAATATTCTCCTTTTTAATGTTAGAATATTTGCTCTGTGCTTGCTGTTGGATTTTGAAGTGTCTTTCTTAGAACCTCTCTCATGTTCATAGTGCGTCCAGAATGATCAAAATCACTGTGGTCTCCCTTCCAAATGGTTTTGAATAGTCATGTTTTATTGTATTCACTAACGTGATGTCTTCTTTCAAGATTAGGATGGCAATTACAACATGGATGTGAAATTTGTGCATCGTCGTCTTCTTACACTGTCAAGCAAATATAATGGATATCAATTACAGTTTGTATTAAATATAATATTGGTATTACAATTTCTATTATGTGAAGATATTTAGAGATTTAGGAGTTGGGTTAAAATCAATTTAGTTTAATGTATTTTTTAACTATGTATTTGTAATTATGTAATTAGATGGTGATAATATATTTTAAATATAGAATGATTTTATACATCACATATTTTCTTTGATACTTTTATGATTTCTATTTAAAGATTGTGGAGGGTTATTTGCTAATGATTGATTGTAAACTCTTGTATGTACAAATTTGTTTCCTCTTATAAAGTTTTAACCATGTAAAAATATTGGTATTATGTTATTTGATCTGGTTATGTAAGTGGTTACTTAAGGTGTTTTTTCTTTATGGAATACCCCATCTTATCAAACATATTATTGATATTGAATGGCTTGTTTCAAAAACATTCATTTTATATTGACCCATTATTGTTAGATATCAGAAATGTAACATAGTAATCTACTAGGTCACAGAAAATAGTGATTTTTTTGTTTTGTTCATACAGAAACAATTGCAAGTAGATGAACTAATTGTTTATTACTTGAAAAGCATGAGATGTTGATATAAGACAGATGCAATAATTTTATCTAGATGTTTCTGCATATACTGGATGACTCTTTTTAGTGTGGAGTGTTGCAATATGTCTCAATTGTTGCAGAGTGACAACGCCATATTAATAATTATGTTGTAGCTACAGAATTGGTGCTAGACCTATTCATTGAAACAAGATCATTTAACCATTTAACGCTATATTAGAACATATATCTTTGTGTCTCGAATGCCAAAGTCTCATATTGGCAAAGCGCATCATGGGGCATGCTTCCTATGCAAAAACTGATACACATTAGAGACATCTTCTAGTTTTGCAACACCGCCCATCTTTATTCGAGATCTCGTTTAGTTTTGCCCATCTTTGGTCGCTCTCGACGATCACACTTTATAAATGGGAAGAAAGAGGAGAATCATCGTTCCTTTCTCACATGTATTTTTAATTCGAGTGAAGAAGATCACACTTTATAAATGGGAAGGAAGAGGAAAATCATCGTTCCTTTTTCACATCTATTTTTAATTTGAGTGAAGAGGAGAAGAGATATTCGTTTTTCTTATACTTTTATAATTCAAAGTGTGAGCTATCGTTCGAATATGGTTTTTTTTTTAAATAATTCAAAGTGAGAAACATTTTTTTTTTTAAATAGTTTTAATTTGAATTCAGAGGACCAGATATTGGCTTTTTCTTATACTTTTAAGATTGGAAATGATCAAAATGAATAGGAGAAGGGACTTTTTTTTGGGGGGGATTGGGGAGGAAAAAGAGTACATTCTTTTTGACATTTTTGTAATTCTATTGCTTGAAGAGGGGGAGCATATGTCTTTACTCAAACATTAGAATGAGAGAAATGCTTGAAGAGGGGGAGCATATGCTTTTACTCAAACATTAGAATGAGAGAAAAGGAGAAGCATTTGCCATTTCTCACATTTTAATGATTTCATGGTGGAAGAAAAACTTAGAAAAGATTAACACACGGAACACTACACTGAGCAAAGATGCTGAAAATATCACTCTTTAATTAATCAATAAATCACATACACAAAACTTAGAACACTCCCCTAAACTTGTGGATCTCAAACCACCTGTATACCAAACTTAAACAAGCACTCAACTTCCTACAACAAATCCTCCTAATTTCGACATTATTCCAACACCACACCTTAATGGAGAAATGGGTTAATGGCAATGCCATACATAACATGCATGTTGGTCTAAGTCTTAGCCAGGATTACAACATTAGAGAAAAAAATTCAAAAACTTTGATTGTTGCAGACTAGTGCAACATGTGTTCATCACTATGTATGAGCTTCCTTTTTTAATCTTCCTTTTGCTCCAAATCTTGAAGCCTTTACATTTTGTCTTCATGTTCGGCTTTACCTTCATCTTCACTTCTTCTCTTTGGAGCATGGTTTCTTCCTTATTTTCTTCTTAAACCTATCTTGTGCAAATGTGCACTCCTTTTGCTTAGCATCTCCATAAATATGCTAAAAAAACCAACTATCAATGTTGTTCATAAATATTACAATGCCTTTTTCTTCTACAACAACTTCTTTCTTGTTTACTAACTTTGGCACTTCAATACAATACTTGAATTCTGTAGCTTCAGCTTGTTGTTCCCAAATGTCAAAACATGCAGACTCAAAAACATTCATTAGAATATTTAAATCAATACAACTTTTGTTCTTTTCATTTTTCTCTCCTGCAATGTAGTTTTCATTAAGTTGTGGTTTTTCAAGCCATTCTCCAAGGAACTTCAAATCTTCTTCAAAATCTGTTGGCACTGCATCTGGGTGCTCTTCTTCATCTTTTTCTACTTCTGTTGGTGCTCCTAGCTATGTTGTTGCAATTTCAAATACTTTATCTCTATTAACCTTGTTTCATTATGGACGTTGTCTACAACATCATCCAACACATGTTTTTCAATTTCCTCTACAGTGTTTACTATTGCTACAAATTCCTCATCATTCATTATTTCAAGCAAGTGTGCTCATTCATTTAGAAAATTATCAATATATTGTATTTCCTGCTTTATCTTCAACCAATCTTCAATTGACATGTTCTCTTCATCATGCATTGCCTGAATGGAAATTTCTTCATTACAATCATCATTATCCACATGCGACTAAGCATAGTGGGATTCAACATCTTCGACAGGTTCACCATCAACTTCAAAAGTTTCCTCATACATAGATACATCTAGTACTTGTTCTTCATCATTAAACTGCATGTCTACAAAGTGGGGTTCATTCATAACAATTTTGCTAGGCTATGTTTCACACATACAGGCTTCTTGTAATGTATCAATATGATGCAAAACGATTATTCTCGTTTCACTATACTTCATCTCTAGAATATCCCAAAACATTTTCGCATTGTCTATTTGACCAAACTCATATAAAATAGTAGAAATAATGCTATTATCTATTGTTGATATAATAAGATACAATGTTATTGCACTTTTTTTCTTATCATGGAGGTTGATAAATCCTTTTTGAACATAATGCAATAAATTTGCTAAGCAAAGTAAATCTTCCATGTTATTTTCCCAAGTTTCATAATTTTTACTTGAGAAATATGGTAGAATCGACATTAATCTGTTCAATATTCTATTTATTTCTTCATATGTATTGGAATTTATTTGCTCTTTATCAATTATGGTTTCCTTAAATACAACTGGAAATACTTCATATTCTTCTGGAAAATATATTTCCTCTGTCCTTTGATTCTTCCTCCTGAACTGTCTCAATTCTCTCCAGAACTATTTAATTCTCCTTTGTTGACCCATGAGAGTAGCAAGTAACCAGATTAATATAGTGACTTCCCCATGAATACAGTAGTAGTACTTATTCCATGCAGCAGCACTGGGATTGAACAACATCAATTTCTTTTTGAATAGTGAATGAACTGGCTTTGGTAAATTCTCCACACAAACAACAATCCACGCTCAGCTATGAAGACCGCTCCTCATGCTCAACTGCCATGTTCCTCTGAGATACTACCTCTATGCACTCCTCAAACAAAAATGCAGCGATCTCTAGAAAACAAAAATAAAATGACTCACCAATTGGCTTGAGCAAACTCCATACACATCAAACGGGTTTGAACTTTGAACACAACTTAGTGTTCAAAAAATGCAACTGATGCTATCTCATGACCTCAGAGACACCATTATGCTCCAACATTTCTTGAGACTGCAGGCGACAATATGATTTTATTTCATTGGAGACAGCAGGTTTAAGTCCTTCCTATAGGTGATCGGTGGCTCTAAATAGCAACAAAGGTAGCTCATGGTGGTTGGGAAGATCTCCCTCACAAAATCATCATTGGTGGGCATTCCAATGGAAAACATGCCTAACCAATATTTTCTCTCTTTCATGCCTAACCAGGCTCTGATACCAACTTAGAAATCATAGATTAACACAGGGGAATAGTGAGCAAAGATAATCACAAAACCACTCTTTAGTTAATCAATAAATCACACACATCTATAGATGAGAGATGCAACACCAAACTTAGAACACTCCCTTAAAATTGTGTATCTCAAACCACCCGTATATCAAACTTAAACAAGCACTCAACTTTCTACAACAAATCCTCCTAATTTCGACATTATTCCAATAGAAAAGTGGCACTCAAACATTAGAATGGGAGAAAAGGAAGAGCATTTTCCATTTCTCACATTTTAATGATTTGATAGTGGAAGAAAAGTGCCACTAGCCCTTTCTCACACTTTTGTAATTCAAGTGAATAGGAGGAGAATACACCCTCTCACAATTTTTTAATTCAAGCAAATATGAGAAGGAGCACTAGCCATTTATTACACTATTGTGGTTCAAGTGAAAAGTGCAAGGACACGTTTTTTTTGCACTTTTAATTTAATTGGAGGATACAGAGTGCATGTCCTTTCTGCCACCCACTTTTGTAATTCAATTGAGGAGAAGGATCACACACCCTTACTTAGACTCTATAAATTTGAGGAAAGAGGCGGAGGAGAACTGGTTTTTCTCTCACTTTAATGATTTGGTGGAGGAGAAGGAGCACCGACCCTTCCTCGCACTTTTATAATTACAATGAGGACAAGAAGCATAGGTTCTTTCTCATCATTTTTCCATTTGAGTGACATGTAGAAGAGAAAACAACCATTTCTTTTACTTTTGTAATTCAACTGAGGATGAAAAGGAGAACACACACTTTCTTCCATTTATGTCGTTTCATTGAGGAGGAGAAAGAGCACATTCCCTCACTCACACTTTAGAAATTTAAGGAAAGATGAGGAGGAGCATCAATACTTTCTCACACTTTACTAATTCGAATGAGAAGGAGAAGGAGCACCGAACATTTCTCACTATTTAGTAATTCAAAGGAAGAGGAGGAGCATTGACCCTCTCTTGCGCTTTTGTAATTCAAGTGATGAGGAGAAGGGAAAATTTTATGTTCTCATAAATTTGAAAGTCAGTTGAGGAGGACAAGGAGCACATGCCCTTTCTCATAGTTAAAATTTGATTGAAGAGGAGAAATAACACACATCCTTACTCACACAACAAAAATTCAAAGGAAGAGGAGGAAGAACACCAACCCTTTATAACACTTTAATAATTTGACGGATGAGGAAAAGGAGCAACTACCTTTTCTCATACTTTTGTAATTCCAATGAGGAGGAGAAGGAACACCATCATTTCCTCACACTTTATTCATTTGAGTGAGGAATAGAAGAAGCAACACCCCTTTCTTATACTTTTGTAATTTAAGTAAGGAGGAGAAAGGGCACTTTTATTTTCTCACACTTTTTTAACTCAATTGAGAATGAGAAGGAGCACACACCCTTTCTCTATTGATTTGGTAGCTTCGAGAGGTATTCCCACAAGAGGCCAAAGTATCAGGCAGGTGGGAATCTTTGTTGGCACTAGATTAGCCTTTCGTCTTGGTGAAAACCCCTTTGTATTTGGTTGGAGGCTTCATGGGTTTGGTGATGGGATTTGTGGGCTTGTGTTGGGGCTTCACACCCAAAAGGAAAGCATAATTTGATGTTGACCTGTGGAGGGGCTTCTACGGTGACCCCCAAGGATTGTATATAAAGGAGAGAGGTCATTGTGACATCTCATTGCATCACAGTGGAATAATGGAGTTAGATTAAGTGAGCCTGCACTTGTTCTAGGAGGCTTGGTGATTTCAACAAAGGGAAATTCTACTAGGGGAGAAAATCCGGCCTAAGGTTGAGGACTCTCTATTTTTTGTTCTTGATAGGGAAAGACACGCCTCATGTGTGGGGGAGAGAGATGACCTTAGAAGGAAGATATGTACGACGTGGATCAAGTCATACGAACTGTTCGTACATTTTTTCACATGTACATGGGTTGTAGTGGGAACACTCACGTACGTATGTGGGTTGTTGTAGGAACAATCACATACATCCACACAAGATCTTCTAGGTAGTACAGGTCTGTATAGGTTGACGTCAAGTGACCTCAATAGGTTGTACAGGTGGTATGTAGCAGATTTGTGGGAAAATAATATTTCCAGGATATTGTTGAGGTTTGGTTTTTTGATTTGTATGGTTATTGGAGAACAAGGTTGTTCTCATTTTTGTGACTTTGAAGGACAAGGTTTTCCTCATATTTTGGTGATATTGTATTGGCTAGGAGGGATGGTTTTTCCCTTATGATTTATGATTTTAAAAAGATTATAGAACTGGAGTTTGTGTATCATATGTGTTGATGATTCATCTTTGATCTCTTATGTTTCCACTACATATGTTTTCCAGTCAATAATTTTTAGTGTAGAATTGTTTAGTGATAACATCTAGGGTGCTACTATTGGTTCACTAGGAAACAATTTCTCAGATCTAAAAAATAGTCACATAAGAGTTGCATGTGAAAATTGACATGGTATCAGATCTTGGGATTTGAAGAGAAGGGGATCCTCTTGAGAAACATTGTTGGCTACAACACTAGAAGAGTGTTGTACTTGTTCTTGTTCGTGTTCTTGTTTCGTTTAGGTCAAGATGGTGAATACATTGAATCTTGAGGATAGGTTGGAAGGGGAAACCAACTTCCGATCTTGGAAGGAAAGGGTTATCCTTTTGTTGGAAGAGAATGACCTCAATGAGTATGTCGAGGATGTGGTTCCTAGCCCAATTGATCCAATAGATTTTTCATTCCATAAGAAGAGGGAAGTGAAGGCTAAGCGAGTATTTCTAGAGTCCATGAAGGACCACTTGATTCCTCACATTGCCAAGAAAGCAACTGCCAAGGATATGTATGATGCTTTGGTAGTTCTATACCAAAAAAAGAATACTGGCAAGATGCTACACTTGAAGCATTGGCTTTAGATTATTAGGATGACCAATGTGTTTGATCCAGGTGGATATCGGTGGCCACCCACCTTTTTTGACTGGCTCAAAACAGTTTTCTGGCAATTTTGGCAATTTACTATTTTTAGTAGGTTTTAACTTCTGGGGCCATTTTGAGGGCCTAAATGAAGGTTTTTTGAGATATAGGTTCTCAATGATAGTCAAAGGCATGATTGATCCCTCAAAATGAATCTCCTCGACGATACCTTTCCAACGAGCTATCACACGCCTAAAACGGAGATCGTATGCAAAAGTTACGACCCCGGGAAGTTGATGTACTAACTTACCCAAACGGGGCCCACATGACTTTTGGCGCTTCATCTCCTAGGGTTAGGTTTTTGGATGTCTATGACTTTTGGAATTCTCGTCTATTGTAAAAATTCCTTTAGAGCCTCATTGTAATCATCTTCTTATGGATGCGAGTAGCAACCACATCTCTTCTCAGAGATAAGCTACCAGCGCCCTAGCTAGTTTATTTCCATTCTGTCTGTAAGCATATTTCAGTCATTTGTTATTAATGAAATGAAGTCTAATTTTCGCTGCATCTCTACATTTTTGTGTATTTCTGTATTTCCTTGTGTTCCTACATAAATCCGGATCAGTGGTATCAGAGAGGTCTGCTCATTCTCGATCCTTCTTTGCATGTCCCCAACGAGATCAGGGTATAAGGAGTTGGGGCTCGATCTGGTTGAACCTTTGCAAGATCAGCCTCACAAACCTCGACAACCGCCCATGGGGGAAGAAAAGAAATATGAGGGAGTATGAGATCCTATCAAAAATTTTCTCAAGGAGGCCCTCGAGAAACAAAGGAATGCGATGACGGACAACTTTGCCCAGATTCTTCAACGGATTCCAACTGGTGGTGCATCGACATCCAGAAGCCACTCTGGAGGTGCCTCTCCTTTTAAGGTACAAGTAAACTTTGACATTCCCATATTTGACGGCCAAATAGATGTAGATGTTGTAGATAGATGGTTGAATCTGTTAGAAGGATATTTCTCGGTTCATGACTTTTCCGATCGAGAAAAGATTATTTTCGCACTCCTCAAAGTCGCCCCCCATGTCAAGGACTGGTGGGAAACCTACTGGAAGCAAGAGGGCGAGGGAGAAACCTCTTTGTTCTCGGCCACACCCACTTGGAATTCTTTCAGAGACGCCATAAAGGAACAATATTATCCCGTGGGGAGCTATGAGGACAATTATATACAATGGACTACGTTGCGACAGCAAAGGGACCAAGATGTGCATGAGATTACGAATCTGTTTCATACCCTACGCACAAAGTTGGGTATCAAAGATTCAGAGAAACATTTGGTGTTAAAGTACCATAGTTGTCTGCATAGATACATTCAGGAGGAAATGGAGTTCCTCGACATCTCCTCACTTGGTGTGGCATACCGATATGCTGCCAAGATTGAGCAGAAGTTCAAACAGAAGAAGTGAGACTTTGGGTCTGCAAATAAGAAGCACGGGAAAGGTACTCCCAAACCGCAAAACAAAGGACCAAGCCAAGGCGGGGCAGCCCAGGACAACCTGATAAATCCACAAGCAAAGAACAACACCACGAAGCCAAGAAAGGACACGGGGAAGTGGTGTGAGTTCCATAAGAGCTCCACCCACAACACAAGTGAGTGTCAGGCCAAGCAGTCACTAGTAGCCGAGTTGAAGGCTTATGAATCGGATGCATGATCCGACTCTGAATCTGAAATTGACAAGGGGAATGATAGGGGGAAGCAGATTATCGATGCGGAGCCCAATGCCACCATTTCCACCACGAAGATTCAGAAGGAGGAACCAGAAGATCCAGAGGAGGCAGAGCGTCTCTTCCATTCCAAGATGTGGGTAAAGGGTTCCTCGTTGCAGTTCATTGTCGATAGCGGGAGCCAGAAGAACCTCATCTCGGTAGAGGTCGTGAAGCGGTTGGTCTTGCCAACCACAACACACCCACAACCATACACCATCGGGTGGTTGCACTAAGGACGGGACCTCCACGTAAGTCAACAATGTCGCCTTCCCTACAGCATCAAGCCCTTCACGGATGAGGTATTATGTGACATTGTTCCTCTTGATGTTTCTGATGTATTATTAGGCCAACCGTACTTGTGGAAGCGACATGTTGTGTATGAGTCTAGGCCTCATGTTGTTATTATCACTTTGGGAAATAAGTTGTACAGGATACCAGAGATAGCACCGCCTACCACCATCTCTTTGGTTACTGCAAAACAATGCAGTAAGCTCATTTCCCAAACCAAGAAATTTGTTTTCCTGATGATCCGCCCTCAGGGAAAGCAGAAGACTGTGGCCATGACCTCTAGACAAGGCCCCACTGCACGAAAACAACAGATGGATAAGGTCATGGAGGAGTACGAGGACATCTTCACCTCCCTCGCAGGGGTGCCTCTACACTTCCAGGTCAAGCACCCCATCGATCTGACCCCAGGTGCACCGCTACCCAATGGACCCATCTATCGATGCTCTGTCCTGGAGAATGATGAAATCAAGAGGCAAATTGAGGAGCTGTTGCAAAAAGGTCACATCCGACCAAGTTCATCGCCTTGTGGGAGCCCGATTGTCGTGGTGCAGAAGAAGGATGGGACTTGGAGACTCTGCATTGACTATCAGACATTGAACAAGATCATTGTTCAGAATAGGTACCCGATCCCACGGATTGATGACCTTCTGGACCAACTCAAGGGGGAAAAATATTTCAGCAAGATTGACTTGAATTCTGGGTATCACCAGGTACCAATCGAACCTTCTGATGTGTGGAAGACTACATTCAAATCCAAGGAGGGCCTTTTCGAATGGTTGGTCATGCCTTTCGGGTTGACGAATGCCCCTGCAACCTTCATGAGGCTAAT
>ML780176.1:1308500-1320759 GCA_009831015.1 Picea engelmannii | reverse complement strand
GGGGTTTCCCATGATTTTTTCCCTCTTTCCTCACTTTATTTTCAGTGTATATTTTGTATTTGGGTACCTAACATGGCCTCGTTACTGAGACCCATTCTTTATTTTCACCATAGTGATGTTCAGGGGGGGTGTTGGAGTTACTTCACACACACCCATGATTTATTTTTCATAAGGTTTTTCCTTGTTTATTAGTCATAATTAATCATTATCTAGTCTCCTATATTTTAGGAGAGAATATTCCACCTGGAGAATATTCTCTTTCAGTGGACACTTCAGTTTGACTAGTTGAGTTTAGATGTTGCTTTGGTTTTGTCACCATGCAACATTGGGATTGTCACCAGCTAATGCGCACTTTCCTTCGGATCATCACCAGACTGGTGCATTTCCCTGATTCCCTGAGTTAACTCCTCGCTACTCTCTATTCAATCAGTTAACTGAAGACTATTTGACTAGTTAACTCAACTAGGTGGCAGTTCACTCTCGTAATTACCTGAGAGACTAGACTAGGTGGAAGTTCACTCCCGTAACTGCCGGTGTGTGTCCATATCACTGTAGACCACCACTTTGGATCATTAGTTACTCATGTATACTATATCTATTGTAAATTATTCACTCTTTGAGTATGGAATACGGTTAATGATAATTCTTTCATTATTTCTCTCCTTCTTCTTGTTTCTCAAATTCTCTATGCAAATGTGTGTATTATTGTTTAGATAGATCTATTATGTGTAGGTTCAACACATTTACACACTTAAGACACAATTGTGAGTTACCTTATGAAGATTACTCAGATGTGAGATCAACTCACAACCATTGGTGAGACAATGCAAGATGTTGAGTTGTTGAATTTATCCTTGAGAGGTCTTCCCAGGTCCTGGGAACTGACGAAGGACCCCACCTTAGAAGGGTCTACTAACCTTCCGGTATTTGGGTCTTTGAATTCCTCGAGCCGAAATGGCTCCTTGGTCCCTGCTGGAACCATCAACACTTAAAGGCCATAGGTCCTTTTCATATACTCCGCCCGTGTGAACAAGCACTAGATGCAAGCCTTCACTCCACATGAACATTGATGTGACCACAGACTAACCCAAAAATCACTTCGTAATTTGCGATTTAGGGTATCATGTTGAAGCCAATCTTGACTCACTCAACCCCCGAACTCCCGAAGTCTAATTCAGGCACTTAGCGGGCGCTAGCTCCTCCCTGTACTTTCATCGATGGGACCTCATGCTGTGGCCTGGGGCCCAGCTTTCGAGCACTACGGGACTTCGCGTCTTGCGAATCTATGATGCAGCTCTTCTCCCTTTTTCTGAAGTCCAAAATCACGAATTCCTCACCACAGATCAACGGTCCTGAGCCTCCCACAATCCGACGGTCCAGATTATTTCTTGTGAAGTCGAGACATCGCGACTCGTGGATTCAGAGTATGGATCTTCCCTTAGAACCTCCAACCCCCGACTACCGAATTCCAGAAGTCTTCTTCTTATGGAAGGAATCAACAGCCAGATCTCTTCATAGATCGACGAATCAGATCTTCTCTTTCAAATCGACAGTTCACGTATCGGGGTTTTGAAAGGTGGGTTTCCTCCATCTCCCCGACCTCCGATTCTCCAAAGTCTCCTTCCTATGGAAGGAATCAACGACTCGATCTTCCCTCCGATCGACAACCGCTATTTTTCTTGATATTTTTGGTGTTGAGTGCTTCTCTCCCTTAACCTTCTCACAGGTCTACTCGATCTGAAGGCCCACAGAAATTGACACTTCTCCCTCAGGGAATTTCTGCCATCCGTTTAGGCTCTTGATAATTCCTTGCCAAATAGCTTGGCGTCCACCCTTCTGAGCTTAATTTCTACGAGGTGACTTCGACCCTCATCCTTCCTTCAAACTCTTTGAAGTCTCTATCCTTCCTGAGCTTGATTCTTGCTGCAAACTATGGGATTCTAAGGAATCCTGCATGCACTCATTGCGGCTTTCATGATAATCCTTGATTATCTGATATCTTTCAACTCTACGCACTCCTTGCGACAAAATTCCTTCAACCGCTCCCTTGGGTTGGAAAATTTTAAGATTCTCCTCAGTCTGTGCACTGTGCTATACTCACACTTCTGCGGGTATAAGATCAACTCTATCTCACCTGAGCTCTTTTGAGGTAAAACTCATAAACCTCATCGATGCACTCCTTGCAAACTTCCACTGCACTCCTTGCAGAAATTCTCAGGAAAAGAAATAATTGAAACTTATACTCTCCCTCTCACAGACTTCATACATTCAACATGAAATCATATACACATATGGCATTGAAACAAATTCATAACAAATATTGGAATTAAACTATAAACATACCATTCAATAGATTCATACAACAACCATAATACACCATGAAATTGGATTAAAGAATTCTTATATTAATTCAAGTGCTTATGTACATGGATTCAATAGCAACAACTATCTGCTCATACAACTTCTACAATATTTGTTCTTCTCTGCTCTCCTATGCTCTCTTTCTCTACTACAATAACAATAAGAATAATACAACACATACGAGGGAGTCTTCTTGAGTTTTCCCTCCTACAACCTTAAGTTATCTTATCGAATTAAAGACCTACAACTACTTTAAATTCATTAAAATAAATGCCTACAACCGACATATGAGAGCAATGCTCAAGATTTGTATTACAATCCCCAAAACATTAAAAGCAATTACATCCTTCCAGCTATTACCTTAATGGTTCATCTTTTGAATTTCAAATTTCTTCAAAATGCGCGCTGGTGTATATCCAACTGTCCTCCACTCGTGCTTGTTTTGCTAGCAATTCTCCTGCATCATGCTCCTCTGGCTGAAAAATTTATGGAATCCTGTCCATGAGCTTTTTCATAGTCTGTCCATGTTTCTGGATATCTGCTTCACTTTTCCAACTGGCATCTTCAATCGGGTGTCCCTTCCACTTTACCAAGTATTCAAAATATATATTCCTCTGGGTCTTCTTGCTAACACTCTGATCAATGATCTTTTCCATCTGTGGCTTTTCAGCTACAGGCATCTGTTTGACCCATTGAATCTCCTCTTGATTCTCTACTCCCCTTGCCTCATCTGCTCTATAAGGATACAGATCTGCTACATTGAATATGGGCGATATTCCCACACCATATGGCAATTCTATCTCATAAGCATTTGCCTCAAATTTTCGTAAAATCTTACATGGCCGTATCTTTTTCATCTTTAGTTTATTATATGTTCCCCTTGGGAACCTTTCTTTTATGAGGTGTGCTAAAACTAAATCTCCCACTTCAAATGGAATCTCTTTCCTGTGTTGATGTACTATGTGCTTGTATTCCTGGATGGATCTCTACAATCGCTCTATGATTTTACTGTGGAGCTCCTGCATCTCTACTGCAAAATCTTCCACTCCAACACTTATGAACTCGCTCTGCTCTAAGTCTCTCAACTCAGATACTCCTCTTGGTTGAATTCCATACATTATCTAGAATGGGATTTGTCCCGTGCTCCTGTTAGGTGAGTCGTTATATGAAAATTCCGCTTGCGGATGAATTTGATCCCACTAACTATGATGTTCAGTTACCAAACTCCTCAATAAATCCACCAAACTTCGATTTACAACCTCAGTCTATCCATCCGTATGAGGGTGATATGTCGAGATAAAAGATAAATTTGTCCCCATCTTCTTCCATAGTGTCCTTCAGAAATCACCAACAAATTTGGTATCTCTATCTGAAACAATACTCTTGTGTAAACCATGAAGTCGAACAACTTCTTTGAAAAAAATATTTGCAATGTGTGTTGCATCACTGGTTTTCTGACACGGAATGAAATGTGCCATTTTTTAGAATCTAACGAATACCACGAATATGGAATCACAACTTGTATGTGTCCTCGACAGTCCCAACAAAAAATCCATGCTTACCGCATCCCACAACCTCTCTGGTAATGGCAATGGTTGATACAAGCCTGTATTCTATCTTTTCCCCTTTGCATGCTGACAAATGCTACAGTTGTTGAAAAATTTTCTAACATTCGTCCTCATTCCTGGCCAATAATACAAATTGTTTAGTTGCGCAAATGTTTTATCATGGCTGAAATGTCCATCCAATCCCCCACTATGTTTTCCCTTTAAAAGGTTTTCTCTCATAGAACTCTTTGGGATACACAATTGATTTCCTTTAAATAACAATCCATCCTTAATCAAGTATTCAATCCATTGGCTTCTATCTCTCAGAACAAGATTATCACATGGTTCATAAGCGTTCTTGAAATCTGAATCATCTCTGTACATGTCCTTAAGGCTATCAAAACCTAAGGTCTTCACGCGAAACTCCTGCAAAATCAAACTTTTTCTGCTTAATGCATCAACTACCTTGTTGGCATTTCCAGAAATGTGCTTTATAACAAAAGTAAAGTTTTTCATAAATTCAACCCATTTTGCATGTTTCTGTTTCAATTTCTCATGTCTGGTTATAAACTGTAAGGCCTGATTGTCGCTATACAAAACGAACTCTTTTGGAACTAGGTAGTGCCTCCATTTCTTCAGCGCCTGTATGACTGCATAAAATTCTTTATCATACGTGGAATATTTCATCTTGGCATCGTTCAACTTCTCATGGAAGTATGCAAATGGTCTATTGTCTTGACTCAAGACTGCTCCAATCGCAAATCCACTTGCGTCACATCTTACTTGAAATTTCTTACTGAAATCCGACAGAACCAGAACTGGTTATCCAATTATCTTCTCCTTGAACAAATTGAAACTTTTCTTTGCTTCCTTTGTCCAATGAAAAGATTTATTTTTTTTCTTGATTGTGTCCGTCATTGGTGCACAAATCCCACTAAAATTTCTGATGAACTTCTTGTAAAAACTGGCTAGTCCATGGAAGCTTTTGACTTCAAAGTTATTCCTTGGCGATGACCATTATTTGATCGCTTTTAACTTCTCAGGATCCATCTTCAATTCATTCAAAGAGATCACAAAACCCAAATAAATGAGTTATTTCTTCATGAAAGACGAATTCTTTAGATTTATCAACAACTTCTCTTGCTGCAACCTCCTCATCATTGGAGTTAAATGTCTCAAATGTTCTTCTTCAGTCTTACTAAAGATCAATATATCATGAAGATACACAATTACAAACTTCCTAATGAAATCTTTCAAGATCTCGTTCATCAATCTCATAAAAGTACTTGGCGCATTCGTCAAGACAAACGGCATGACAAGCCATTCATACAACCCCTCATTTGTCTTGAATGTTGTCTTCCATTCATCACCTTCCCTCATCCGAATCTGGTGATATTCGCTCTTTAAATCAATTTTTGAAAATAACTTTTCCCCACTCAAACAATCCATCAAGTCATCCATCCTAGGTAAAAGATATCTATACCTGATGGTTATTTTGTTTATAGCCCTCAAGTATGTTCACATTCTCCATCCACCATCCTTATTTGGACTTAACATTGTTGGCATAACGCATGGACTCAAGATTTCTCTAATTAACCCTTTGTCCATCAAATCTTGGACTTTCTTCCTGACTTCTTCATTCTCCTGCAACGTCAATCTATACGCTGCTTTGTTTTTCCAACTTGCTCCTGGTATAAGATCAATGTGATGGCTTATACTTCTGATGGGAGGCAATGAACAAGGAAAATCATCCAGCACTATATCAACAAAATTCTTTAGCAGTTCCTAAATTTCCTCAGGTAGATCATCTATTGAGGTACTGGTCAAGATGAATCTAGGTTTTCTAACCACAACAAACTGCATGTCTTCATCTTTCTTGACTTCATCCAGAATTTCCTTCCCACTCATGAGAAGTATAGTATTTCTTTCTTCTGCTTTCACCTTCTTGTCTTCAATTGACAACAACATATGTGTCCTACCATGCTTATCCAAGGTATAGGTGTTATTTCTTCCATCATGAATAAAATGCCTGTCATATTTCCATGACCTCCCCAACAAAAGATGACAGACATCCATGGGAATAACATCACATAAGATCTCATCTCTATAACTCCCTATATTAAATTCAACTAAACATTGTTTAGTGACTGTTAACTGATGTCCCTTTTGCAACCATGAAACTTTGTATGGGCTCGGATGTGAAACTGTCTCCAATTCCAGCTTTTCCACCATCTCTGTGGATACTAGGTTATCTGTGCTTCCACTATCCACTATCACCTTGCATACCCTATCCTTGGCCTTGCAATAAGTCCTAAACAGATTTTTCCTCTGGAATGGATTCTCCACTTCCTTCTCTGGCTTCAAGAGAATTTTCCTCATCATTAAGGATCTCCCGCCTTCTGCATCTTCTACCTCAACATTTCTCCTTTGCGCTTTTGAAATGTGATCTTTGCCTCCTCCATCTGTTTTTCTATCGGGACATTCCCAAGACTTGTGTCTAATCTTTCCATAGATGAAACACTTTACTTCACCTCCTCTGCCTCTTCCTCTTCCTCTTGCTCGAGGAAAAGTGTTCCTATCGGCATATTGTCTCTCTTGTGAACTTCCTCCCCATTTCTGGGTGATTATGAGGATTCTTTTCTTCATCCTCGGGCTTCTATACTCTGTCTTGGGAAACTACTTTTCCTCTGCTCTGACTTCTACCTCTGCCCCTTTGACCTTTCTTTCATTCCAATTTCTCTTCTTCCTTCAAAGAAACCTGATAAGCATCTTCCACATTTCTAATTGTCACCATGCTCATCTCATCCTAAATATCATATCTCAGGCCATTCATATATCTGGTGACCTTTTCATTATCACTCTCACGATGACCAGCACTGATGTTTATCCTGTAAAACTCCTCAATGTATTCCTTCACTATCATCCCTTTCTGTCTCAAATTTTTCATTCTCCGAAACAGATTGATTTGGTAATCTTTGAGTATGAACTTGGCTTTCATTTTCGCAACCATCCTGTCCCATATTTTGATTCTCTATTTTCCTTTGCAATACCTGTCATCTTGCAGTTCATCTCACCACAGTGTTGCATGTCCTTTCAGTTTGGTGACAACGTGCTTTATGTTCTTGTCTTCTTCGATATCTTCATAATCAAAATATTTATCCAGAGCTCTAAACCAATCTAGCAGCTCCTCAATGTCCAAGTTTCCTGCATACATCGGGATGCCCATCTTTGCTCTGGCACCTATTCTTGCAACAAATTTAAATAGACGTTCATGTGCATCATATTCGACTACAAATTCTTCGGCTCCTTCTTCGTTCTCACTTTCAGCTTCACTGATATCTCTAATATTAGGTGTTTGTCTCTGTGTTGTCTCCATAGCATCTAACTGAGCACGAAGTTCTCTCATTTCCCTTTCCATGGCTGGATCGGGCATCGGTCTTTCTTGACGTCTTCTTGGCGGCATTGTTTCAATGTGTCCACACAGAATTCAAATCACAACTTTCCTTCTGCCCTCTCTTGCCTATAAAAAATGATGATTGTATGCTTTGATACCACTTGACGTAGGACCCCACCTCAGCAGGGTCTGCTAACCTCCCAGTCTATGGATCTTCGAATTCCCCGAGCCGAAATGGCTCCTTGGTCCCTATTGGAACCGTCAACACTTAAAGGCCACAGGTCCTTTTCATATACTCCGCCCACGTGGAAAATCACTAGGTGCGAGCCTTCACTCCACTTGACCACTGGCGTGACCACAGAATAACCCTAAACTCACTTCGCAATTCATGATTTCAGGCATCCTATTGTGAGCCAATCTTGACTCGCTCAACCCTCGAACTCCCGAACTCTGAGTCAAGTGCTTAGCGGGCGCTAGATCCTCCCTATAATTTTATCAATGGGACGTCACACTATGGCTTAGGGCCCAGCTTCCGAGCGCTACGGGACTTTGTGACTCACGAATCCATGATGCAACTCTTCTCCCTTCTTACGAAGTCTGAACTCGTGACTTCCTCGCCACAGATCAATGGTCCTGAACCTCCCATGATCCGATGGTCCAAATTATTTCTTTCGAAGTCGGGACTTCATGACTCACGACTTTAGAGTATGGCTCTTCCCTTTGAACCTCCAACCCCGACTCCCAACTTCTAGAACTCTCCTTCCTATGTAAGGAATCAATGGTCAGATCTCTTCACAGATCAACGACTCATATATTCTCTCACGAATCAATAGTTCACATATCAGGGTTTTGAAAGGTGGGTTTCCTCTGTCTCCCCGACCTCTGATTCTCCAAAGTCTCCTTCCTATGGAAGGAATCAATGGCTCGATCTTCCCTCCGATCGACAGCCGCTATCTCTCCTGAGATTTTGGGTGTTGATTGCTTCTCTCCCTTAACCTTCTCGCAGGTCTACTCGATCCGACGACCCACGGAAATCGACACTTCTCCCTCGGGGAATTTCCGTCGTCCGTTCAGGCTCTCGATAGTTCCTTTCCAAATAGCTTAGCATCCACCCTTCTGAGCTTAATTTCTACGAGGTGACTTCGACCCTCGTCCTTCCTTCGAACTCTTCAAAGTATCTATCCTTCCTGATCTTGATTCTTTCTACAAACTCTGGGATTCTAATGAATCCTACATGCACTCCTTGCGGCTTTCATGATAATCCTTGATTATCTGATATCTTTCAACTCTGTGCACTCCTTGTGACAGAAGTCCTTCAACCGCTACCTTGGGTTGGAAAATTTTAAGATTCTCCTCATCTTGTGCACACCTTGCATGGATCTGTGCTATACTCACACTTATGCGGGTATAAGATCAACTCTATCTCTCCTGAGCTCTTTTGAGGTAAAACTCATAAATCTCGTTGACGCACTCATTGTGGACTTCCACTACAATCCTTGCAAGAATTCTCAGGAAAAGAAACAATTGAAACTTATACTCTCCCTCTAACAGACTTCATACATTCAACATGAAATCATATACACATATCGCATTGAAACAAATGCATAACAGAGACTGGAATTAAATTGTAAACATACCATTCAATAGATTCATACATCAACCACAGTACACCATGAAATTGGATTAAACCATTCTTATATTAATTCAAGTGATTCTGTACATGGATTCAATAGCAACAACTATCTTCTCATACAAATTCTACAATATTTGTTCTTCTCTGCTCTCCTATGCTCTACGACAATAACAATGAGAATAATACAATACATACGAGGGAGTATTCTTGAATTTTTCCTCCTACAACATTAATCTATATTATCGAATTAAATACCTACAACTACTTTACATTCATTACAATAAATGACTACAACCGACATATGAGAGAAACTCTCAAGATCTGTATTACAATCTCCAAAACATTAAAAGAAATTACATCCTTCCAACTATTACATTAATGGTTCGTCTTTTGAATTTTGAATTTCTTCAAAATGCGCACTAGTATATATCTAGTTGTCCTCCACTCATGCTTTCTTTGTTGGCAATGCTCTTGCATCAGGAACCATTTGTGTAGGGGATCTTTGCGCAAGACAAGTTACCAGAATTTGACAGATTATGGATAGATTGCATCAAGGAGGAGCCCCGATTGGTATCAAGGGATGATATGGATGGTGTGGTAAAGAGTAGTAGTGATGAGAACCAGGGCCTTGCAGCTTGCACTAGGAAGGGTATAAGGGGTTATATAAACATAAGAGGTATGTAAGGGAGAAGGGATTCTCCTGAGAGGGAATAATTTCCAGAGTCGAGACAGGAGAAGGATATTAATAAGATCATATGTTTTGAGTGTCATGATTTTGGGCACTATGCTTCATAGTGTCCACACCAGAAGGGAAGATGAAGAAGTGTTGGTTGTGGAGACTTATTATCTTCCTAATTCATATGTAGGTCAAAGAAATTGTAGGATACACAATTCATGCCCCCCCTCCGACCTTGAGGGGGCCAATTGTTTTTTTTTTTTTTGCAATTCAAATATTCTAATTGTGTAGTCAATCTGGACCATTCATTATAAGGTTGAAGATCTATCAGTGGAAGTTATGTTATGGTTTTTTTCTCTAGAAGGAAACCCTATTTTATGAGGGAATCTTATTACGAATGTGTGTTATGGAGAATATTTTATTCTGAGAGAGGGGATTGTGAGAGAAAGAAGAGGAAGTTACAACGGGTGTGTTGTAAGTTGTATCCGTTCATTTTGCTAGATAATAAAAAGGAAGGACCTGACAATTTCTCAAGTGGACGTAAACGACACTGGGTGAACCGCGTATATCTATGTCTCTATTGTATTGTGTGTCTTCTATGTTTTATTTTCGCATTTATTTTATTTTATTTCTCCACGATCCTATTTTTATAACAAGAAGGCAGCAAGCATCAGTAACATAGGTTGATGAGATTACAGATGTGTTCTTGAGGGAAATCATGTTGGTCTCCTCCCTTTCAGGTGTTGTCTCTAGCAGGGAGAGATGGTTGGTGGATAATGGATCATCTTTCCATATGATAGGTTCTAGAGAGTTGTTTGACACTCTCACAGAGACTGGCTCAGACTTATATGTGGAGCTTGGTACGAGAGCTAAGCATTCAGTACGAGGATCCAGTACTGTATCAATTCGATTGGATTCAAGAGAGATATTGAGGGTGTTGAATGTGTTGTGGGTTCCAGAACGTAGGAGGAGTTTCCTCTCAGTGTCATAGATTGAGAGGAAGGGTTATCATGTATTGTTTTGATATGGACAGGTACTACTTGTGCCCAGATAGAATAACTTCAGATCAACAATGGTTCTTGGATTTAGGGAGGGAAACCTATATAGGATGAGGGGCCAGCCTATGAGTGATGTGACCAATAGGAGTAGAGATACAAATGAGGAGGATCAGGTGGCTCCATGAGTGTTGAGGCAGGTGACCCCATCAGTGGTACAGGCTTAGAGGGAGACGGAGTTCAGAGGGATTCATCCCTTAGGATCTAGGAGGGAGGAGCAGCCTCCCATGACTATGTAGAGGATAGTGGATAAGAAGTAGATGGCCCCAAGGGATGTGCAGACACAAAGGGAGTCAAGTTTCTGGAGGAGCATGTGATCTTAGAGTGAGCCTGATCTCAGAGAGAGTTAGTTGGATTAGAGGGAGAGATGGTCATATAGAGGGAGCTCCCCCTCAAATTCATATGGGAGAGATACATATTATAGTACTGACAGAGAGGTGTCATGGGTTTAGGAGGCCAGACAGGAGCTTCAAATGCAGGAGGCTTCTAGGACATATGAGACATCCATGGAGGATCCATGTATTTCAACAGGTTATGCTACTATGATAGAGGAGGCCATCCAGGAGCTTCAAAGGTAGGAGGTTTCTAGGGCATGTGAGGCATGTATGGAGTATCAATGTGTTTTAGCAGTATTTGATATAGTGACCGAGGATGCAACCAATCAGAAATATTTTTCCTCAGTGATCGAGGATGAAACCAATCAGAAAAAAATTTCTTCAGTGACCGAGGATATAGACAACCAAACATATTGGGTAGCAAGATCTGCTTCAGTGACTAAGGATACAAGCGATAAGATAGATTCTTCCTCAATGAATAAGGATGTGGTTAGTCAAATAGATTGGACAACAAGAAATTGGTATGGACGGGATGCTAATATAATAAAATATCTAGATACACTTCTAGCATGCGAGGAAAAGGATTGGAGTACATATGAGGAAGAAAAACAACTTGATTTTGGGAGAGATATGCTTCTATTAATAGAGGTACATCCAGTTGATGGTGGATGGGATACCTCCTTCGCTAATAGGGAGTGTTGATTTTTATCTTCGGGAGGTATTCCTATAAGAGGTGAAAGTGTTGGGCATGTTGGAATCTTTTTTGGCACCATATTAACCTTTTGGTTTGGTGAAAACCCGCTTGGATTTGGTTGGGGGATTCATGGGTTTTTTTATGAGATTTGTGGTCTTGTGTTGGGTGATCCGGATTTATGTAGGAACACAATGAAATACAGAAATACACATAAACGCAGAGATGCAGTGGAAATAAGACTTCATTTCATTAATAACAAATGACTGAAATATGCTTACAGACAGAATGGAAATAAACTAGCTAGGGCGTTGGTAGCTTATCTCTTAGAAGAGATGTGGCTTCTACTCGCATCCGTGAGAAGATGATTACAATGAGGCTCTAGAGGCCTTTTTACAATAGACGAGAATGCCAAAAGTAATAGACATCCAAAAACCTAACCCTAGGAGATGAAGCGCCAAAAGTCATGTGGGCCCCATTTGGGTAAGTTAGTACATCAACTTCCTGGGGTCGTAACTTTTGCATACGATCTCCGTTTTAGGCGTGTGATAGCTCATTGGAAAGGTA
>ML780176.1:1260463-1303631 GCA_009831015.1 Picea engelmannii | reverse complement strand
ATCATTTAGAACCTTGATCTCAAAAAACCTTCAGTTAGTCCCTCAAAATGGCCCCAGAAGTTAAAACCTGCTAAAAATAGTAAATTGCCAAAATTGCCAGAAAATTGTTTTGAGCCAGCCGAAAAAGGTGGGTGGCCACCGATATCCACCTGGATCATTGGGGCTTCACACCCACAAGGAAAGACTAATTTGATGTTGAATTGTGGAGGGGTTTCTATGGTGACCCGCAGGGATTGTGTATAAAGGAGAGAGGTCATTGTGACATCTCATTGTATCATAGTGGAAGAATGGAGTTAGCATAAGTGAGTATACACTTGTGCTAGGAGGCTTGGTGATTTTAGTAAAGGTAATTTTTGCTAAGTGAGAAAATATGGCCTAAGGTTGAGGACTCTCTATTTTTTGTTCTTGATAGGGAAAGACACACCACATGTGTGGGAGAGAGAGACAACCTTGGAAGAAATATATTGTATGATGTGGAGTAAGTTGTATGAAGTGTCTATACAATTTTTCTCATGTACATGGGTTGTAGTGGGAACAGACATGTGTACGGGAATAGTCATGTACATCCATACAAGCTCTTCTAGGAAAGGATAGTTCCATACATGATGACATCAGGTGACCTCAAAAAGTTGTACAAATGGTCTGCAACAGATTTGTGGGCATAGAATATTTCCAGGATATTGTTTAGGTTTGGTTTTCTGATTTGTATGGTTATTGGAGAACAAGTTTGTTCTCATTTTGGTGATTTTGAAGGACAAGGTTGTCCTCATATTTTGGTGATATTGTATTAGCTAGGAGGGATGTTTTTTCCCTCAGGATTTCTGATGTTAACGAGATTACATAACTGAATTTTGTGTCTCGTATGTTTTGATGATTCATCTATGATATTTATGTTTACGTTGCATATGTTTTTCAGTAAAAAAATTTCAATGTAGAATTGTTCAGTGATAATAGCTAGGGTGTTACTATTGGTTCACTAGGAAACAATTTCTCAGATCTGAAAATTATTCACATAAGAGTTGCATGTGAAAATTGACATTCTCAAACTTTAAAATATCAATTGATGAGGAGAAGGAGAATAGGCCCTTAATCACACTTTTGTAATTCGATTGAGGAGGAGAAGGACCACATGGCCTTATAGACACTTTAGAAATTTGAGGGAAGAGGAGGAGGAGCACTAGCCCTTTGTCACACTTTAGTAATTTGGTGGAGTAGGAAAAGGAAAACCAACCCTTTCTCACATTTTTGTAATTCCAATGAAGAAGAGAAGAAGCATCGACCCTTTCTCACAATTTTTTCAATTGTGTTAGGATGAGAAGAGGAATCAACCCTTTTTTATACTTTTGTAATTATAGTGAGAAATAGAAAGGGAAACTTTATTTTTTCACACTTTTGTAACTTATTGAGGATGAGGAGGAGGAGCACACTCCTTTTCTCAAACTTTTGTAATTCAATTGAGGAGAAGTAACACACCCTCTTGCTCAAACTTTATAAAGTCAAAGGAAGAGGAGGATGAGAAGGAGAAAACACCTTTACTCAAAGATTAGGAATTTGAGGGAATGGGAGAAGGAGCACTGACCCTTTATCACACTTTAGTGGGTTGGAGGAGGAGGATAATGAGAATTGGCTCTTTCTCATAATTTTGTAATTCTAATGAGGAGGAGGAGGAGAAGTATTGATCCATTTTCACACCTTTTTCATTCAAATGAGGATTACAAGAGGCATTAGAACTTCCTTATAATTTTGTAATTCAAGTGAGTAGGATAAGGGGAACTTTTATTTTCTCGCACTTTTGTAATTTGATTGAAGATATGAGCCACAGGGAATTTTCCACACTTCTGTAATTCATTTGAGGAGGAGTATCATACCCCCTTACTTAGTGTTTAGATATTAGAGGGAAGAGGATGAGGTGCACCAACCCTTTCTCACACTTTAGTGATTTGTTGGAGGAGGAGAAGGAGAATTGGACCTTTCATACTCTTTTGTAATTCCAATGAGAAGGAGAAGGAGAACATGACATTTCTTAGACTTTTTTCATTTGAGTGAGGAATGGAAGAGGCCCTAGACCTTTCTTGTACTTTTGTAATTTGAGTGAGAGGGAGAAGGGGTTTTTTTAATTTCTCACACTTTTGTAATTCAATTGAGAAGAAGAAGGAGCTCATGCGCTTCAATGCTCGTATGTAAATTGATTGAGAAGGAAAACCTGAGAACACACCCTTACAATTTGAGGAAAGAGGTATAGGAGCACCAAATCTTTCTCACACCTAATTAATTTGGAGGAGAAGAAGGAGGATCGACCCTTTTTCACTCTATTGTAATTCCAATGAGGAGGAGAAGGAGCACTAACCCTTTCTCACACTTTAGGAATTCAAATGAGAAGAAAAAGGAGCACCAACCCTTTTTCATGCTTATGTAATTGAAGTGACAAGGAGAAGAGGTACTATTTTCTCACACTTTTGTAATTCAATTAAGGAGAAGATACATCAAATACCATTTCTCTCACTTTTGTATTTTGATTGATGAGGAGAATAATCACACACATTTACTCACACTTCATAAATTCAAGGCAAAAGGAGGCGAATCACCAACCTTTTCACACACTTTAGTATTTTGGTGGAGGAGGAAAATGAATAGTATCCATTTTCAAACTTTGGTAATTCCAATGAGAATGAGAAGAAGCAATTTCTCTTTCTCCCATTTCATTTATTCAAATGAAGAGAAGGAGGAACATTGAATAATTCTCTCACTTTTGTAATGAAAAAGGAGCACAAACCCTTTCTCATACTTAACCATATGTAATCTTATAAACTCATATAGTTTAGTATCTTTTTCATATAAACATAGAACACCATACTTATTCTCAACAACTTCCTATTATATCTACATTTATTATTTTTTACCTATACACGAGAGCATCGTGAGTTGAATAAAGATAAAATTAAGGCTGTATCCCTAAAAATAAAATGGGAGAATATTTATTCACCCCTTCTCCCTTATATTCATGGAAAAGCCTGGTGTAATACCAAAATGAATATGATAATATTTTGTACCTTTAGTCCCTATACACATGATGTCATGAACTAATTATATTATTATCTTATATCAATTATCTCTTTTATTTTATGGTTATGATGGTGAAATTGTACATAACCCAATGGTTGAGAAAGGATTACTTAGATAAATTAATAGCATTCATCAGAATTACTTAGATAAATTAATAGCATTCATCACATTCGATGAGTAGAGAAGATAAGGTAGCCACCTATTCTCCCTAATCTTTTGTTTTACCATTGTTCCTCTAGCTTTTAAATCTCAACCCCATGTAATACTAAGCATCCCATGAATTGATATATTCTTGCTTAATTAAAGGATCAAACATATTGAAAGCTATTTTATTTATGATGGAGAACATGTAGATAACCAAATCATAGAAATAACACTACAATGATGAGTTAACCAACAAAGTTTAATTCAAATTTTCTAATTTTAATGGAAATTATGATATGGATCAATGTGGCCATGGTTGAGCCTTTGGCTGCTTAATTTTATAACCTTGTGTAATTTGTGACTTGATTTTTTTTCTTTAGTGACTTTTTTCTAATTTTCGGTATTTTCCGACATTGTATATTTTTCATTTTGTATTTGTATTGAGATATTAAAATATTAACATAAGTTTTCATGCATGATATATAATGGCGCACCTTGGATCATCTTATATACAACATTCCATGTTTCAAGTATTTTGAAAAAATGTATTTGACGTTTCATCTCTTGAATAGTTTCTATAGATTGTTGAGTCAAAGAATGGTTACCTAGACTTGCACATTCACTTGCACATTCACATTTCATGGATGATGTAAATTTTATGGGAATTGTTTTGAAATCAATAGTTGCTAACAAATGTTAATTTTTTATTCAATTTGAAGCAATTTCACAAGGTAAACCAATTGGGAATGATGTCAAATATTGTGTTGTATATTATTGGACTTGTAAACAAGGTAAAAACACTTATAAGGTAGAATTATTGCAATGACACCTGGTGAAAGTTTCAATAGATGCGAAAGACATGTATGTATATAAGTATTGATGGAATTTGGGTAACTGCATTGAAAATTAAGAAATAATATTTATTAATGTAATAGATAACAAACTTCACAATGTTTTGAAAGGTGTATACAAAAACAAACAAATAACATTTATTGTGCATTACTTGAATATCAAAAGGAGAATAATCATAATTTTGGTGTAAATCTAATGTATTAGAGGGATAAGGATATGAGTAGCACTATTTCCAACCCTTGAAACAAACTCTAGCTAAGGCAAAATGGAAAAAGTATCAACAATATTTCATAGTTCGTGATCCTTGTTTCAAGGATCCTTTTTTGTTTTAGTATGATTTTCCCTTCTTCATTAATCTCTGGTAAAAGAGTTTGAACTCAGATCTTGTCATCAATTACCTTATTTAATAAAGAAATATGGAAGAGTGGACATACATGTGAAGATGGAGGCAACTCCAATGCCATACTCTCAATCCTCTGCAATACCTTATAGGGACCATAGAACTTGGATGCTAGTTTATTGTGCTTCTTTTGTTGGTTGAGGGACATTTTTTTGTATGGTTGTAGCCTCATAAATGTTGAAGTTTGATTAGCTTCGGAAGATATCCTTATTGTATTTGACCAATACAAAACCCTAAAGAATATTATTATATTATATTTGTTACGAAGACCCTATTTTGCCTTTGTAAAAGTTGGCCCTATTGTGCCTTGACTGGTAAAATGAAAAATAAAAGGGAAAATTGATAGGTCGGCCCAAACCTAATTTTAGGCTTGCCAAACTACTATTTATAAAGGAGGCCAATGCCTAATTTGAAAATACTACACACTAGCTCTGCATCTAAGAAGAGGAAGTGCACAAGTCCTAGAGGGAGAGACTATTCCAGCTAGGAGGTGACGTTGTGGAGATTCTTGGTTTACTTCTCAGTTATATCTTGGTTATGTGGTGTGCTATTCTCTAGTCAAGGGTTAGAGGAGGATCTTATGCTTTGTTAGTTCTCTCTTGGAGAGAGGAATTATTCTTGGTTGGTGAATCTATATTGAGGAAGTTTTCTGGGGTTTTCCCCCTAGAAGGTTTTCCCAGGGTAAATCTTGTGTATGTTGCGGATGTTATTCTTTCAGTGATCCTTTATATGCAGTTTATGTGCTAATAGTTAAAAGTAAAAGAACACTAATATAATTAACTGCTTAAGATGAAAATTCAACATGGTATCAGAGAAGGCATGAAAGAAGGCACTTTCATAGCACAAAAGAACTTGTTGAAGAAGATAAGGGCATAGGAAGACTATCCTAACCCTAGCACACCTTTTCCCTATGAAAAATTTCAGTTTTGGACAAGTTTCAAAAGATAGGGTTTCTACATCAACCCTAAAATGTGGCATCATTCACCTTGTTGGAGGATGTTTGGAAAAGTAATACCATCTAATATCTTTCCTTGGGAAGGTGCATCTAGTCCCTGGATCAAAATTCTAAAATTTGAAGTTTAAGAAATTAGGGTTTCCTCATAAAACCCTAGGTTTGCAGTACTAGTTGTAGTATTAGTTGCAGTTTCAGTGCCAATTCCTTCATGCCAGTTGTATCACCAGTTGCAGTACCAACACTAGTTGTAGTGCCAATTGCAGTGGAGGTTTTTGTGAAGTTTTGGGTCTGATTTTTTATTGTCCCAGTGCACCTTACCCTAGCAAATCTCCAACTACCTTTTACAAGTTGGAGCACCTTTGAAGTTTTTAAAGGTTCATTATTTCTTGTCTCTTTTGTCCGATAGTGCCACTACATGTCAATACTGTCGGAGGTATGTAATTACATATGTTTAAACTATATCATTATATTAAGGGTATTTGGAGGAGAAGGGATCTTTTGTCCAAACAACAATCATAGATCCAAAAGGATCTCAGATCCAACACATTCAGAGAAACAATGCACCCCAGGTTTGATTATTTTGATATGCCTCTATTTGTTATGGCATTATTGTGATCTTATGAACATCTAGGTTGTATTTTGATCTATTGAATTTATGAATATCATACTAACCATTGGTCAAAATTAAAGTCAAAGTATTAGATTGATTAAGGTTGAGATTATAGATTTTATTCTATAACTCAAATTTCTGTCAAGAAAGCATTTATCTTAGTACAAAAGAAAAGTTGAAGAGAATACTTGTCATCTTGAGTGAAGAAAACTTGGAAGAAAAAAAACACAGTCATTCTTGAGGACAAGACTCTAGGTTCCAGGTTTGATTGATTAAATTGATAAGATTCAAATTTCCACATATCATGTTTGATAACTACCACATTACAAGTAAATACTATAGTTGTGATAGCAATATTTGAAATTTTTTATTATTGAATACTTGGTAGTATGTGAGAACTATTGAGATAAATTCTTATTGTAATTATTTACTAGATATAACTAACAACTCCTCTAGGAGAAACTTCTTGTTTTGTTTCCAAGTTACCATGGAGGAATGATTTATCACAACATTAGAAGAGTGTTTCTCTCATTTCTTATTATTGTATTTCTTACTTTTGGCTCTTGTTTCAAGCAGGTCACAAGTGATATCTCTAAAGGAGCTACTGTGAAAATTTTTCTCGCTATTCTTTTTATTATTATTATAAAGAGTATTATTCGTGTCTACTATTTCTTCCTTGTTGTTCTTGTTCCGGGAAGGTCACATGTGATAACCTTGAGGGAATCTATAGTGAAGGTTGCAAGAAACAACATATTAGATTGTCTCTAGTTTGAGACATGGATAAGAATATCCAGATAAGAAGTTGTGTACATGATCGTATACATCCATTTACTAAAGAAGAAGAAGACGAAGAAGGGTAATTTTGTGAGATACAAAGTATATCATATGGAGATTGATTGTAAGGAGCAGAATGATCCAAACATGACTGAACAAATCCCTCTGGTGCAGTTGACCACTCTTCAGATCATCAAGAAAATTTAGTAGAGCTAGAAGGGCCTATCCAAAATCATTGCAGTAACCAGGAAGATACCAACATGGTCATGTGACACTTTGCAGGATGAAAATCCATATAGCATTGATGAGCCATATCATGAGGAGCAGATGGATCCATCAGTGGTGAGGTAGGCGGCCCCACCAAGTACCAGCTCAGAAGGATCTAGATTTTAGAGGGATTCAACCCTCATGATCCAGTAAGGAGGATTATCCTCCCCAGGACCATTCATAGAGATGTACAAACCCTGATTTGTGTTGAGATGATTCTCCCAGCAAGAGGGAGAAGACTATGACGAGACACTTACTCGAGTAATCAAAAGAAGTATATATATACCAACCATGATCCATTAAAAGAGGTCGATGCAATATGATATTCAGGGGGAGCAAATGAATATGTCATCATGATGGAGTAGAGGAGATAATCTCATAGTTAAGAAACTATAGTGAGAATGGAGTAGTCATTCTCAGTTTCAGAAAAAGCAACTGCAGGTGCAGAGTCCCAGTGCCAGAAGGAATAGTTGTAGAGAGAGTAGAGGACATACTCTCAGACAGTGAGATAGATAGTGCTTTGTAAAACACACATAGAGCCAACACTTGATTTAGTAGATTGAGTTACAACTGAGCAAGTGTACTAGTTTGGTACAATTTGATGTGAAAATGTGGTTCATTGATATATTTGATGAACATGAGTACATATATATGTTTTCACGTTCACCTAATTATGGAAAAACATGTGATAAGGTACCTGAAAGGTACAATTGATTTTGGAATCAAATATATCTTGGATTGTGAGATAAGATTGTAGGGCTACACAGATTCAGATTGGGCTGGCAGTATCATAGACCAAAAAAGTACATCCAGATGTTGTTTTAGTATGGGATCAACTGTGATATCGTGTCTCAATGAGAAGAAGACATGTATGGCACTTAGTTCCGCAGAGACAAAGTATGTGGCAACATGGTCAACTTGTGGTGAAGCAATATGGCTTCAAAAGTTGATTGCATAATTGTTTGATCTCGAGTTGGAGGAAACCTGCATATTTTATGAAAACCAGAGTTGCATAAAGTTGTCAGTGAACCCAGTGTGTCATGACAAGTCCAAGCATATTGAGATCAATTACCATTATATCTGAGAGATGATACATAAGGAAGAGGTAAAGCTCCAGTATGTTCCTATCGACGAGGAGGTAGTAGACGTGTTGAATAATCCTCTGGAGAGAGTGAATATTTGAATACTTCAGAGACAAGCTTGGTGTGGTCCAGAAGGATTTTCCCTCATGAGAGGGAAGTGATGTGTTCCCCAGTAGTAGGAAGTGATGTGTGCTACTCCAGTGTAAGTTGGTACTCCAACGCAGGATGGTATGCTACCCCAACGCATGTTGGTACTCCAATGTAGGTTGGTATGCTACCCCAACGTAGGTTAGTATGCTACCCCAGAATAGGTTGGTATGCTACCCTAGTGCAGGTTGGTACTCTAATGCAGGCTAGTATGCTAACCCAACACAGGTTGATACTCCAACGCAGGTTGGTATGCTACCCCAGTGCAGGTTGGTACTCCAATGCAAGCTGATATGCTACCCCAGTGCAGGTTGGTACTCCAACACAAGCTGATATGCTACCCTAGCGTAGGTTGATACTCCAACATAGGCTAGTATGTTACCCCATTACAGGTTGGTACTCCAACACAAGATAGTATGCTACCCCAATGCAAGTTGGTACTCCAACGTAGGCTGGTATGATACCCCAACACAGGTTGGTACTCCAATGCATGCTGGTATGCTACCCCAACGTAGGTTGGTAATCCAAGACAGGTTGGTATGCTACCCCAACACAGGTTGGTACTCCAACGCAGGTTGTTTTGCTACCCCAACGCAGGTTGGTAATCTAATGCAGGCTGGTATGCTACCTCAATTCAGGTTTGTATTCCAACGCAGGCTGGTATGCTACCCCAATGTAGGTTGGTATTCCAACGCAATATGGTATGCTACCCCAGCACAGGTTGGTACTCCAACCCAGGATGGTATGCTACCCTAGCGCAGGTTGGTAATCCAACGTAGGCTGGTATGCTACCTCAGTGCAGGTTGGTACTCCAACGCAGGTTGGTACCACAGTGCAGTTTGGTACTCCAACGTAGGTTGGTATGCTACCCCAACACAGGTTGGTACTCCAACACAGGCTAGTATGCTACCCCAACACAAGTTGGTACTCCAACACAGGATGGTATGCTACTTCAGCACAGGTTGGTATGCTACTCCAACATAGGTTGGTATGTTAACCCCATTGTAGGTTGGTATGCTACTCCAATGCAGGTTGGTACACTACTCCAGTAAAATTCCAAAACTTCCTATGATATATATATCTTTGATTGACAACAAGACAATGACGAGATGTACATAAGCGTATAAGCAGTGATGATGACCGTGATGAGAAGAATACCTTGCTTGCTAAGAGGGAGTGTTGAAGTTTGAGTATATTTAGAAGATATCCTTATTGTATTTGACCAAGACAAAAGCCTAAATAATATTATTATGTTATATTTGCTAAGACGACCCTATTGTGCCTTTGTAAAAGTCGGCCCTATTGTGCCTTGACTAGTAAAATGAAAAATAAAAGGACAAATTGAAAGCTCGGACCAGACCTAATTTTAGGCTGGCCAAACTACTATTTATAAAGGATTCCAGTGCTTCATTTGAATATACTACACACTAGCTCTGCAGCTAAGAAGAGGAAGTGTGCAAGTCTTACAGGGAGACACTATTGCAGCTAAAAGGTGATGTTGTGGATATTCTTGGTCTACTTATCAGTTATATATTGGTTATGTGGTGTGCTACTCTTCCCTAGTCAATGGTTAGAGGAGGATATTCTGCTTTATTAGTTCTCTCTTGGAGAGAGGCATTGTTCTTGGTTGGTGAATCTATATTGAGGAAGTTTGTTGGGTTTTTCCCAAGGTAAATCTTGTGTATGATGTGGATTTTATTCTTTTAGTGATCCTTTATATGCAGTCACTGTGCTAATGGTTAAAATTAAAATAAAACTAATCTAATTAACTTATTAAGACAAAAATTCAACAAGAAATACCCATTCCCCCACTTCAATTTCCATTTCGTTGCAATGCCGATATGCTTGTTGTTTCATCCTATTTTTTGTTATATCCAAGTTGTCAATCAATAGTTGGAGAACCCCTTGTTGTTTATCTATGTGTTCCTCCATTTATTTAACCTTATCTTTCCCTCTCAAGGGTGGTGTGATGGATGGAGGATTGTAGTCATAAATTTCCATAAATCAGAACATTTTTTATTAAGTATCGAAGGAAGTGTTGTACCACCATTATACAAAGATCAACCACTTTACAAATTATGTCTATTTATAATATGAAAATAAATGAAGATACCCTTCTAGAAATTTATTTACAATCTTAGTTTTTCCTTTGGATTGAGGATGGTAAGAGAATTTGTGATCCAATTAAGTATCCAAACAAGAAAATAATTTAGTCAAAAAATTGCCAGTGAAAAATAGATCTCTATCACTTACAATAATCTTGGGGATTCCATGTATCTTTTGAATGGTTTCAATCAATGTTGTATCTAATTTACTTTCTTTAAAATGATGAGAAATAGAGAAAAAATGGGCATACTTCGTGATTCTATCCACCCCTACCATGATGACACTCTTTCCTTCAGACTTGGGTGAACCTGTAACAAAATCCATTGAAGCCTCTTCTCAATGTTGACTTGGTATGGATAATGGTTTTTGGAGACCTAGGGTATTAACTATATCTCCCTTATTCTATTGGTAAACTAAACAATCGAACACAAACGTTTGAGCATCATTTTTAAGAACTCCCTAGAAAAAATCATTCTCAATCCTATGGTAAGTTTTCAGAAACTTAGAATCTTCTCATATAGGAGAAGTATGAAATTCCAAAAGGACCTCTTGTTCGAGTTGGAAATTCTTACATAAATACCATAGTGAATAATTCTTCCACACAAATTTATCTAATGATCTTCAGTCCTCTTATAGTTGTTGAATGATCTTGCACACCTTTTGATCATGCTTCCATTCTATCCTTGCTTCTTCCACCCAATCATATTACATAATGTAATTAAAACATAGTAATCCCTATGTACCTTCTTCTTTTCTTGAAAGTGCATTTTCTACCACATTGTTTTTTCTTTTTTTTAAGATAATTTCAATTTCATAAACTATCATATTTGTAACCCATTTTTGTTATTATTTTGAATATAATTGTTGTTCTAAGAAGTACTTCAAACTATCATAATCTATTTTTACCTTTAAGTGTCTTCCTATTGGGTAAGGGTGTCATTTCTTAATTGCATGTGATATGACCAACATTTATTTTTCATAAATGATTTTGTGTAAGTTCTTCCTTTAAGCTAGTTTCTTTCAAACGACATAGACATAGCTTCAAACCCTAGTCATATTTAGCCTTCATTTCCTGGAAAACCCCATAGCATCATTCCCACAATATAATTCCATAATGTAGCATCAAAACCTCAAAAAAACACACTTTCCGACATCATAGACCTTAGTCCTTCATAGCACACCCTTAAAACCCCAATAAAATGACTCTTGCACACCTTTAGACCCCAAGAATACTCCCCAACTCCTGTTGTGCACATCAAATATCTTTTGCACACATGTGCTTGATTTTATTTCTTGTATGCTCTTCAAATATGCACATATATCATGTATTTATAGTGTTTTTTCATTCACTTATGGTGCCAACTTGTAAAACTGGTTGGGTCGACCTAAAAAAATATTTCATATCTCCTCATTTCTATGGAGATAGAGAGAGTGTAGTATACCATTGGAAATCTCTCAGAATAATATTTTCAACCATATATCCTATTCTCCCATTTGAGCTAGGTATTTAGAGTAAAAACTCCTTCAAAGATAGGGTATCCAAACTAAGCATCAAAAATCCAAAAACAATATTTCCAACAATCTCCATCTTGCAATATTTATCTTGTACATCTATAGTCACCCATTGTCTTTGAAATCAATGAAAACAATATTTCCAACACCTTATTTATTTCTTTAAAAATGCATCAATTCCATTTCCTAAAGCATCACACTCCACAATACATATTTTTATGAAGTTAGGCAGGACCAGGACATGAGTTCTACACATAGCCTCCTTAATTTTTTCAAAATATTTGGTTTCTTCTTGAGTCCAAGAAAATGCCTCCTTTTTTAATAACAATATTAGATGTATTGTTATTTGACCATAATTCTCGAAAAAATTAGGGTAATAGTTCATTAATCCTAAGAATCCTCTAAGATTATTTAATGTTTTTGGAATAAGTCATTTTGTCATATCTTTAATTTTGTTAGGGTACACTTTAACACCTTAATGAGATACAATATGACCCAAATATTCCATTTAATGAACCCCAAAGGAACACTTGGAAAGATTCACATATATTTTTTTCTCTTCCAATCATTTTAATACCATGTCAACATGTTGTACATTCTCTTCCCAAGACTTTGTATAGATTAGTATATCAAAAAACACCAACACAAATTTTCTAAGGAATGTTTTGAAAATACAATTCGTCAAGCTTTGAAATGTGGAAAGTGATTTAGTAAGGCCGAATGACATCACCAAAAAATCATAATGAATTTCATGTATTCTAAAGGGTGTTTTGTGGATGTCTTGTTACTCATTATGATTTGATGATATCCAAAATGGAGATCCAACTTGGTAAATAAAAATCCTCCTTGCAATTCATCTAATAATTCATCAATAATAGGAATAGGAAACTTATCTTTAATTGTCATTTTGTTGATCTCTCTATAAGTTGGACACATATGCCATGGACCTTCCTTTTTGTAAACCATCAACACTAGTGAAGAAAAATAACTTTGGATACGCTGATTGATGCCAATTGTTGATGGGAGGAATGGATATATCCTCACTCAAGCATTTTCAAATTTCACTAGGCTAGGTGAGATAGAAGATATTATCACCCTAGGCTTATATCCTATCAAAAATATAAATCAAACCTCAATAAATAAGTTCTTGGATCTGATGCTATTATATAATTTGCATGCTATAATGAAAAATAAATTTTAAAAATATAAAAAGTGTCTGCAAATGAAATTTATGAAATAGTTTAATAAGTAATGCAAGATAACATAAATATGAAAATTCAGTGCACAACAAGTCTCATGAATGAGAAGAAAACAACAAATGATTTTATTGATATCATTTTGATTTACAACCAAGTTTCTCTGTACAAATATCTGTTATGGTTTGGATCAGAATTAGAATTAGAAGTCTAATATGTAATTTAATTCATACATAGACAATTGGTGTCTCAAAATAAGAATACTAAAACTGAAAATTGAATTGGACCAATCCAAGCTAAAAGTACATCATAGTCTTGACTCTGCAAAACTAGCATTAATCAACATCGAAACTAAATTCAGAACTTATAATTAAGACTAAACAGAGTTTCAAGATGAATGAATGACCTTTGGAGCATGTCAATAATTAATGTTTTCTAGTCATTTCTTCGCCACCTTTAGAATAACCTTTCTATCATCACGATAACTTAGCTCTAAGAAACTTAGAAATGAATGAATGAACATACATTCACTTGAGGCAAGAGAAAACCTTATCATAAATATCTCTTTATATTTTCTCATCTCATTGTTTGTCCTTTCTCTCCTCCTTCCATGTCTTCAAAAAGTAGTTTAAGTGGTTCAACTACCTTTTGTTATAAAGTTAAATAATTTTATTTAGGAGAGGACAACTTTATTAAAATAAGAGTAAATAATAAATAATGATTAATAGGTGGGGTCCCCCTAAGTATTTTAGTCCTTTATATTCAACATTCCCTTGTAACTCCAAAATTTAATCAAATATCATGCATATATTAATGTCATAAAATATATCAAGAAGCATCCAATATGAACATGCCACGTCATCAAAGACTTGTCCTCCCAAAAATATCATAATGACATGATATTAAAAGTTTTTCAAACTAATATCATATGTTTGTTGTCCAAAAAATATCCATCCAATGTCTAAGCGAAAATGTCATCATAATAACTTAAATAAATTAGAAATAATATTTTTTTGTTTGAATTAGCCTCCCTTTGTCTACTTCTCTATGAAAGAAAATCCTTGTGCTTAAGAAAGTATGGATCAACATACTTCTTCTCTTCGACTTTTGACATTTTAGGGTGCATGTCATTGAAAGTAATTTTCCTTTCATTAATTTTGTCCTGGATTGGGGGTTGTTTTGACTGTACTGATGAGGCCTCATATGAGTTGGAGCTTGGGGAATTTACAGGTTGTTTTCCTTTATCTAATTGAGGTTCAAGTGGCAGTGCTTTGTAGTTTCTAAGAACTTGGATAAAATGAACCATAGAGACAACAGAAGTGACATGAGACATAGAGTGCATAGTAGGGGGTGGTGGAAATGGAACATTAAGCAAATGGACTATACCAGAAGGAGGGTTTCCAGGAATGTTCTCACGTCCATCATTGGTTGAATGCATAGGATGTTCAGATAAATCAACAATGCTCAGCCGAGGTTTTATGGGTGGAGCAGGAAGAGCTTGTGGTGGAGGCAAGGAAGGATGTCCAACAAGGTTCAAATAGTCATTTTTCAACAATTGATTGAACTCTTCAAAGTTGGCATCAAAGTGAATTGAGAATCCCATTATTTTATTTCTTCCTCACTGCCCAAAAACATTAGGCACTCTTCCTCTCTGAACCATGTTTCCTCTATTTCCACTGTGGTTACTACCACGACTGGAGAAACTCATCTATATGTCATCATTATAAAATTAGTGAAAAATACTCAAAGAAAGATACAATTACAACATAATAAACTTCAATTACAAGTTGTTAAACTTGATTTAGCTGCGACTATGAGTTGCACATTCATTAAGCATAAAAGGGAGAGATGAATGGGAAAATGAAAAATAGTGGAAGAAAATTCATAACTCTGCAATCATCCAACTTTCCATTTCATATTTCCAAAATCTAATTCAAAAATCTTCTTTTAAAACACCTCTGCATATAATCAATTGTCTTTTTTTTACATATGAACCTCTGAATGCATGAAAGGGGATATATATATATATATATATATATATATATATATATATATATATATATATATATATATTAATTTGCAGAAAATGGTGTAATGACAAGAATGAATGAAAATTCATATTCAATTTCTATACTCCATATATTAATAACCAAGATGAAACTATTTCTAGCTATTTAATTATAAACTATAATTTMTGATGATGACATAAATATCCTTTTCACAAGATATAATGTTGTAAAAAAAACAACTCCTCTTTATTCATAACCGAAGGCACATGTCTTTTAATTACATAGACATGGGGACAAAGAAAGTAAAAAATGTATTTTATATGAGAAGGACAAAAGGGAAAATGCTTTATGAAAAGTAAAATGTATGAGGGGAAATGTCAAGTCTATGTAAACTCAGCAAACACCTTTTTCCATGACACAATTTATTTTTGATTGGATAATACAGTCCTCCACATCATTATGAAATGGTCAATATGCGTTTTTGTTTTTAAAAATCAAACACAATAATTTCCAATTTTTTCAACTCACCAATGCCATCCAATCATACTATTTAGGTTTGTCGATTCATAACACAATGAAGGTATGTGAAACGAGACAATACATAGCCCATAGAAAATAATAGGTTCATTATTACCACTGTGAAAATGTTTTGACAGTCGGGAAAATCATATTACCAATACACAATAAAACCCATACAATTGTATTTGTTGAGGTAACAATAGGATGTCCATATCATCATGGTTTTTTCCACGTCAACTATTAATATCATATGTCAAAATCAATTATGTGTACAAGTTATAAATATTAAAAAAGAGATTGAGGCCTGCACTCATTTTCTAGTAGCAAATAGAGATTTCTCCCAACAAAACGAGATCAAGTTTTTAACATGGTCAGGAACACAGTGATATGGAGAGAATTTTCATCAAATAACCAATGAGGGAAGTGACAACAGGCACCCTTGAAAATTTGAAAAGAAATGATGGGCTTGACATATATTATCAATAGGGTTTAGATAAATCTTGAGTCTAATAGATTCGAGTTCAAACCCCCATAAGTGGGTTCATCTTCCTTTCGACTTCTTGATTATAAGAATGGCTCAGATTCAAAAACCTATTTGGACAGGAGTTAGAGGAAGAACAACTAAAGTAAAAGGAAACCATACAACATGCACCTTAAAACTAACCTCTGAAAATAGCATGCCAAAGTCCATATTCATTAATTCAACATGGAATCTATTCGCTACCATTTATTTTTGATCTCAGGTTTGACCCTTCTCATTTTTTGTGCATACTTGTTAGGGACCTAACCTCCCTAACCCCTCACGTAGGTAAAATAATATATTTTCCATGTAACAAAGGCCTATTTAATAAATGTGAACAATTCAATGTAAGAAGACCTAATAGAAGCTTTCGCTTCTAGAACGATCTTCCTCTAGAATGTTTTTTAGAAGATAGAATTTGTATAAATAAGAGTAGGAGGCATGAGAAATATTTGTCTTGAGAATTATTGTTATAGAGAATTCCCTTGTTGGAGGTTTCCCCCTCGAAGAGGCAAGTGAACATTACTTCCTATCAATAAAGGTATTATTTTTTGTTGTGGTTCTCTACATTTTATTGTTCTACTGGAATTTTTTTGCAGTATTTTTGTTTTCTTCTTAATATAATAAATCCGGTACCTAATAAGTTGTATCCAAGCCCTTTCCTCTACGAAAACTGTGGGAATTGTTTTTCAAGGTAGAGACATGTATTGTCGGCATCTTTAAAGCACAAATATTGGTCTCTTAGCAGGTAAAACTGTTGTGGGGAAGACTACATGCATGAAATGCAGATGGTTTCGCAGGGTTTCCTAGAAACAAATGTTTCGCCTTGTTGAAAACTTCTATAACCATTATTGGTATGCATTGAGTAGTATCTGTTATAGAAATATTTTCCTCACCCTATGAAATCTTGCACAAAGGGCCTTTTTCCATTTCCCTATGCAAACTTGAAGTCCCTTTTTGAAAATCCTAGAGATAAAAACATGATTTTTCCACATATGTGTTCCCTGCCTATATTACAACATGCATATACATAGGCTGCACCAGTACAACCAGTGTACATTGGGAAATGTGCCCAAAATAAAAAAATGGTGTCGGTTTTCCATGTCACGTCACAAGATCAATGATCCTTGGCCTTCCTTACTGGCAACATTTCGACTCAACCCTTCAATTCCACTTGAAGGATGTAAATGGGCCAAATCCGAGATGTGGAAAAGAGGAGAAAGAATTCAACTTTGAGAGAAAATTTACTATGGAGAAATTGTTCACTTCACATTGAGTTTGCATCCCTTTGTCCTTTAAGTATGAACACATTGTTCATCCCCTGAGCTCTTCCCTTATTGATTGAGAAATTCATTTTCTCTCTTATATGAGTTTTCCTTTGGTGGAGGATTGAAGTGGTGGAGGCCCAACTGGAAGGAACTTAGTTTCTCGGTTCCGAACTGTGCCGACACAAAAGTTTGTAACTCATTCACTTCTACTGATAATATCTTAATATAAATATCTCGCAAATATACTCTTTTCTTGTCCAATTAATATCTCGCAAATATTTGAATTGTTATTCCATGGGAGTATTTGTTATGAATGTTGATGGATTATGCTATTGAATGTGCTAAAATTATATATTATCACCATATTCTTGTGTTGCTTGGTTGTTGAGGACTAGTTGCAGGTATATTGCTTTGGGTCAAGTGCTCAACGATGGACTTCATTGAATATCCCGACAAGGTAGGTCTCTTATATTGACTTTTTAGAATATTTGTTTATATAGCATACTTGATATTAGAGTTGACTTATGCAGTCATTTCTATATGTTGTGGTTTACCCCTAGCCATAGAGATATTTTCCTCATAACATAATTGGCGACCATACTGGGGAAATAATCTTCTTTTTCGAGGTTTGGAGTGTTTTTCTCCTTAGATTGCTCTCATTCATATTGAGTTTCTTTTCGTATGATTTCTTGACATTCTCTGTTCACTTTGAGACTGAGTTTCTTAGCCTTCTCCTTACTGTAGTTATGTTTTGACACATACACGTGGGTTTTTGCTTGGCAGTCATGTACATACACATTATGTACGTTTGCAAGCTACGTACATACACACTTTTCTCTTGAACAGTCATGTACATCAACCTTTGTTGCTTGATTTTTGGGTTTGGTGGTTGTTGGGTAGGTTTTGATGATTTTTAAGTCTTCTTGGGTCTCTATGGTGACTTTTAAGTGTCTGTGGAATGATAGGAAACATGTCTTTGGTTGAATTTTTGGGTGGTTCCTTTCTCATCATATTTTTCATTTTGATTGTCCTTGCACCTTGGGATGGGTGTTTTTCTCCTTGATATCCTACTTGGGTTGTATTTCTCTATACACAGTAGAGTCTTTATATATCAAGATGTTGTTCAGTCCTTGCATTTTCATTTTATTATATTGAAAATACAAAAATACTAGGCATTTTACATTGATTGGAATTTTGATCTCTTGAGTCTTTGTCATTTATCTTAGTGCATGTAAAGAAAGATTACATTTTACTTAGAATTACATAATTGAATTGAAAATTGTACTTTTGAAAAGCATATCATTTATTGGAAATTGAAGTTAGGACTTTGCATTGTATTCATATTCATTTATTTTACTGGCCAAGTCATAACATCACTAGTTTCACGACCGCACCTTTTGAGTAAGCAAGGCCATTAAAATTAACACTATAATTTAAAATTGATTAGTAACGATTTTATTTTATAGGGTGCACAAACTAGCTTAGGATTTAGTGCCTTGGAATAGGATTTTGTGAGTAAAATTATCTAAGGCTATTAAATCAACATATGTGTCTGACTAAGGGAGTGGAGAAATCCATTGTATAATCAGTAATATTAGGAGGATCTGCTTACACCAGAGTTAAGGACAAGTTCACGTGAGGTCGTTTGAAGGGATATCCCCCCGATACCTTCTTAGCATCAGTTGTATTTCTGGGGATATATTCATATACATGGATAATTCTAGTGCCCTTACCTCTATGAGAGGCAGTGCTTTCAAGGTTTCGAGCTTTGCCACCCTTCCCATATGGTGGACATGACTTACGACTATTTGTCTGTGCATCGGTTATACCGTGGTTTCTTAGTTGCTTGACTCAAGTACCACATAGGTTACTTGCAGGGGTTATTCTTCAGGTACCCTAGGTCAGATAAGGGTCAGACAACACACAACCTTTATGGAGGATTACCTCTCCAAGGGGTTCTGACTGATTGGTTGTTAAGCCCACGAGGGGCCTTATAACTGATTATGTTTCCTCCAATATTTAGCAGCGGAGTCTCAGGCCCCTCTTTGGCGAGGCATACCTACTTTAGAGAGGGAGGTCCCTTTCGGCCACTTTATCCTATTTGTGTGCATATTGGCCATTTGATTATTTTTTGGTGTGATCTTTGATTATTAGTATACCTTTGAGATTTTATACCAATATTTGAGTTGTCATTATCATGGATAGTGGAGTTCATGTGACTCCCTCCTTTACCACTACCCCCCCATAATGTTCACCCATTTCATGGGGATGAACCTGTCTACTTTTCATAATGGTATGCAGAATTATGACACTCAATCCATGCCTTGGGTTTCTAATCATTTTCCTATTGATATGCCAAACATACCTTCACCCGTACCATCCTCTCCCTATCCCACTTATATGAATCCTAGTTTTGGATCCGGAGGCACCATGGCCCTATCGTCTACATCTTCATATGATAGGATTCATGTCCCTCAACCAACTCTCACTGTGGGAGGTTGGAACCTTGCCTCTTATGGAGCCAGTCCTAGCCATGTTTTTTCAGAATCCAGTAGTCAAATGGGTGGTTATTCTACTTATTACACCCCATCTGTGTATCCTTCATCTGCCATGCTAGATCCTACGAACACTTTTCCCATGGAGGGTCCACATATGTCCTCTAGTATTTCATACGGAGGGAATCAAGTTTATGGTTCGGGCTACCCTCTTCACAACACCCCTTCACATGGGAGAAACATATATCCTCACTTGAATAATCCTTATCATACTTTTGTCTATTCGTAGACATTTGCTTCAATGATGATTCCCATACAAACCTCTATGGATCAATTAGGAAAAGCATACCATCTTTCTAGACAGGGACATGGTGTAAACCAGAACCCTTCTTGGCCTGCAATGTCTCAATACCAATCTTTCTCGAGACCCTGGTCTCAAATGCCACAACTCACCACCATCGCTAGTCCAGTCACTGCCAGTCATACTGGAGCTCCATCACCAACCGTTGCTAGTCATGTTAGATATTGGTTGACAACCTCTGCAATTCATGTTGAAGACCCACAACCATTCACTGCTAGTCATGCTGGGGGAATCAATATAGTCTCCATGAGTCATATTGATATCACATCTCCAACCTCTGTACATAATGTGGGAGATGAACCTCCATCCTCTGCCAGTCACGCTGATAGCATGTCACCGACCATTGTAAATGATGTTGGGGGAATTCATACAATTGAGAAGCCTAGATGTGTCATACGTAATCCCATATTCCTTTGTAGGACTTGCAAAGGAAGTCACCTTACACATTTGTGTCCTGCTACTGTCAAGATATTGAAAGTGTGGTTCTCACCTGGGGGTCCTTCGGGTTCTGAGGCGTATGTGGTTTCCCCACACTATTTTCCTCCTTTGGTTGACACGATAGTCATGCCGATGCAATCCTCGCCTGACCACACCCACATTTTTTAGGGTGATGCATCTCTTGGCCTTATTGTCACGCATCTTATTCAACCAATGGGTAAAGAAGTGGTCCTAGTGATGCAATTTCCAGTCAATCCAACCCTTTCCTTGGAGGATGATGTGTCCTTCAACCATGTCGTTAGCATTTCTGGTACTACACCTTCTAAACAAGAGAGAGTTTTACTCTCCCTGAGTACTCTCCCTTCAAGTCTTGGAGAAGTTCCCTTTGATTGGGATGGTCTTCTGGGGTATCCAATGCCTCCTCCTATGTCCTTTCAAATAAGAGACATTATCTAATATATCATGGAGAAGGTAACCTCCTCTAGCACTTTATCCTCCTCGACTTGGAGAGCTTTGGGTTTTCCCAAGATTGTATCGACTATTCATAAGATGCTGACCTTTCACAAAAGTCTAGCATGGGAGCCTTAGCCTCCCCCATGAAATGTCTCCTAGAAACCTCTCAACGAGTCTAATTTAAGCTCTCTTTCGACTCATCTAAAAAGCAAAAATATTGTCGAGTTAATTTTTCCCTTTCACACTTGTTAAATTGGACTTGAAAGGGCGCGAGTCTTGGTTAAGCACTTTTCCGACTCTCTTTCAAAAAGTGAAAATATTACCGAGTGAACTTGTCTCTTTCACACTCGTAAATTGGATTTGAAGCGACTTCTATTTGGTACAAGTTTATCCCTTTTTCAAACCAAGTAGACTAAGATTACGAAAAAGGAAATTTTTTGGCTTTAAGTTGTGATTGCATCTCATGCCCTTGCTTATAGTATTGAGCTTATTTTTAGTTCTCGCTTTGCGTTATAAACTATTTTCCTCAACAATTTTGCATCCTCAACCAACCAGAGCCTTGTTTATATCCTTCACAACTTGACACCCCATACTCAGGAGGGAACATTCCCCCAAGTGTCCATCTCATGCATGCACCTCCTTGCATTGAGAATAGGTATGTTCCACTATTGGAACTAGTTTTTCTTACTTGTGACACTTGTTTCCTCCTCTATATCATAGCATTCATTTGACTATGAAAAAACAAAAAAAGATGGGAGGGAAGGGAGTATTATCTTATATTGGCAGCAGTTGTGTCGCCTTTGAACATAGCACAAAATTTTTGAGTCCACTTGTCATCATAATTTTGGGTTTAGCATGACGTTAGGAAGTTGAGCTTGTTATAGAAAGTTTACTCTGACTAATTACTCTTCCAGTCCCTATGGAGAATTTGATTGATGTCTCCTGCATCTCATGGTTTCATCATTGAGTCTATGCTACCAGAGTCTTCCATATGTTTCATGATCTTGTTCAAAGGATGTCTATCAACCTGTGTCGACCATTCCTCAGAACTCTTGACTTTTCATGTCGGTCATACCCTCAGTTTGTCTCATAATCACATGAAGTTATAGTCATATTGTGCACCTTGGTCCTACTTTCCTCATTGGTAGGTAACCTTGAACCCAACAGAAGACATTTCATCATTGGTCGTTGACTGGGTGGTTTCCCTTGTGTTCGACGGAAAGAAATCTATTCAGACATCAAGATTCGTGCAGTGTATTGGATGCCATTAGCCTTATTGGTGGTTTCCTCACCTTTTTCAACATTTTTCCTCATTGGATTCTATTCAAAGGGTCTTTTTCGTGTACCGCTTGCACCTGGAAAATGCAAAATATGCACAGGGTCATTGGTTCGTGAACATATTCTTCCTCTGATTTCCTCCAAATCATCAAGCTCCTACTTTGTACCTCGTGATGAACGATGAGAGATTCCTTAATTCTCTCCTTTTAGCGGGTCTCCTTCCATCAAATTCATCTCATATATTCTGGAGACGATACCTAGAGTCTTGCAGTCATTAGTGGCAAGTTATCTCTCCATCGACAGTTGGGAATACATCAATGTCTCCTGATCAATGGATTCTTCAAGTGTTCAACCTCGACTCCTTTATTCACACTTGTAAGAATGTACTCGATGCCTTGATACCTACTTTCATGATTAGTAGGTCGTCTCACGTTTGTTAATGATATACCTCAATGACCGGTAATCAAATGAATTCTCATTATGTTCAACCTCAACTCCTTTATTCACATAATGTAGACTTGCACCTTTGGCAGATTGTGTAGAAGACTTGAATACATCAGTTTATAGTCACAACTTTCCTGAGTTGTTGCTACCTTTTCGTTGGACCAGTACCTATGTGACTTTAGTGATCATGGGAGATCAAATTGTACTCCATTATATACATATATCTTCATATTGATTTTGAGACTAGTTTTATTGGGCCTTGTTCGTGACTATGACAGCCTTTGGCATGTAACCACATTTTTATTTACCTATTCATGGCCATGGAAAGTTGTTTGGTATATTTTCAAATGGATCTGCAGTGTAATTCAAATTGGCATCCATCTATGCAAAGTCAATACATATTGTAATGAGAAAGTAGTTCTTCTAGTTGGGTCCCCATTACTCCACTTTTGGGTCTTATAATGTATTTCGGCCATCGCAGATACTTCTATGACCTCACACATTAGGGGGCATATATTATAGCAAGATTTGCCTCACCCTATGCAATCTTTCACAGAGGACATTTTTCCATTTCCCTATGCAGACTTGAAGTCCCTTTTTGCAAATCCCATAGCTAAAAACATGATTTGTCCACATACACATGCCCTTCCTATATTACAACATGTGTATATGTAGTTTGCACCACTACATCCTGTGTACATCGGGAAATGTGCCCAAAATTAAAAAATGGTTTCGGGTTTACATGTCACATCATAAGATCAATGATCCTTGGCCTTCCATATACTAGAAACATTCTGACTTGACCCTTCAGTTCCACTTGAAGGCTATAAATGGGCCAAATCTAAGTTGTGGAAAAGGGGAGAAAGAATTCAATTTTGAGAGAAAAGTTACTATGGAGAAATTGTTCACTTCACATTGAGTTTGCATCCTTTTGTCCTTTAAGTCTGAACACATTGTTCAAACCCCAAGCTCTTCCCTTATTGATTGAGAACTTCATTGTCTCTCTTATATGAGATTTCCTTTGGTGGAGGATTGAAATGGTGGAGGCCCAACTAGAAGGAACTTAGTTTCTCAATTCTGAACCGTGCTGACACAAAAGTTTATAACTCATTCACTTCTGCTGATGATATCTTAATAGAAATACTCTTTTCTTGTCCAATTAATATCTCAAAAATATTTGAATTATTATTCCATGGGAATATTTGTTATGAATTTTGATGGATTATGCTATTGAATGTGCTAACATTATATGTTATCACCATATTCTTACATTTCTTGGTTGTTGATGACTAGTTGTAGGTATATTGCTTTGGGTCAACTGCTCAACGGTGGACCTCATCGAACGTCTAGATGAGGTAGGCCTCTTATCTTGTCTTGTTAACATATTTTTTTATATAGCGTACTTGAGATTAGATTTGATTTTTGTAGTTATTTTTGTCTGTTGTGGTTTACCCCTAGCCATAGAGAGATTTTCCTCATAATAGTATCAGATCAAACAAAATATGTACATGACCATCACTCCCACGTACTAACAGGTATATCGAGAGTCCACTAGGTCTCTTGAAACCATCTCTAGATTAGTCGATTGACCACCTGACTGCTATAGTGACACCAAGAACAACACTTGGGAAGATTCTCTCTAGTACCTGGGTAATCGGGTAGTATGGCTAAGGGTACAGTCGATCCTCCTTAGTTGGTTCCCTGAGATATTAGGCCAATTACTATTGTTTGACCCCGCATGTATATCAGAGAGCTATAGCATAGGTAAAACCCTTGTCTATAGGAACCCTATAAACCTTAACCCCTAGGAAAGAAACAGAACAAAACATGAACATACGAGATCTATTGCAACTCCACCTTGCCTCTTTCAATCTGGTGGTGGAATTCCTACATATTTTTTCCTGTTAACATTTTGGGCCATTCATTACTGCAGTATTCAGGTTGGAGTATAACTCTATAGAAGTTAAAAAAAGAGTATAGTGGTCCCACCGACACCCTCATTCAGGACCTATCTCATTAGATTCTTCTCTTCACCCTCCTCGCAATGATGCCTATCATTTTTAATCCTTTTTCCCCATGGACCCAAACCCCTTCCTGGCACCTATCCCATTGAATTCCTCTCTTTTCACTGATTGTAATGTTACCATTCTCTAGTAAACTTTTTTCTGTGTTGAACCACCTGCCCCTTTCCATCCCCAATGGTCCACACGCGCAGCCAAGACTGGGATACCCACCTCACTGACCTGGACAAAGTCAATGAGAAAAACAAGAAGGATATCTCTGACCTTAATTCTAACATTACTAGCATAAATTATCAGCTTGCCCCCTTAGAAACACTTCCCACAACAGTGACCAACTTGACTGCCATGTGTTAGCAATCCCAAGAAGTAGTGAATAACTTGAGGACATTGTTTAAGCAATCCCAAGATCCTTTTTCTTCTGCCCCACCTTATAACCCATACAAGGCATTGAATCCTCCCATTCCACGTCCCTTCTTTCCAACCACTTTCAATGGGACCTGCATCTTCCTAGATTGAAGGTGAACAAATTTGATGGCTCAGATCCCATGGGCTAGGTCACTCAAATGGAACACTATTTATCTTTGCATGGAATTACTGATGAGTTGGCCAAAATTCGTTATGGTGTTCTCTATCTAGATCCTGAAAGATGGAAATGGTGGGAATGGAGAAAAAATGCACGCCAAGGGTATGTGGCTTGGAAATATTTTTTTGCAGATATTTATGAATGCTTTGACACCGACACCCACAATTTAGGTTGTTTGACCAAGTTGAAACAATATGTCATAGTAGAAGACATTATAGATGCCTTTGAGCACTTGGATTTCCACATGGAGGACATGTCAGATTATGTTTTTGGGGAATGCTTTATCAGTGGCTTAAAGGATGAAATTCATGCACATGTCCTAATGGCTCATCCCAAGACTTGGTTGGAAGCTACTAAAAGAGCTAAGGAATCCCAACAGGATTCCTTGTCCCAAACCATAAAACCCTCCTTTATTCCTCTCCCTAAATCCCCCAATCCTACCCCTCTGTGCACCCCACTGAAAATCCAGAAATTGATTTGGGAAGAAATGAATGAACACCAACTCAAGGGTCTTTCCTACAATTGTTATGAAAAAAAAAAATTGGGGCACAAGTGTAAGGAACATAAAAATTTTATTGACATATTTGAGGTTGTTTCTGATGAAGAGGTATATTCTCCCCCTGTGGTGGAGCTACCCAGTCCGACTAATCTTACTCCACCCTCTGATCCATCAACATTCGAACTAGTCATTTCATTGAACACCATCACTGGCTTCTCTGATCCCCAAACCCTTAAGCTAATTGGATACATTAATCATCAAAAGGTCATCATCCTAATTGACATTGGTAGTACCCATAATTATTTTCATCGTTGCATTTCCCAAGAAACCAATTTATATATCCGTGCAATCAACAATTTTCAAATCATGATTTCCAATGACGGTTCCATGAAATGTGGGGTATTTGCGAAAAAGTGTCTCCAAATTGGTCAATACAACCTGAAGCCACATATGTTTTCTATTGACATGGGTGGTTGTGATATTGTGCATAGTTCAGAATGGTTGCGCACTCTGGGTCCCATCCTCATGAATTTTAAGAAATTAACCATGCAATTCCAATAGGAAGGACAACAATATAAGTTCCAAGGCATCATAGGAGGCTCCCCTAATATCATCAATTCCCATCGAATGGAAAATCTCCTCAAAAAATGTAATTCGGGTATTATTCCTCAACTCCATTCCATTCAAGTAGTTGAGACACCCTCTATGCATCCTAACCTATAATCTATCCTCTCCAAACACCAAGCTATTTTTTCCACTCCCCATGGAATTCCCCCTTCCCTTGGTGTTCATGATCATTCCATTCCTCTAGTCCCTAGCAGTCTTCCTCCCAATGTTCTCCTTTATTTTCACCCTTTTTCCCAGAAGAATGAAATTGAGAAAATTGTTCAAGAATTTCTTGAAGCAGGTGTTATCTGTCCTAGTACCATCCCCTATTCTTCTTGTGCAGTTATGGTCCTCAAGAAAGAAGGAATTTGGCACATGCATCCCAACTTTTGTTCCCTCAACAAACTCACCATCAAAGACAAATTTCCCATTCTTGTCATTAATGATCTATTGGACAAATTGAGTGGTGTTCAGTACTTTACTAAACTTGAACTTTGTTCTCGCTACCACTAGATACATATGAAAGAGGAAGACATTCCAAAGACTACATTTAAAATGCATGAGGGTCACTATGAGTTCTTGGTAATGCCCTTTGGCCTATGTAATGATCCCTCCACTTTCCAAAGTCTCATGAATCATGTCTTCTTTCCTTTTCTCTATCATTTTGACTTAGTTTTATTTTATGATATTCTCATCTATAGTAGAACTTGGACATCCCATCTCGCCCATGTGGATCAAGTTCTCCATATACTCTCTCAGCACCAACCAACTTTTTCTCAAACAATCTAAATGTGCCTTTGGAGCCTCTAAAGTGGAATACTTGGGTCATATTGTAGGAAAGGATGGTGTATGGGTGGATCCTAATAAAATTGAATCTATTCAGGATTGGCCTCACTCTAAAACTTGTAAGAGATTGTGTTGTTTTTTGGGTTTAACAGGCTAGTATCACAAGTTTGTTCATAATTATGGAAAAATTGAAGCACCTCTCACTTCTCTCCTTAAAAATAATTCTTTCACTTGGACTCCAACTGCTAATCAATCCTTCCATGCCCTGAAAGAGGCTATGTGCACAACTCCAATCCTGTCCCTTCCCGACTTCAAAAATAATTTTGTCCTGGAATGTGATGATTTAGGGAAAGGAATTGGGGAAGTCCTCATGCAAAATGGCAGGCCTTTAACATTCACCAACAAACAAATTTTGGAGCAACATTTGGGCCAATCGATCTATGAAAAGAGGAAATTTTAGATATTCTACATGTCATGGATCTTTGGGATCCTTATCTCTTGGGGCAACAGTTCCAAATTAAAATTGATCATCAAAACTCGATGTAATTTTTGGAACAGTGATGTTCATCCCTGAAGCAACAAAAATGGGTGACCAAGCTATTTGGATATAATTTGAGATCATTTATAATAAGGGTCAAGAAAATGTGGCTGTTGATGCTATTTCCAAAAAGTATGATGAATAAGGGTCCCTTTTTTCCCTCTCCTTCATTGTACCAGATTTTCTCCAAGCTATGCGCCAAGAATAGCTTCAAGACCCCAAAATTTCTCGCATGATCCAACAATTGCAACATCATTCTATAGATTCTCCAAGGTACTCTTGGAACAATGAAGAGCTTCACTACAAAGGTCATCTATATTTAAGAAAGCAGTCACAATGTAAATCCACAATGCTTTCTGAGCTTAATGCTTCACCCACAACTGGGAATTTAGGGTTTACAAAAACTTATGAAATGGACAAACATTTTTTTTTCTAGGATGGTATGTGTTGGAATATTCACCAATACTGAGAGTGGGGGGTGAATCAATATCAATCAATTTTTACCATTTTCAATCACAACATTAACTTATCAATGATTCCATTCACTTATGATCACATTTAACATATCATAAACATATAACCATAAACAGTGCATCACATCATAACCACAGATACATAGTACACCATAATTGTACATGGAAATCCAAATGGAAGAAAACCAAAGAATTATTTCTTATATATCAAAATATTGCATTCATAGGAAGCACCAACTTCCAAATTATCCAGCACCAACTAGAAGGAGGCTCCAACCTGAAGGAAGATACGACTCCCTGAATACTCCAGCTCGAATTAGAAGGAGGGTCCAACCCCTTGATTTACAGGCTCCAACCTGAAGGAAGCTCCAACTCCCTATATTCCCTAGACCCAACTGGAAGGAGGATACAACCCCCTTTCCTTGCCCCTTCCTTCCTCCATATATATAGATGTAGACTCAACCTGTCACTTCTACTTTCACTGTCACTACCATTGTCACTATCATTACCACTTTCATTGTCATTGTCACTGTCATTGTCATTGATATACCATCACCAACCTATCACTACCACTAATAATAACCATCAATGAGACTAGATCCACTCGCATTGATCATGTGCCAAGATCACTAAGAGAATCTCTCACCATATGCCAATTTATTCCTCAAACATATTCCATAACATCATCAAGATATGTATCTCAAACATGTGCCAAATATATATTCCAATATATCCAATATATTTACCAACAATATGCCTCAATAGATATTCCTCAAACCATGCACCAAACATATACCATACATCAAGGATGTGGCTCAAAGTATATTCCCAAATCTCCAAAACATGCCTCAATCATGTATCATAACATAAATACATAATCTTCTAAATTCATATGTAAACATACCTCTAATTTTGTAATAGACCTAGTGCATCATGTCACATACCCTCATACCTTCTTCATCTTTAGCAACCAAAGAACAAGATCTTCATCAAACTTTACCTCGGTCTCACGGGACTAGTTTTTAGATTAGTCAAAAACCCTAACTTTCAACAAGAATACCTACATACATGTAATGATTAAAGGTCTGAAACATGTACCAAATATTATTCAATATCTCATCTGAAATTCCTCCAACTTTCACTCCTTGAATCATCCCTGAAAAGGAGTTATAGAGAAAATGGCATACCTTGCTGAATTCTAGCCTATTCTTGAGAGTAAACTTGTAGAGAATGCTATGTGTTGAATGTTTTATATATGGTTCTAAAAATTGAAAAACATATACTACAGACTGTACTATTTCCAATACAGTTTTTCTCACAGAATTTGTATCCTCTATGAATAATTTATTACTATTTTTCTCATAACATCTAATTGAGACTAGTTTCAGGCTAGTCAAAAACCCTATCTTCAATAGATTGTATCTCCCAAAATAAAACGACCCAGAAGATAACAAATTTACCATAGGTACCTTGATATGTATTATGAACATCCTCCAAGTTTCTCTATCTAAATCATTCTAGAAACAAAGTTATAGTGAAAATGGTAAGATGACCTTTGAATAACATACCTTAGAACACATAATCATAAGACTTCATCCTCCCTTGGAATTTTGTCCTTCTTCACTGCATCTTCCCTCTGAAATTCACCTCAGACCTCCTTGGTTACCTTAGAGAAAAATCACTTGATTTCATATCACAAATGAACTCCTAGGTTCTTTATTTGTACTATATCTGGCAACCTCTTTTTAAGGCCGACATGACCCAAATAAAATTCTATTTATTTTTTAATGATTATTCAATTGAGGCCAACTTTACCAAGAATATCCTTAATATTTATTTTAATATTCATTGCAATGGGGCCGACTTTTATTTTCTCGTTTTCAACAACTTTCCTTCTTTTAATTAATTTAGGGTCGACTTGTCACTTCTTGTTACATCTGTTTAGGGATTCTTAACCATACTTCGGGGCTTCCATATTTAAGAGAGCATATCTACTCAATTGTTAGGAACAACATGGAATACCACCTACCATTGGAAAGGACATGTCTAGGACTATCCATCTATTAGTGTTGTGCATGCATTTACAATTTCCTTCACACCCTTTTTCTTGAAACAACTTTGGGCTTCATGACCACACCTCTGGGCCTTATTAACCACTTAAACATATTTCCATGGATTCTTGTAGACTTATTCAAAGCATATTCCCATGAGGGCCATGATTAAAGCTACGCCATAATTGTACCACTTTGGATACTTCTTCAAATACACCCATTACTTGGGATTCTTCTAGAGTTGACATAAATTACAACTAACTTTCCAACAGTATGAAATAGGATGTCTGCACATTTTTGGCTGAATGTGATGTCTTTCAATGAAACAAGGGAGAAAAATTCAAATCCCCTTACACACTTCAACCACTTCCAATTCCCCCTGTTATTTGAAGGGATATTTATATGGATTTCATTGTCAGCTTACCTAAATCGGGCAATAAGTTGTTCATCATGGTGGTAGTCAATCATCTTTCCAAATATGCTCATTTATGTGCTCTTAAAAACCCATTCACCGTATCCATAGTGGATCAGATTTTCATGGATAATATCTTCAAACTTTATGGCATGCCTCAGTGTATTGTCTCTGATAGAGATCCAAATTTCACTAGCAATTTTTGGCAAGAATTTTTTAGGCTCCACGGAACCCAATTGCATCTCAGCACTACCTATCATCCCCAGACTGATGGCCAAATTGAAGTTGTCAACAAGTTCTTGGAAACATATTTGCGGTGTTTTGCATCTGAAAGACAAAATTAGTGGGCTTAGTGGTTACCCCTATATGAATGGTAGTACAACACATATTATCATACAACCACTTGCATGACTCCTTTTGAAGCAGTCTATGGACAAAATACACCGTCGATTATCTCATACATGCCAGGCATCTTGAAGGTTCAATAGGTTGACAAAAATCTTATAGTCCGAGAGGCCATTCTATGTACCCTTAAATACAATTTTCTCATGGCTCAGAATCACAAGAAGAAACAAGCAGATCAAGGTCATTGTGAACATCAATATGATAAAGGGGATCATGTGTTTCTTCATTTACAACCTTATAAGAAGACTTCACTCAAATTTGAACATTGTCATAAAATTTCTCCCAGATTTTATGGTCCCTATACCATTCTAAAGTGAGTGGGGCATGTGGCATATCGGTTAGCTATGCCCAATAATTCTAAGATCCATCATATTTTTCGTTTCTCATGATTAAAGAAAGTTATTGGAACTAAGTTCCAAACTCAAACCAGTCTCACTGAGTTCGATGAATAAGGTACCATTTGGTTGTAGCCGCAAGCATTCTTGGACCAGCACGAATGTCATCTCTGTTAGCGCACCATCAAGGAAGTGTTAGTTCGGTGGAAAGATACAACTCCAAAAGATGCCACCTAGGAGTCAACCACCATTCTGCAACAATTTCCTCATCTCAAGCCTTGAGGACAACATTGTTCTTGAAGAGGGCGGGAATGTTAGGGACCTAACTTCCCTAACCCCTCACGTAGGTAGGATAATATATTTTCCATATAATAAAGGCCGACATTAGTTAATAATTCCTATTTAATAAATGTGAACAAGTCAATGTAAGAAGACCTTATATAATCTTTCGCTTCTAGAACGATCTTCCTCTAAAATGTTTTTTAGAAGATAGAATTAGTATAAATAAGAATAGGAGGCATGAGAAATATTTATCTTGGGAATTATTGTAATAGAGCATTTCTCTATTGGAGGTTTCCCCCTCTAAGGGGCAAGTGAACATTTCTTTGTATCAATAAAGGTATTATTTTTTATTATGGTTCCCTAAATTTTATTGTTTCGTTGGCATTTTTTTGTAGTATTTTCGTTTTCTTCTTAATATAATAGATTTGGTACCTAACAATACCACATAAATGGGTTTGACCCACATCCCAAATTTTCATTTAAAACTTTGAATGACAACAACGATAAACATAAGATGGAAAATGAAAGAATAAACAGTGATGGATACAAGCATTGAAACCAAACTCATATTTCATCCAACAACCACCATTCTTGTACAAAATTTATTTTCAAATAATTTTCTCAAGAAGGAAAAATAGAGGGAAAGAGAGCTTTCACACAAACAACTAGCCAATCCAAGTTGAGACTTAATCATTTACAAATTATATGCAAATTATGTTTATGAGTTGGTGGACTTATTGTATTCAATGGTGAGTTTATACCATAGCCGATATGGTTACTGCAACGACCAAGTGGGTATAAAAAACCATACGAGTTGGTTCTCTAAGATAGGTGTAGCTCTTCTCCACATACAAAAACAATGCAAATGACATCAACCCTAGCTCATCGAAAGGTGGTAAACACAATCCAAATAAGCATTAAACCCCATGTCTTGTTGAATTAAATGCATGGACAACTCAAGTCTCATATCCCATATGAGATGCAGCAAAATCATTAAGATATCACTTATACCAATACATGGTTAACAACATACTAATATGCCACATACTATGCTAACAAACCATAAATCATACTACTTATGAGTGCTTGATGCTAACTCAACTCAAAATCAAATGAAATCACATATGTCATGCACCCATGTTGACCTCGAGGTCCAAACCCTTTTCATTTAAATGTTATATCATGTAAATGTTGTACTTCATGTCAAACATATCCATTTCTATATCCATATCAATAGACCAAAGTCCATACCTTTGTGTATGGTATAGCATGTATATAAAAAATATACCATCAAAACATTTCTATAATATATAGCTTGTGAAACATATCTTTGATATATTTTTTATTTGAACATTGTCACTTTCAGATTTAAGCATATGAATCCCCAAGACAAGGCATATATGAAATAAACCTTTTAAAAGGTTAAGATTCTCAATAGCATATTATGCTTTGAATGCCATAACATAATAAGTGACTTGGTAGATCCATAATAGAATCAACCCTTTGTAAGTTCATTTGATGGATGCATTAGTTCTACCAAAACACTAAAAAAATAAACAAAGTTACCATGACCTAATTCATGTTCATAATTGCCATATACAAACAAGTATTTTGCATCGCTCAACCATAATAAGAATTTTGTATCCGCATACCATTATTTTGAGGCATCAAATTGAAATAATTTTGCAACTAATATGATGAAATGTAAACATGATGTGGAAAATGTTGTTTATATATATATATATGTTCCTTGAAATAATTTGTAGGCTAGAATAGTAGGTGACAAAATATTTTGAGTCAACATATGACGAATCCATAGGATAGTCTATTTTCAATAGGCTAGAACTCATAATTTTTGGTTTTGCAATTGAAATTTGAAATTATACCTGTTGAATGTTTCTTCTTCTCATGGAGTTCAATAGTAATTTCATCAAAATTCATGACATGCTCTTCAAAAACACTCATGGAGGGTAGAATAAGAAAGAAGAAGATGGGGAAGAGTTGTGATCATCAAATCTCAACAAGATAATCTGATTGGTTCAAAAAATACTAAACCAATAGTGTTGCGGACAAAAGATAATTCATTTATCTCTGTTGTTTGTGCTCCATTTTTTCCAAAAACTATTAATGAAATTTTTTCAATCCAATGAACAAACATGTAACTTGAATTATCCAACTTTTGACCAAAATCTCAAAATATAGACATAGAAGAGAAAAACCAAACCCAAAATAAAAATAGTAAAAACAAAAGTTGTACAAAATGGAAATAAAATATATACAAGAAACACTATCAATGAAAAGTAAATCATCCAAGTTCAACATAGTGTTTTGTGTGTGAACCATTTGTCGTATAAGAGAATAATCACCCATTTGTGTCTTTTAGTAAATAGAAGTTGTTTCCAACAACAGAGGTAATTACATAAGGAACCAGCCATAACTTATGAAACTTAGAATGCTTAACTTTATCAACATGAGTAGAATCCCATAGTAAAACCTTTTCATCAACTAAAAAATTAGTTGATTTTTTCCTCTTATCAAAGTATTTCTTAACAATATATTTTCTCGTTTTAATATTTTCAAGAGAAAAGATCCTTTGTTCTTCTAAAGCCAACAAAGTATGTATCCTTTGTGGGATATCAATAGAGTTCAAATATTTTGATTGCAATGCTAATCTAAGGGAAGTTAATTCAAGTTTTGCATGCATTATTGTTTCTTTTCCATATAATAATTGAAAAGGAGTATGGCCAATATTTATTTTTGTGGTGATATGATCTACTCATAATGCATAAGTAAGTAAAGTATGCCACTAATAAGGTTTATCATTTGTGATCTTCTTAAGAATTTTAACCAGATTCTTATTCGTTGATTCAACTTGTCCATTTCCTTTTGAATAATATGTAGATGAAGTGAAGTGACTCACTCCAAGTTTGTTGAGAAATTGGGTCAATGTTTTGGATATAAATGTTGGCCCATTATCAGAAATAAATTAGATTGGAAGACCAAAATGAGAAAATATATTAGATTCTAAAAAGGAGATTACCTGCTCATCTTGTGCATGTTTAACAGGAACTACCTTGGTCCACTTCGTAAAGTAGTCTATTGAAATCAAGATAAAAATATTACCAGAAAAATATGAGGGGTTAATAGGTCCAATAAAATCCAACACCCATTTAGAAAAAAGGGAAATCAGGTAAAATTGGATACAAAGGCATAACAAAACATTTATCTTTCCAACAAATTTTTGACATTCAATACAGGCTTGTAAAAACTTATGTGAATCTCTAAAAACTAAAGGCCAATGATAAACAATTCTCAAAATTTTATGAACAATGGCTTTGGCAACAAAATGTCCACCAATGTGAATATTTGAATATGTTGACCCATAAATTTATTTTAAAATATTTTGGGTTGTTGTATCATCTACGCAATGTAACAACAGTCTCTCAACAATCCTAAAAAAGAGTGATGTGTTTAAGTTTAAATGTTTAGCCTCAAGTTGAGTCCTTCTATGTTCATGATATTCAATAATATCGGGACATATTTCATATTGAAAATAATAGATTATATCCCGATAGCAGGGATGTGCTTCTAAATCAATATTTCCATATTCAATAAAAAATAATGTAGACAAGGAATCCTCATTATTTTAAGAATAAATTATTGGTTCAGGGTGCTGAGCTAGGTGTAAGGTTAGATCACATCCCTTAATAGTGTTAGAATTTGTGATCATGAAATCATGTTCCTGCATCTTGGAAATCCAATGTGCAATATTTCCAGATAAATTTGTTTGTGAAAGAAAAACATTAACTGCAGGAAAATGGACTTTTACCTGAGTATGCTTGCCTAAGATAAAATGATAAAACTTTTCATTAGCTTTAACAAGAGTGAAAGTGTGTTTTTCTATTAAAGTGTATTTGAATTCATCATCAGATAAGCTCTGGCTCATGTAATCTATTGGTTCCTCATTGTTGTGATCATGTTTTTGAAGAATAATTGCAGATATTGCTTCTTCATTGGCATTCGTGTAAATGATGAAATATTTTTTAAAGTTTGTATTTTCCAAAACAGATGTATAACTAATTTCTTTTTTTATCTCTACAAAATATTTTTTAGTATCATTATACCAAGAAAATGATCGATCATTCTTTAACATATTGTGTATAGGATTTACCATTCTAGCACAATAAGGAATGAATCTTCTAACAAAATTAATCTTACCCACGAAAGATTGGATTTCCTTTTTTGAAGATGGGGCTTGAAAATTATGAATTAAAATAACCCTCTCTGGATCAATATTAATTCTTGAGTCAGATGCAATATGTCTGATTATTTTTCCTACAGTGACACTTGAAATATATTTTGTAGGATTCAAAGACATTCCATATTTTCTGCAACGAAGAAAAACTTGTTTTAGATGATCAAAATGATCTTGTCAGTTTCTTGAATAAATAGTTAAATCATCAAGACATAATTGAATTATTTTACCAATAAGATCATCAAACACTATTTTCATAGCTATTTGAAAGGTAGCACTTGCATTAATTAAACCAAAAGAAATTCTTTCATAAGCAAAGGTGCCACAACGTTTGGTAAAAGTGGTTTATACTTGTCAATTCTCTTGACTCGAATTTGATTGTATCAAAAAAACCCGTCAAGAAGTGACATCATCTGTGATCCTTCCACTTGATGTAAACTAATTTCCATTTTAGGAAGAGGGAAATTATCTTTAACACTTGTCCTATTTAAGGYGTGGAAATCAACACATGGTCTTATGTCACCATTCGTTTTCCATATCGGGACAAGGTTAGATACCCATTCTAAATATTTTACAGGAAAAATAATATGGGCATTAATGAGATTTTCAACCTATTTCCTAATTGTTGCTTCTAGTGYAGGATTAATAGGCCTCTATATTTTCCTTATGGGTTTTGCTTCTTCCTTGATAAGAATTGCACGATGAATAATGTTAGGAATTTTTTTTGTTGGTAGGTATCTATTGTATTAACTATAAACAAAATATACAAAAATAGATGAGAAAATCCGACGAACGCAACCGCTCTCGGCAACAGCCGCTCCCACCAGGACCTTCTCCCACACGGCCCGAAGAGTCAAGACTCTTTCAACTCCTCTCGGGAGTTCTTAATACCCACAGCTATTTCCTCGGTGATCTCCCCTTTACTTCTCGGAAAATCAGGATTCACGATATCGCGAATCTCGTGAGCACAATTCACATACAATTCGAAACCCCAAATCCCGATGGGTCAATGGGTCAACACTTCTGCTCGTCGGAGATTTCCCTATCAGGAAATCAGTACTTGTGTTGTCGTGATTCACTTGCTCCCCAAATCGCCGAACCCTGAACTCTGATCTGACGTCACCTGTCAACGCCTCCGGTTGTGGCTTACGATCTGACACCTGTCTCCCCACTTGTGCTATCAGGAAATCGTGATTCGGGAATTCGCGATTCTAACGCACAAGGTCACAGACCTTGCCAAACCCTGAATCCTAACTCCTTGGGATCTTGCGCCACATGTCCTTGCTCTGATCGACGGGTCACGTAGATTCAGGAAATCGCGACTCGCGATTTTCAATGAGTCTGCGCCTCACCTCGTCAAACGCCGAATGTCGATATGCGGTGGCTTGATTCTTCCTGCACCTCAGGACTAACTCCTGTGCAACTTCTCCTCGATCTAATGGTCAGCGGGATTCCGCGATTCTCCTCCTACGAACCCTGACCGTTGATTCTCCTTCTTGGAGATTTCTCTGCTCTAAAGCTCCTTCCAGTTTGGAACTTCTCCTGGGTCTATTCTCAAAGTCTTCACGGCGGAAACTATCCCTCCTGAGCTTGATTCCTCTGACTCTTTCAGAGACTTTTCGCACACTCTACGCGCTCGACCTTCAACAGTTCTCAAAGTGTCGAATTCTTTCAGGTCCTGTGCACTCGTAGTCACAATAGTCCCTGTATTCCAATGCTCAGACAACGTGCTGAGACTTCTAACCCAACCTGCACTCCTCTTGCATGGCTCTGACAAACCCAAATTACTTCTGGGTGAACGAGAATGAGAGCTTAACTGCTGAGCCTCATCAACGCACTCTTATGCGGATGAATTCGACTACACTCTATGCAGGAATCTCCTGGCTCAAACAGAGAAACAATTGAAACTCATTCTCATCTCAGACTTCAATTAAATCTCTGAAATCACCTGCAAGCATGTTCAAAAGCCAATGCATACAAAGAAAACAGACATTCACAAGTCCATAAGAAACATACACGGAGAAAACAACACCAGTCATGAAATTGAATCAAAAGTTCGTTCTATTAATCCAATCTGTACATGAGGGCTCTCCACAAGTTCTCTGCTTGCTCTCCTCTCTTCAAAAAAAATGATTGATCCATGTTAATGTTACAATGTACAAAGGAGGGTTCCTATATTCCATTTTCCCTCTCGAAATCTGAAACTATCAAATCTACAATTAAATTCTATCTACCAGCATTAAAACTATTAAATGCCTTCCTATCTACAATACAATACAAATGCGCTTCATTACGTTAACTCATTAATGCTTGGCGCAACAAATATCAAGGTAAAATTCAAAAATAAGTTTGTTGGCTTGTCCAGCTGTCTTTCCCTTCTCCACACGCTGGCTCGCTTGATAAGTGAGCAATGCTCCTGCATCATACTCCTCGGCTCGAAAGATTTCATGGGCTCCTGTCCATGAGCTCCTGCACAGTCTGCCCATGCTTCTATATTGTTTCTTTTGTCTCCCAGCTGGCATCCTCCACTGGGTGGTTCTTCCATTTCACCAGGTACTCAAAATACTGCTTTCGCCTGGTCTTCTTACCCACTCGTTTGTCCAGTATATACTCCATCTGCGGCTTCTGTGCAAATGGCAATTGCTTCTGCCACTGGATCACTGGTTCCTTGGTTCCAGTGCCTGCTTCTTCAGCCCTGTATGGGTATAAATCCGAAATATTAAAAATCGGAGATATCCCGATGCCCTCTGGCAACTCAATTTCATATGCATTCTCCCCAAACTTCTTCAGGACTTTGCATGGACCAATTTTCTTCATCTTGAGCTTGTTATATGTTCCCCTTGGGAACCTCTCCTTCCTTAAGTGCGCCAGAACTATGTCTCCAAATTCAAACTAAAGTTGCCTTTTTCTCAGATCGGCTTTGCGCTTATACTCCTGATTTGCATTCATCAGTCGCTGCTTCACCTTCATGTGAAGTTCCTCCATCGCTTCAGCGAATTCTTTAGCACGAGAGCTGCTAGTTTCAGCCCGTCCTGACTCCCTGAGCTCAGAAACTCCCCTCGGTTGTGTCCCATACAAAATCTGGAATGGACTTCTCCCTGTACTCATGTTCACAGAGTCATTGTAAGCAAATTCTGCCTGTGGTAATATCTGGTCCCAAATGCTATGGTGCTTTGTCACCAAGCTTCTCAATAAATTCCCTAGACTTCTATTCATCACCTCTATTTGGCCATCCGTCTGCGAACCACTCTGACGCAACCGCTCTCGGCAGCAGCCGCTCCCACCAGGACCTTCTCCCACACGGCCCGAAGAGTCAAGACTCTTTCAACTCCTCTCAGGAGTTCTTAATACCCACAGTTATTTCCTCGGTGATCTCCCCTTTACTTCTCGGAAAATCGGGATTCGCGATATCGCGAATCTCGTGAGCACAGTTCACATACAATTCGAAACCCCGAATCCCGATGGGTCAATGGGTCAACACTTCTACTCATCGGGGATTTCCCTATCGGGAAATCGGTACTTGTGTTGTCATGATTCAATTGATCCCCAAATCGCTGAACCCCAAACTCCGATCTGACATCACCTGTCAACGCCTCTGGTTGTGGCTTACAATCTGACACCTGTCTCCCCACTCGTGCTATCAGGAAATTGCAATTCGAGAATTCACGATTCTAATGCACAAGGTCACAGACCTTGCCAAACCCCGAATCCCGACTCCTTGGGATCTTGCGCCACGTGTCCTTGATCTGATCGACGACTCCCATAGATTCGGGAAATCGCGACTCGCGATTTTCAACGAGTTTGCGCCTCACCTCGTCAAATGTCGAATGCCGATATGCGGTGGCTTGATTCTTCCTGTGCCTCAGGACTTCATTCATCAGTCTCATGAATGTGCTCGGTGCGTTTGTCAAACCAAACGACATGACCAACCATTCGTACAAACCCTCATTTGTTTTGAATGTTTTCTTCCATTCATCTCCCTCTCTCATGCGAATCTGATGATATCCTCTCTTCAGATCAATCTTTGAAAAATAATTTGCCCCACTTAGGAAATCCATCAGATCATCCATTCTTGGCAGTGGAAATCTGTACCTGATGGTGATTTTATTTATTTCCCTGGAGTCTGTACACATCCTCCAGCCTCCATCCTTCTTCGAACTTAGTACTGTCGGAATAGCACATAGACTAAGACTTTCCCTCACCAGTCCTTTATCTAACAAGTCCTGCACTTGCCTTTTGACCTCCTCGTTCTCCTGAGGTGTCAACCTGTACACAGCTTTATTCGGCAGACGGGCTCCAGGTATGAGATCAATGTGGTGACTCACACTCTTCATCAGTGGCAGCGAACAAGGTAGTTCGTCCACGATGATATCAATGAACTCTCCCAACAGTTCCTGAATCTCGTCTAGTAAGTCATCCACTCTTGTGCTTGTCAGGACAATTCTCGGCTTCCTGACAACAAAGAACTATAGATCTTCGTTCTTCTCCATCTCCGTGAGAAGTTCCTTCCTGCTCATGAGAAGTATTGTGATGTTTACTTCCGACTTCACTTCCTTATCCTTTATCGGAAGCAATTTATGGGTTCTCCCATCCTTTTCCAAAGTGTATGTGTTCATCCTTCCATCATGAACAACATTTCTATCATACTGCATGGTATTCCCAATAATACATGACAGACATCCATGGGAATGACATCACACAGGATCTTATCCTTATATTCACTCATTTTAAATTCAACCAAGCATTGTTTTGTAACACTTACCTGGTGTCCTTTCTGCAGCCATGACACTTTGTATGGACTCGGGTGATCTGTCATCTCTAGCTCCAGTTTCTCCACCATCTCGGTCGAAACGAGATTGTCAGTGCTTCCGCTGTCCACTATGACCTTGCATTTCCAGCCCTTGGTCTTGCAAGTCGTCTTGAACAGTCTGGTTCTCTGAGCTGTGTCCTCCACCTCTTTCTCAGGTGTCAAGAGAAATTTGTGTACCGTCAGTGACTTCCCACTTCCAGTGTCGTCATCCTCAACATCACGCCTCTGCACCTCTGTGATGTGAGCTTCTCCTCTGTCCATCTTCTTGTCTGGACAGTCAACGACTTTGTGTCTGTCCTTTCCACACGTAAAACATGTGATAACTCCTCCTCGGCCTCTTCCTCTACCTCGGTTGCGAGGAATTGTGTTGGCGTCAGCATAACCGCCACCCTGCTCTGTATGCTGCCTCCTCGGCTCAGCATATTGCTGCCTCTGTTGTGAGGTTCCACCTCTCTCAAGTTTACCCTGAGGTTTCTTCCACTCCTCCTTGGGCTTTTGGATTTTTTCCTGGGAAATCGCTTTGCCTCTGGGATGGCTTCTACCTCGCCCACGCTGACCTTGTTTACGGCTCAACTTCTCTTCGGCTTTTAGAGCCATCTGGTACGCATCCTCAACTGTTCGGATGGTAACCATGCTCAATTCATCCTGAATTTCATACCTTAAACCATTCAGGTATCTTTCCACCTTCTCGTCATCACTCTCCCGATGACCAGCTCGAATGTTGAGCCTGTAAAATTCCTCGGTGTACTCTCTCACCGTCATCAAATTCTGTTTCAGGTTCTGCATTTTCCTGAACAGAGTGATCTAGTAATCTCTGGGGATGAACTTCGCTTTCATCTTAACGATCATCCTGTCCCATCTCTTGATTTTCTATTTTCCTTTGCAGTGCCTATCAACCTACAACTCATCCCACCATAAGGCTGCATGTCCTTTCAATTTGGTAACAGCATGCCTTACCTTCTTGTCTTCTTCGATATCTTCGTAATCGAAGTAGGTGTCGAGTGCTCGGATCCAGTCCAGCAACTCTTCTGAATTTAGACTCCCCTCATAGATGGGAATGTCCATCTTGGTCTTTGAGCTCATCCTGGAGATAGCTCTGATCAACCATTATGTTGAGGCATCTTCTACTGTGACCTCTTCTGCATCATGTCCAGCTTCTTCTTCCACCTCGGAATCACTGAACTCTCCAGCGTCAACTCCACGTCTCTGCGCTGTCTCCATCTCCTCAAGCCTTGCTCGAAGATCTCGCATCTGTCTCTCTATTTCCGGATTTTCTGTCGGCCTTCCTCTTCTTTGGGAATCCCTGTCCTCACAATCAGGTGACTGCCTTTCTCTTCTAGGCGGCATGGTGTAATCTGCTTCTCTCTGCTACCGGAACAAAGAAAACTCCTCTCCTGCTCTGATACCACTCTGACGCAACCGCTCTCGGCAGCAGCCGCTCCCACCAGGACCTTCTCCCACACGGCCCGAAGAGTCAAGACTCTTTCAACTCCTCTCAGGAGTTCTTAATACCCACAGCTATTTCCTCGGTGATCTCCCCTTTACTTCTCGGAAAATCGGGATTCGTGATATCACGAATCTCGTGAGCACAGTTCACATACAATTCGAAACCCTGAATCTCGATGGGTCAACGGGTCAACACTTCTGCTCGTCGGGGATTTCCCTATCGGGAAATTGGTACTTGTGTTGTCGCAATTCACTTGCTCCCCAAATCGCCGAACCCCGAACTCCGATCTGACGTCACCTGTCAACGCCTCTGGTTGTGGCTTACGATCTGACACCTGTCTCCCCACTTGTGCTATCAGGAAATTGCGATTCGGGAATTCGCAATTCTAATGCACAAGGTCACAGACCTTGCCAAATCCCGAATCCCGACTCCTTGGGATCTTGTTGTTGGTTGTGGAGCCTGATTATCTTCCTGATTCAGAGGTCCTTGCTTTCAGCCGTGTTTATACCCCATGAAGTATTTACACCCCATAAGTATGTACACTCTTCCATGCGGGGGAGTGCAGAGGAGGGGTACCCCCTCTACGAGGTCCGAGGGGTCCATCCCCCCGGCTAGGGGGTCTGGGGGCAAGCGGGCCCCCAGCGGGGGTTCAGGGGCGAAGCCCCCGAAGCAAAAAATTGCGTTATAAAAGTATATTGTAATTTCATTGTAAATCTAGACCATTCATTATAAGGTCGCAAATCTAACGGTAGAGATTATGTTAGGGTTTTTT
>ML780176.1:1243438-1256758 GCA_009831015.1 Picea engelmannii | reverse complement strand
GCTAGTAAAGAGATGATTTGGTTACAAAGGTTTATGGAGGAATTGGGAAAGAAGCAGGAGAACAACAAGTTGTACTGTGACAGTCAGAGTGCCATTCACCTTGCAAATAACTCAGACTTCCATTCGAAGACTAAGCATATACAGTTGAGGTACCACTTCATATGATCCGCTTTGGAAGATGGACAATTGAAGATGGAAAAGATACACACTAGCCAGAATCCTGCTGACATGTTAACAAAGGGAGTAACCAGGGAGAAACTGGGTTCTTGCTCAGTTTCAGTTGGTCTTCAAGAATGAAGATGAAGATGAGAAATTTTCCAGGTCCAAGAAGGTTCAGAGTCCATCATATGCAGCAGCAGTGGAGTTGTTGATATCAGTCTCCAAGTGGGAGATTGTTGGTTGTGGAGCCTGATTATCTTCCTGATTCAGAGGTCCTTTCTTTCAGCTATGTTTATACCCCATGAAGTATTTACACCCCAGAAGTATGTACACTCTTCCATGCGGGGGAGTGCAGAGGGGGGGTACCCCCTTTGCGAGGTCCGGGGGGTCTGGGGGCAAGCGGGCCCCCGAAGCAAAAAATTGCCTTATAAAAGTATATTGTAATTTCATTGTAAATATGGACCATTCATTATAAGGTCGCAGATCTAACGGTAGAGATTATGTTATGGTTTTTTTCCCTAGAAGGCAACCCTCTTTTATGAGGGAAATTTATTGCGGCTATGTATGAGGGTGAATATTGTATTCTGAGATAGGAGACTGTGAGAGAAAGAAGAGGAAGTTACAACAGGTTTTGCTGTAGGTTGTATCCCTTCATTTGCTAGATAATAATAAAAGAAGGACCTGGTAATTTCTCTGGTGGACGTAGCCCACACTGGGTGAACCACGTAAATCTGTGTCTCTCTTGTATTGTGTGTCTTCTGTATTTTGTTTCTGCATTTGTTTTATTTTATTTCTCCGCAGTCCTATTTTTATAACACTTGCGCCACGTGTCCTTGCTCTGATCGACGGCTCCCGTAGATTCGGGAAATCACGACTCACGATTTTCAATGAGTCTGCGCCTCACCTCGTCAAACGTCGAATGCCAATATGCGGTGGCTTGATTCTTCCTACGCCTCAGGACTAAATCCTGTGCAACTTCTCCTCGATCTAATGGTCAGCAGGATTCCGCGATTCTCCTCCTACGAACCCTGACCATTGATTCTCCTTCTTGGATATTTCTCTGCTCTAAAGCTCCTTCCAGTTTGTAACTTCTCCTGGGTCTGTTCTCAAAGTCTTCACGGTGGAAACTATCCCTCCTGAGCTTGATTCCTCTGACTCTTTCAGAGACTTTTCGCACACTCTACGCGCTCGACCTTCAACAGTTCCCAAAGTGTCGAATTCTTTCAGGTCCTGTGCACTCGTAGTCACAGTAGTCCCTGTATTCCAATGCTCAGACAACATAATAAGACTTATAACCCGGCCTACACTCCTCCTGCACGGCTGTGACAAACCCAAATTACTTCTGGGTGAACAAGAATGAGAGCTTAACTGCTGAGCCTCATCAACGCACTCTTATGCGGATTAAGTCAACTGCACTCTATGCAGGAATCTCCTAGCTCAAACAGAGAAACAATTGAAACTCATTCTCCTCTCAGACTTCAATTAAATCTCTGAAATCACCTGCAAGCATGTTCAAAAGCCAATGCATACAAAGAAAACAGACATTCACAAGTCCATAAGCAACATACGCGGAGAAAACAACACCAGTCATGAAATTGAATCAAAAGTTCTTTCTATTAATCCAATCTATACATGAGGGCTCTCCACAAGTTCTCTGCTTTCTCTCCTCTCTTCAAAAAAAATGCTTGATCCATGCTAATGTTACAATGTACAAAGGAGGGTGCCTATATTCCGTTTTCCCTCTCGAAATCTGAAACTATCAAATCTACAATTAAATTCTATCTACCAGCATTAAAACTATTAAATGCCTTCCTATCTACAATACAATACAAATGTGCTTCATTACGTTAAATCATTAATGCGTGGCACAACAAATATCAAGGTAAAATTCAAAAAGAAGTTTGTTGGCTTGTCCAGCTGTCTTTCCCTGCTCCACGTGCTGGCTCGCTTGATAAGTGAGAGATGCTCCTGCATCACCAACCCCAGGAGACCATGATAGTCTTTGGGAAATCAAAAGGACCTTCCCCTAGGGGGAACCCAATCCAATAAGTTCTCCATATGTTTTTTGAAACTGTATAATTTTTTTCTAAAAATGATTATACTTTTTCGTAACAGTAACTTGTTGATAGATTAGGTTGGTTGTCATTGATCTCAACCACTGGAGCAAGTCCGATAGAAAATTATGGTAGCCTCAAAGGTATGATTAAGGAACCCGAGTTAGTTTGAGGTATTTGGACATGAAGGTCAATGAATATGCATCTAAGACTATCATGGATGGATAGTACATGTCATGTCATTTCTGGTGATATGTGGTACGTTACATAGTTCTTCACGGTTGAGGATATATGGCTTATTGAAGTTGGAGAACCCTCATGAGTTATCTAGAAGCACCTAGAAGGTCAAAGAAGTCAATTATTCTAGAAGCTCCTAGAAGAAGTTTACTAGTCAAAGTGGTTGTAACTAGGAGTTAATCATGGGTTAAGTTGTTGCAATAAGAATATAATTAAAAATAAATTAGTTGCAACAAGAAGTAGTGAGTTTACTATTTATGGATAAAGTGGTTTCAAGTGGGTAAATTAGTTGAAAGTGGGTTATCCCTAAAGAGGGAAGTTGGGTAAAACAGTTAGAAGATAACCCCTAAAGGAAGCCACTTGGAGAGTATAAATAAGAGAGCAAGGGACTCCCATAAGCACCTATTGAGAAAATTGAATATCTATTATTGTGAAAGATTTATTGTAGGTATTCATTGATACATCTAAAGTTGCATAAGTCTGAGGAAGAGAAGGGAGAGTGAAAAAATGGTTTTGTAGCCACAATGGAGAGAGAAAAGATAGCTAAAAACCCTAGTTAGGGTCATCCCCAAGAGTCACACAATAGACGTCCCACGAGGAACCCCTGCAAGTTGCGTAGAGACTGTCACGTGAGGCCCTGCTCGACACCTCGCCTGTGTCATGTGAGCCACTATGAGACCTAAGGATGAGAGGTGATTCGGGTTGCAGAGGATGAGCAGAGGCTACAGTAACTTCAACAGTGAACAAGTACAACATATCTATCTACAAGTTCAAAAGGTATGTTATATGATTATGTGTAGTTGGATGTTGTTGTTTGCATGAGATATGGTTATGGGAGATTGAGTATTTTAACTAGAAAGACTGTTGGTTTTATGGTACATATTGTATGAGATAGATACATAGAGGTACAATACTGGTATTTTTGGTATTTATCATTGGTACATCTTGTTGGGTTGATTGTTGAGGCATATCTTGTATTTTTTGGTACATGGTTGAGGGATTTTGGTTGAGGTGTGTTGCTGAAGTTGTTGGTATAGTTTGAGGTTGCATAACAATGAGGGTTTGATGTTTGGTTGATGTGAGGGTTCATTATACATGGTTATGATTTTTTTCATATGTATGGCACATGATTAGAGAGACATAGTTGCACATGGTTTGAGCCATATTCTTGTGATATTGGGTATAGAATGTACATTATCAGATAAGATATGTTTAGGATATTATTGGTATAGGTTTTTGGTACAGGTTGACTATAGGTTATTGTTATAGGCTGACTACAAGTTATTGGTATAGGTTGACTACATGTTATTCGTACATATTGGTACAGGTTTACAATGACAAATTTCATAGTGATAAAGTGACAGTGGTTTCATCAGTTATTTGGCAGTTATACTTCAGGGTGGTTGGGCACGGAAAGGATAGGTGGTTGTATCCACCTTCCAGTTGTAGCCAAAGAACATAGGGGGTTGTATCCTCCTTCTGGTTGGATCCAGAGAATCAGGGATTTGTAGATTCCTTCAGGTTGGAACCTAAGAAACTAGGGGGTTGTAGCCCCCTTCCAGTTGCATCTAGAAAACAAGGAAGTTGGTGCTTCCTATGAATGTATTTATTTTGACAATATAAGAAAATCATTCCTTGGTTTTCTCTCGCATTGGGTTTCCATGTAAAAATAGTGGTGTATTGTGTTTATGTGTGATTGCTTATTGTTCACTTCTTATGCATAATTCTCATATGTAATTCTATTAATAATATTCTCATAACGTAAACATTATGGTTAAAAGGAATTAAAAAGTATTAATATCGATCCCCCCCCGCTCTTAATAATCCAACATAACTAGCTTGTAAATATCTAGAAAACAGAGATAAATAGGAAACTAAATATAGATAATCTTCCATCAACCATCATGAGGAAATTGTGGATGAGTGGAAGCAAAAGCATTCCTTTGAGCAGCAGTAGTCGAAGTTTCTGGACTTGAGTAGTGTCAATCCAAGGGAGTGAAGGATCCACCCAAATGGTTTTCCATCCATGAGAGAACCTCGACAATGTAAGCGTTCTGAATTTATAGAGCCTCCATATGCCCCTTTAATTTCCTGGAATATTCATATTTGGGAAACATCCATAGATTTGCCATTGATTTTGTGTGCCATTAGATCTCTACTATGCGAAAGAAGATGAAATTTCTAGTCTTGGTACAATCCAAATCCGGAATCAAACCTCCAACTTCATTCTCCACTTCCTTAGCCATTTTAAATTCTCGAACAAGTTGAAGTTCCTCCTCTAATTCTTGCATGGTATCCTTGGCTACTTTAGGGACAATTTCAGAGTAAAACTATATTTCTCCTTTAGCATATTTTTCGTCATGGGATTGATTGGATGCATGATGACCGGGTCTCCTACCTCATGGATCCATGACTCCAATAGTAAATAGAGAGAGAGAGCACACCAGACTTGGAATATAAACAAAATGAGATACTTTTCTATCCAAATCAATAGAAGATAAAACAAGAGATAAAGATACACATGTCATCTCTGCATTCTCCTTTCATACCTTATATTGTTCTTCATCGGAGTCTGAATGATAAGAATTTGGGTTGGTAGCATCCACTCCAAGCCTGAAATCATATCCCAAGCCCATGAGTCCTTCAACATTATCCACATGTGTTCCAATTAGACTTGTAGGTATAGAGAAATTCCTAGTTTCTTCATCAAAACAGGTGGATTTATTCAAGATACCATCACTCCTTCCATCGATATGATCATTCTTGTCATATCTTGACACCCTAAGGTTATCATTTTCTTGTTGCGATCTGGGAGGACCCCGCTAGAGATTATATTCATTTACAATGAGAGTATTAGGAGGATTAATTCTAAAATCGATACCCAACACGTCGTCACCTAAGACGCCTCTTAGAATTAAATCTCGATGTACTTCCACTCGCAAACATAATGAATGTCCTTTTCGAAGTGACTGGAGTGATAAACAAGAATGCATCCATCTATTTCCTCAGGTGAGCTGCTGGCCTACACACATCTGCAATTTCACTATGTGGTCTGGAGAGCACCCCATCTAAGGGAAGAATACCTTCTTGTGCTAAGGAGAGGGTATATTTATTGATAATTTGGGAGGGGAGCTCATCCCAAGCAATGTCAATAGACTCCGAGGGGTTTTCAAAGTTGGCATTGGAAATGAGGTCAACAACTTTGTTGGCATTGCTATTGACATGATAAATGACTAAGCCAAGACTGGAGGGTAAGAGAGAATGAAGAAGATAAATCCACTCTTCTAGGTACCAATGACCAGAGAGTTTGGAGATTTTTGAGCCCCATTGAAGCTTGGTGATCAAGTGAAAGATAAGTCTAGAGTCACCTTCTGATATTAATTTTTTAAATTAAAGTCTTTGAGAAATTTGAAGGCCTTTAATCAAAGCCCAAATTTCAGCCACATTGTTTGAGTTGATACTGAAGTGACCAAAGTAAACATAAAGAATTTGACTAGTATTGTCTTTGAAGACTCCTCCATAACCAATAGATCCAGGATTGTCTTTTGAAGCTCCATAAAAGTTTAGTTTGATAAATCCAGTGGGGAGGGGACCATGAGGAGGAAGAAGAGGGTTTGGTATGGTGAAAAATGGGTGAGGGTCAAAGAAGAGTAGAGGGGGAAATGCATGAAGATAGAAGGGATTTATCTCTAGGGGGAAAGTGAGACCCTCAGGGCTCCAATTTTCCTTAGATATGGTATCTACAATATTCTTCTTGATTTTTATCCCTATGATTTCCCATGACTGATATTCATCTTTAAATATCCTCCTAGTCCTTTCATTCTAGGCCTCACATAATAGAAATCTAGGGAAAATCCATCATTTGTGATTCAAAATGGGGTTGTTGAAGTAGACATCTCTCCAGGAAGAGATGATGGATTAGATAGAGTCTTTTTTGTGATTTGATTGACGAAACACAATAGCTCCATGATACCAAAGAGATTTTTTGTAAGAGAAGGTGTTAATAATATGTTCTAATGTTTCCCCACTCTCTTTACACATTGGGAAAAGTCCCATGCCTTGAAAGCTACATTTGCAAAGGTGATCCCAAATAAGAATTTTCATGTGAACAACCTGTCATAGAAAGGTTGCTACCTTGGGCCAAAGGTTTCCTTTCCATATTTTCTTCCAAACTATGTCCTTTGAAAGGGTGGAAAATTGAGCAGTAAGGTGATACACCTCCTTAAGAGTAAAGTTACCAACAATATAGTAACCCCATCAAAGTTTTTCTAGTTGGGTAGTCACTTTGATTTTCCTTTGATCCAAAAATTGTTGCAGGTTTGAAAGTAGAGGACGATCTCGAAGAGGGATATGGTCTAGGTGCAAATACCAAGTTTTCCATTCCCCAAAATTCATATTTAATCTTTGGTAATCCTTGACCTAGTGATCTAGGTGAATATTGGTGGCCACTCACCTATTCCAACTGGCTCCTTTTGAAAGTTTTAATTCAACACGTTCTTCTGTAATTCTTTGTAATTGTGGGTTATAAACTTTTGGGGTTATCTGAATCCCTACACATCTACCAGGTGGATATTGGTGGTTTCCCACCTAATCCAATTGGATTATTTTGGAATTTTTCATGTCAGTACATCTTTATGTACTTCCAGGTCCGTTTTGGGGCCCTAAATAGTGTTTTTTTGCTTTCCACAGTCAAATTGTAGATAGAGTTAGAGTTTGATGACATAATGTGTATTTTTCGAAAATACATTTCCAACGGGATATCACATGCCTAAAATGGAGGTCATATGCAAAAGTTATGACCCAGGGAAGTTGAGGTACCAACTTACCCATCATGGCCCACATAATTTTTGCATTTCATCTCTTAGGGTTAGGTGTTTGGATGTATAGGGTTTTGGAATTCATGAGTAATGTTAAAAAAGCCTTTGGAGCCTCATTGTAATCATTCTTCTCAGATGTATGTGCGTAGAAGCCATATCTCTTCTCAGAGATAGCTACCACCATTCGAGCAAGTTGTTTTCAGTTATGAAGTTTTACAGTTTCAACCTATTTTATTTATTCAATTGAATTTATTTTTCACTGGATATCTCTTGTTGTTATCCATATCTATGTTTTATTGAATTTAGTTTGTTATTCATTTTGTTCCGCTCATAAATCTAGATCAGTGGTATCAAAGCGATTTTCTCTTCATTTATTTTTCTTCGTACATGTCCCCAACAAGATCTGGGTACAAGAAGTTGGGACTCGAACTAGTCGAGCCTTTGCAATATCAGTCGCACCGAGCCTGATAACAACCCATTGGAGATGAAAATAAAGATTATGGAGCAAGAGATCCTTTTAACATGTTGCTTGAGGAATCCCTTGTGCAACAAAGGAATGAAATGATGGACAACTTTGCACAGATCCTTTGGTGGCTACCCAGAGGAGACACATCTTCATCAAGAAGCCATGCAACCCCCTTCAAGGTACAAGTAAATTTTTATATTCCATTATTTGAAGGACTGATAGATGCGGATGTTGTAGATAAATGGTTGAATTAGATCGAAGGGTATTTTTCGGTCCACAATTTTGCGATAGGAAAAGATTACTTTTGCACTCCTCAAGGTCATCCCCCATATTAAGGAATACTGGGATACTTACTTTGAGCAAAGGGCCATAGAGAAATCTACAACATTTGTGGTTTCCCCCACATGGGATTCCTTTAGGGATTCCATTAAAGAACAATACTACCTGGTTGGAAGTTACGATGACCATTACATAAGATGGACCACCCTGTGTCAAGAAAGGGACCAGACAGTACCAGATTTCACCAATATTTTCCATACCCTGTGCACCAAATTAGGTATAAAAGACTCTGAACTAAATTTGGTGCTCAAATATCCCAGCTTTCTACATAGATACATTCAAACAAAAATGGAGTTTTTGTACATTGCATCATTGGGTACAACTTATGGATATGCTACCAAGATTGAGAAGAAATTTAAGCAGAAGAGGAAAGAGTTTGGATATGCAAACTACTCACAGCCGAAGCAGGGAAAAGGCAGCCCAACCCACAAAACAAGGGAAAGAGAAAATATGGCCACTCTCAAGACAACCATTCCAAGCCGCAACACAAGAAGGTTAATGATAAGTCGAAGAAGGACATGGGAAATTGGTGTGAATACAATAAAATCCCTTAGCACAACACTGAAGAATGTGTGGTGAACGAAGTCGGTTCACCAGGTAAATACCCAATATAGTTAGGACAACAGGTTATAATCCATAAAGGATAATATATTAAATCATAATGTATATGAATATGATATGATGATATACAATAAGAATGAGGGACTTATATACCCAAGCAGGGGTGCCCTTCCATGAAGAGACATGACCTTTAATTGGGAAGGTCTCTCTTCATTAATTATTCATTAACTATTATAATGTATTTATATTTATTATTATATTATGTTCATAACATTTCCTTCCCCTTAAAAATGATTTGTCCTCAAAGCATACTTATGGAAGACTTATCTCTTGCTTTGGCTTGTAATATCGTCTCCTTATTCTTTATTCTTGAATTAGTGATCGTTGAGGACTTGAAACGATAGGGTCTTCTAAGCCCTACATAGAACCATCGAATTGTAAGGGAGTGCTCACCTTAAATCGATCTTTTTCACAATGGGGATTTTATGGGGTTCTTGTAGACAATTTGAATTATTTTGACTCCCATGATAACTTCTACCTTGTGCATCATTTGTAATGGAGGTAATAATTTTTTACATATTTTTCATTTGTTTCTGTGAATACATTGATTGGTTGAAGTATCGATTTTTTTGATTAGGATTTCTATAATGCATCCTTGCAACCTCATATTTACTTTGTGTACTTGTAGCTTCTTCTTTATTAACACTTGGAATTGAGTCTTCTTCATAGCCCTGGCTTGTTTCTACTTCGACATGTGAATACCTCTTTACATCAATTGAATCCTTTTGAGTTGTAAGGTTGACTGGGTCTGTATTAATTTCTTTATACACCATCAGGTTTTTTCCATTTGAAGACTTATGTAGTTCCATAGGTTCAGTCATTGTCTCTTTATCTACCAATGATTCTTTATTGATAAGTTGTTCTAAATTTTCCTCTACCATATTCTTATCAATCTTTATCTTCTTAATCTAGGTGATTAAACTTTGATTATGGATTTTTAGGTGACAATTCTCTTCATCCTTTTCTGATAATTTCTTAATGAGATTGTGATTAGCTTGCTCTAACTTATGATCCCTATGCTTCTTATCTTTTGACTCGTTGAGTTGTACCAATAAATTTTGGTTCTGATCTTTTAAGTAAGAAACATCTTTGTATTTTTACTCCTCAAGATTTTGTTTTTGTCTCTCTTCTTGTTTTTTTAGCATTTGATCCAACCCAACTTGAAATTGTAAATTTTTGTTGTGTTGTTGATAATGAATTAATTGGTTTTCTAATTCTTTTATTTTCACTTCCCAATGGGTGTCACCTTGATTTTATACTAAAATAAAAATATTTTTACAATATGGACAAGGGTGAGCTCCATTCATAAGGCCCCTTTCATACTCTTCCTCTTTTGCACAATACATACATTTTTCTGAAAATGTATTCTGTGTAGATGTCATAGTTCAATTCTTATTTTTCAATAAAGAATAAATGTAAAAGGGGCTCTCCTCTTTAATGATAATGTTCTCATCTTAGAATATATATATATATATATATATATATATATATATATATATATATATATAATCTCCTTATACTTTATAAAGAGTACCTTATGTATAAAATTCCCTTTTATACTCTTGATTATTTGTTAGTGGCAGTTAGGGCTCAACAAACGCGACCCTAAGTTTTGTGAAATACTTATTTAGAGGTAAATACACACACACATATCTATTATATATGGTATGGAATACCACTGGCCAATGGTTTTCCAAAACCATGGGATGGTAAATCTCCAAAGGTAAAATAAAATATTCACTTTTCCTCTTCTTTGAAACTTTTTCTTTTAAATTACTTTTTCTCACTTTTTAAATGACAATTAACTTAACTAATTCCAAATATGGAATATTTCCTACAAACTTCTTGGTGTGAACTTATACTTCTTCATGTGAACCTTAAGAAAACCTTTTCTTTTTTTCTTCTCCTCTTCTTCTTTTTTTGATTTTGTGTAGAATGACTTTTTTACTTTCTCTTAAATGTGTAGAATATTTGATTTATAAATGGCCAATGGCCAATATGAGGTCAAAGACCTTATTTTAGAGAAACTCTATTTTGTGGCCAAAATTTGGATCAAGATGAAGCTCTGATACCATTGTGGTGAACCAAGCCAGTTCACGAAGTAAATACCCAATGTAGGTAGGACAACATGTTATAATCCATAAAGGGTAATATATTAAATAATAACATTTATGAATATGAGATGACAAGATACAATAAGAATGAGGGCCTTATATACTCACACAAGGGTACACTTCCATGAAGAGACGTGACCTTTCATTAGGAAGGTGTCTCTTCATTAATTATTCATTAACTACTATAATGTATTTATATTTATTATTATATATTATGTTCAGAACAAAATGTCGCTCAAAGTAGTCACTGGTGATCGACTGAAATCTTCCGAGTCAGAGGAAGATTCTGACTCTGAATCAAATCCAGAAGGAGGGAAGCAGATTATCTATGTCAAAACCAATGCCACTGTCACTAACATAAAAGTCCAACCAATCGAACAATAAGAACCAGAGGAAGGGGAATGCCTCTTTCACTCATAGATGTGGGTAAAGGGGGCTCCGATTCATTTCATTGTCAATAGTCGTAGTCAAAAGAACATGATATCAGCAAAGGTCATCAAGCGATTGGGCCTACCGATGACACTGCACCCGCAACCCTAAACCATCGTTTGGCTTCTCCAAGGAAGAGATCTCCACGTCAGCCAACAGTGTCGTCTTCTCTATGACATCAATCCCTTCAAAGATAAGGTATTGTGTGATATTTCTCCCTTTGAAGTTTGTGATGTTATTTTAGGATAGCCATATTTGTGGAAGTGACATGTTGTGTATGAGTCTAGACCTTGCAGCTTTATTATTTGATCCGTCAGGATTTTTCGAAATGACTTATGGTTGAGTTTTATTTGCATGCATTAATTGACCATTGGGAAACTTAAAGAAAGAGCGAGAAAAGAAAAGAAATTATACAGCCATTAACATATTTGCAGATCTAAAATGCAATGAAAAACAGAAAACCAAAAGACACAGGTTGATAACGGAGTTCGGCACAACTTTGCCTACGTCTCCGGGCCTTTTCTCTGTGAGGGAGGCTTCTTTATTTCTGTTCGAAAGCTTAATGGTACATCATTACAATTTTGAATGGCTTCCATACTGATTTGGTAATGTTCACCCAGATCTCTAGAATCTTGCACAACTTACGACACGCGAAACGGATGTCCGAAGCTCTCAGAAATCGTCCGACAACATCTCCTCCTCAACAACTTCCCTGCCTCAAACTGGCTTTGACTTGGCTTTGCCTCAGCATCTCTGCTCTCCAAAACCGTCCAAAATCTGTCCAAAAGCTCACCCCTTGGCCTCAAAATGGCCTTGGTTAAATAGTGGGAAAGTTGGTTGCTCATCCCCAACTTCCTCCCAAAAATTAGGCTCTAAAAAAGCCCAATAACTCCCAATTACATTAAAAAATGGGCTAATTACATTTAAAAAGCCAAAGAGGTTATAAAACCCACTTTTAAACCATAATATTAATAAACGGGCTTAAGCCCCTTTTTCCTGGGCGTGCCCCCCTCTAAATGGTCATATGGGCACCATAGGGCCAAGCGCTAGCCCAAAGGGCTAAGTGCTGGCCCCTAGCCCTCACGCGCATTGGCATATAGGTCGTATGGTATATGCCCATAGGGCCACGGGCTGGTGGCTATACAAAATCCCGCGCTGTTTGGTAATGGTTATAATCGTTGGTCCACACCATAATTGCACCCCGTGCATGTGTTTAAAACGTCGTGCCTATGGTCCTGTCGGAGGGTTGTATGGTAAGCCGAGGGCTGGGGCTTAGGCCCTGACCCTTTTCCCGCCGAATCCACACTCCAACCAAACACAAATATCAATTGCGCCGTTCACTTAACAAGTAACAACACGTGGCCTATTGGTCGGAGGCATTTGCAAAGGCATAGCAGTGGGAGGTCTGGGGTTCGAATCCCCCGGGCCCCAAAATATTTTGACATAGCCCTCATTGGCTAAACCCGGGGTGCCACATGGCAGCCCGTGATTGGGCCACGTGGCACCTTAACCACCAATCAAACCTTGACACATGTCAGCTTCTGATTGGTCCATGTGTCTTGCCACTTGTCAAGTCATACTGCCACATCACTTCCCGCGTCAACCTGCCACGTCAGCTGCTGACATCACCCTGCCATGTGTCACCCTTTCAGTGGTGACACATGTCACTTCGGGATTGGTCCAACTGCACGTCAAAAATGCCAAATCAGCCTAACACGTGTCATGCTCTGGAGCCGCCACATGTCCTGTACAAAATCTGCCATGTGTCAGCGTACGGACCTGCCACGTGTCCTGTAAAAACTGACACGTGTCTTGTACGGACAGGTACAGTCAGCATCCAAAATTTTGCCTGTTTGGCTTGGCGGACAGAATGTGATATCTTCTCCATATGGACTTTGTTTGACAAAAAAATTATACCACCGGAATTAGGAAGACGAGATGGATGCAATGGTGTTGGTTTCGTCGGATTCTGAGCACTTTCATTTTTGAGCATTTTTCATGCCCTGACAGGCTTTTGAATCCAATTTCGGATCACACCTCCCAACAATAAGACCTTTTGGTCCCCAAAAGGTTACTGACCACTC
>ML780176.1:1206214-1242515 GCA_009831015.1 Picea engelmannii | reverse complement strand
CCATTAACATATTTTCATATCTGAAATGCAATGAAAAACAGCAAACCAAAAGACACAGGTTGATAACAGAGTTCATCACAACTTTGCCTACGTCTCTGGGCCTTTTCACTGTGAGGGAGGCTTCTTTATTTCTGTTTGAAAGCTTAATGGTACATCATTACAATGCCGAATGGCTTCTAGACTGATCTGGTCATGTTCGCCCAAATCTCTAGAATCTTGCACAACTTACGGTACGCGAAACGAATGTCCGAAGCTCTCAGAAATCGTCCGACAGCATCTCCTCCTCAACAGCTTCCCTGCCTCAAACTGGCTTTGACTTGGCTTTGCCTCAACATCTCTGCTCTCCAAAACCGTCCAAAATCTGTCCAAAAGATCACCCCTTGGCCTCAAAATGGCCTTGGTTAAATAGTGGGAAAGTTGGTTGCTCATCCCCAACTTCCTCCCAAAAATTAGGCTCTAAAAAAGCCCAATAACTCCCAATTACATTAAAAAACGGGCTAATTACATTTAAAAAGCCAAAGTGGTTATAAAACCCACTTTTAAACCATAATATTAATAAACGGGCTTAAGCCCCTTTTTCCTGGGTGCGCCCCCCTCTAAATGGTCATATGGGCACCATAGGGCCAAGCACTGGCCCCTAGCCCTCACGCGCATTGGCATATAGGTCGTATGGTATATGCCCATAGGGCCACGGGCTGGTGGCTATACAAAATCCCGCGCTGTTTTGTAACGGTTATAACCGTTGATCCACACCATAATTGCACCCCACGCATGTGTTTAAAATTCCATGCCTATGGTCCTGTCGGAGGGTTGTATGGTAAGCTGAGGGCTGGGGCTTAGGCCCCGGCCCTTTTCCCGCCGAATCCACACTCCAACCAAACACAAATATCAATCGCCCCATTCACTTAACAAGTAACAACACATGGCCTATTGGTCAGAGGCATTTGCAAAGGCGTAGCAGTGGGAGGTTCGGGGTTCGAATCCCCAGGCCCCAAAATCTTTTGACATAGCCCTCATTGGCTAAACCCAAGGTGCCACATGGCAGCCCGTGATTGGGCCACGTGGCACCTTAACCACCAATCAAACCTTGACACGTGTCGGCTTCTGATTGGTCCACGTGTCTTGCCACTTGTCAAGCCGTACTGCCATGTCACTTCCCGCGTCAACCTGCCACGTCAGCTGCTGACATCACTCTGCCACGTGTCACCCTTTCAGTGGTGACACGTGTCACTTCGGGATTGGTCCAACTGCGTGCCGAAAATGCCAAATCAGCCTAACACGTGTCATGCTCTGGAGACGCCACATGTCCTGTACAGAATCTGCCATGTGTCAGCATACAGACCTGCCACGTGTCTTGTATGGACTGACACGTGTCCTGTACGGACTGTACGGACAGGTACAGTCAGCATCCAAAATTTTGCCTGTTTGGCTTGGCGGACAGAATGCGATATCTTCTCCATACGAACTCCGTTTGACAAAAAAATTATACCACCAGAATCAGGAAGACGAGACGGATGTAATGGTGTTGGTTTCGTTGGATTCCAAGCACTTTCATTTTTGAGCATTTTTCATGCCCTGACAGGCTTTTGAATCCGATTTCGGATCATTATTACTTTAGGTAGACAATTGTACAGGATACCATAGGTAGCATCACCTATCACTATTTCTTTAATCTCTGCTAAGCAATACAGTAAGGTCATTTCACATACCAGGAAGTTCGTCTTCTTTGTGATCTGTGCTTAAAGTAAGCAGAAGGTTTCCACCACATCCGTGACCTCTACACAGAGCCTCTCTTTGCAGCAGAAGCAAGTGAACGAAGTCATAGAAGAGTACAAAGACATATTCTCCTCACCCATTGGGGTCCCGACGCACTTCCAAGTCAAGCATCCAATTGATCTAACCCTCGATGCACCTCTGCCTAATGGACTAGTTTATCATTGCTTGCTGATGGAAAATGATGAAATCAAACGTCAGATCCAAGAGATGTTTCAAAAGGGGCACATCAAACCCAACTCCTCCCCTTGAGGAAGCTCAATTGTATGGGTGTAGAAGAAAGACGGGACCCGACAGCTCTACATTGATTATAGAGAATTAAATAAAATCATAGTCAGGAACTGGTACCCAATTTCCCAAATCGATCGCCTTCCTAACCAACTCAAGGGGGCTAGGTTCTTCATCAAGATTGACCTAAATTCAGGCTACCACCAGGTTCCCATCGAACCAACTGATGTATGTAAGACAACTTTCAAATCTAAAGAAGGTCTCTTCGAATGGGTGGTCATTTACTTTGGCCTAACAAATGCACCATAAACTTTCATGAGGTTATGGATGATGTATTGATACCTTTCACCAAATATTTTGTGGTGGTATATCTGGATGACATCCTCATCTTCAACAAATCTTGAGAGGATCACATGCAACATATTCAGTAGGTTTTGAGCACTCTATGGTAGCATAAGCTATATGCCAACTTGGAAAAATGCTCCTTGGGAATGAACAGGGTCCAATACTTGGACTACATTGTTGATGAACATGGGGTACATGTGGATCCATATAATATCCAAGCCATCCGTGACTGGCCAACCATGACCACACTAATCGATCTTTAGAGCTTCTTGGGACTTGACAAATTCTACCAACAATTCGTGTTGGGATTCTCATATATTGCATGGACCCTCAACCAAGTGACCAAGGGTGGTGGCAAGGAAAATTTCACATGGGGGGAGGAACAACAACAAGAATTTGATGATTTGAAGCATCACTTATGCTCAACTCTAGTACTCTCCTTACTCGATCTGCAACAACCATTCGATATTGAGATCGATGCATCTGACTATGTTGTAGGTATAGTTCTCACTCAACATGGTCATCCGGTAGAATACCATAGTGAGACACTCTTAGATATTGTTCAGAAATACCCCACCTATGATAAGGAAATGTATTTCATTGTACAAGGCTTTTGTCAATGGAAACATTACATTCTGGGAGAGGAGGAAATCATCCACACTGATCACAAGCCTCTGCAGTTCATACAAACGCAATGGAAGTTGCAGAATGACCACCATCAGAAGTGGTCCACATACCTATAGCAACTACATATCAACATCAAGTATAAGACAGGTAGCAAAAATCATGTCACTGACTGCCTTAGTCGACCTCCTATGGATGCACTCATCACCGTGCTCCATTCCTGTGGGCATGAGGCATCTGAGTGGCCCCAACTTTATCAGCAAGATCCTGGCTTCACCACCACCTTTAAGCTCTTAGGTACAGGAGCAAATGTCATCGATTTTCACATTCAGGAATGACTGTTATGCCATCTAGACCACCTCTGTGTTCCTGCAATAAAGTGTACAAAGTTGATTTTAGAGGCTCACTATAGTCGTATGGAAGTATTTTTGGCATGGAGAAAATTGTGGTCACTCTATAGAAACATTTTTGTTGGCCAAAACTTCGACAAGAAGTCAACAAGTATATCATAGTTTGCGCTGCCTGTGCAATTGCCAAGACATCCATCAAGAAGAAAGGCTTATACACCCCTCTTCCTACTCTCGAGAGGCCTTGGGAATCCATCTAGATGGATTACATGTCTGGCCTTCTATCCACCAAGAAAGGTAATGATTGTATATTTGTGGTGGTTGATCGGTTTTCAAATATGGTCGTTCTCACAGCCTGCAAGAAGAGCATCAAAACAATAGATACTGCCAAGCTCTTCTTAGAATGTGTTTGGGTCCATTTTTGGATACCACAAACCATCATCTCCGATAAGGAACATAGGTTCTTTAGCACATTTTTTTCAAGTCTCTGGTCACTATTGGACACCAACATCACTAAATATATTTCCTTCCACCCTCAAACCAATGGTCAAACAAAGGTCATCAATCAGATTATCGTGCACATCCCGTGCATGTATAACTCTAAGCATCTGCATACATGGGATGAGAGTCTTCCCTATGTTCATCACAGCTACAACAGGGCTCTCCATAGTTCCATTGGAAATATCCCATTTCAGGTGGGTTTGGGATTCCAATCCTTGGGTCCCATTGATGTTGCACTACCTCTTGCAACCACATAGACATAATCTTCCCATGTTCAGTATGAGGTCGACAAAGCCACCAGATTCATTGAGCAGATTCAACACATATGCCAACAGGTCCATGAGATTTTGCAGAAATTCAATGCTATGTACAATTAGTTCCATAATCAACACCGAGTACCGCACAATTTTTAGGTGGGAGGCAAGGTATGGTTAAATTTGCAGAAAGCAATCCTTACAGGGCCCCATTGAAATATGTGTCCACTTCACTATGGGCCTTACACTATCACCAAGGTTGTGGGAGATAATTCTTTTGAGCTCAACACTCCCCCCTTCCTTGGATTTCACCCAATGTTCAATGTGGACTTTGTCCGGCTATATTTTCCACCATTATTTGACACCTCATATATCATATAACAATTCACACCAATAGAGATCAACCCTGACTACATGGAATGAGCATCCACTGATCAAATAGTGGACACACAGGTCAAGGGAACTCACCAACATAGGATCCAGCTTTATCAGGTTGTCAAGGAAGGGTGAATCTTTCACCAAGGAAAATGGTTTCCTCACATGATGGGGGAAATCAACACAATGAAGACTATTTCTCCCTAAGGGGGGAGTACTGATCTAGGTGGATATTGGTGGCCACCCACCTATTTCAACTGGCTCCTTTTGACAATTTTAGTTCAACATGTTCTTTTGTAATTCTTTGTAACTGTGGGTTCTACACTTTTGTGGATGTATGAAGCCCCATACAACTTCTAGGTGGATATTGGTGGCCTCCCACCTAATCCAACTGGCTTATTTTGGAATTTTTCATGTCAGTATATCTTTCTGTACTTCCAGGGTCATTTTGGGTCCCTAAACAATGTTTTTTTGGCTTGTCATAGTCAAACTGTAGGTGGAGTTAGATTCTAATGAAACAATGTGTAGTTCTCAAAATTACCTTTCCATCTGGCTATCATGCACCTAAAACAGAGGTCGTATGAAAAAGTTACGACCCCAGGAAGTTGAGGTACCAACTTACCTATCGGGGCCCACATAGCTTTTGGTGTTTCATCTCCTAGGGTTAGGTTTTTGGATGTCTAGGGTTTTTTTCATTCATGAGTAATGTTTAAAATGCCTCTGGAGCCTCATTGTAATCATTTTTCTCAGACGGGTGCATGTAGAAACCACATATCTTCTAAGAGATAGCTATTCAATATAATTTATTGTTCAACCTATTTTATTTATAATTTCAACCTAGATATTCATATAACTAGTTTCAACCTATTTTATTTATTCAATATAATTTATTGTTCACTGGATATTTGTTTTTGTTATTCGTATCTCTGTGTTATTGTATTCAGTTTGTTATTCAGTTTGTTATTCATTTCATTTTGCTCATAAATCTAGATCACCTAGCTTCATTGAGATTCTTGGAGAAATAGTATGAGGTTGTTCAATCGTTGATCTAGGTGCAATGGATGAATTTACTGCCAGGAATGGACCTCCCAAAAGAGAGTTGAATGACCATTTTGAATCTCCCAAAAGTTGTGTTGTTGAATGAGTCTTTTGTTTTTCCAAGCAGAGTTCTAGATAATGGAGCCCAAGGTTGCTTCCAACATGCGAATTAGGTCTTGTTGATCAATATGCTTGGAATATATGTTTTTCCATATACAACTCCAAAGTTCCCCCTTTTTTGTAACCATCTCCACCATGTTTTGACCCCTAAAGTTTGATTGAGAATCTCGGGATCTCTTAGGCCCAATCCTCCTTTATATTTTGGCTTACAGATAATATTCCAAGATACCAATGCCCATTTCTTAGAAGCCTAGGAACCATGCCATAGAAAATTTTGTTGCAGTTATTTAATAGCTTTAAGGATTCTTTTTGGAGCTTCTAAGGAAGAAAAAATATAGATGGGAATGTCTTGAAGAAAATATTTTAGAAGAACCAATCTACCAACAATATTGAGAGGCATGAATGTCTAGCTAGATAATTTTTTGCTAATTATTGAGAGAAGATCTTCGCAATAAATGTTTCGAATGTTGGAAGTGAGCAAAGTGGTACTAAGGTACTCGGATGAAAGGGAGATCCTAGAAAATCCAAGAATGTGGGTGATGTGGAATTGGAGGAGAGGAGTATTGAAGAAAAAGAGTTGGGATTTGAGGTGGTTTATGGAGGCTCTAGAGGCCTCCATGAAATCATCTAGAACTTCTTTGAAGGTTCGAGCCTCTCTGGTGGAGGGGGCTCCCATGAGCATCGTGTTTTCAACAAAGTGGTTATGAGTTAATGGATCCCTCATGTGATGGAGAGAGAGGTCGTTGATCTTATGATTTTCCACCTTCGTGGATTTGAGACTACGACCTAACCCTTCAGCCATAAGTATGAAAAGAAAAGGGGAGAGGGTATCCCCCTACTTGATTCCCTAGGAAGGATGGAAAGGTGGGGAAAGTGAATCGTTGATAGGAATAGAGAAGCAGGAAGATTAAATTAAATCCATAACCCAATGAACCCAATCTGGATGTAATCCAAAAGCAAGGACAATTTCCTTAATGTAATGCCAGTTGAGTTTATCAAAATATTTTGACATATATAGTTTGATTAGCATGCATGAGGTCTTGGTGGTTTTAAGAGGAGGATGTTTTACAATATTTGTCTCCCTTCTACATACCCCTCTTGCTTGGGGGATACAAGGGAGGGGAGAAAAGGTTTAATTCAGAGAGAAATAAATTTGGAGATAATTTTGTAGATAACATTGCAAAGGGCTATGGGTTGAAATTTATTGGGGTCCGTTGCATTATCTTCCTTGGGAATGAAATTAATAAAGGCATAATTCAAAGACATAAGGACTCCCATGATTATTTGGGATTCATGCACAAGGGATAAAACATCCCACTTAATGATAGACCAAAAATGATGAAATAAATTTGAGGTGAATCCATCTGGAATGCATGATTTACCTGCCGCAAGACTAAAATTAGCCTCTTCAACTTTAGAAAGAGAGATGGGACTCATGAGGAAAGAATTATACTCATCATATATTAAGTGAGGATTTTTTTGGGAGATGGCATACATAGCAATAGAGAGGTCAATCTAAGTCTCGGTGAGCAGATCCTTAAAGAAAGAAGTTAATTCATGCTCGATATCTAAATGATAGGAGACATTATTACCTTGTGTCGAAGTGAGGCAAGTGATGTGATTGACGTGCTTCCGATGTATCATAGATAAATGGAATAATTTATAGTTATGTTCTCCCTCTTTCAACCACTAAACGCTTGACTTTTGTTGCCAAAGAATTTCTTTATGCTTTTGTCTTTCCTCAATTTGGGCTAAGAGGACTTTCTCATGTTGGTTAAGCTCAATAGATCAACCATGGGAGATGATTTGTTGCTGAATCATTTCCATTTGGTTATTTATAAGCCTTTGTGATTGAAACATTTCCCCAAAAATTATCTTGTTCCAGGTCTTGATTCGCTACTTGAGGGATTTGAGATGTTGTTGAAAGCAGTACATTAAAGAACCATTGCTTGTTCACACCACTTCCCACCAAAACTTGACATTGATGAGGAAATCAGGATGAAGAAGCCAAAATTTCTCAAATATGAAAGGTTTCTTGAGTAGTTTACTAAGGGTGTCTAAAGAAAGACAAATTGGTCCATGGTCAGATCCAACAGCTAGAAGAATTGTGGATTTCATGTGTATTCTTGAAAGCGTTAAAAATTCTGAAATCAAGAGTTGATATAATATGCATGCTACTTACTATGAACCCCATATACGATTATTCCAAGTAAAAACATCATTATTTGTCTCAAGATCGATCAATTGATTTTTCTCGATGAAATCCTTGAACATCAAATGATCTTGATCAAGGCGTATGATACCCCCTCTCTTCTCATTTAGTGAGGTGATCAGATTAAAATCTCCACCCATTATCCAAAAATAGGGATGAACTTGCTTTGCAATTTTTTGCAATTGTTGTAGAAAAAGAATATTCCCCCCCAACTATTACAGTCTGTAGACATTATTGATAAATCCTTAAATGCTTTCTCCCAGTAGTTGAAACTATGCGTAAATGTTGTATCTAGTACAAAAAAAGATCTAGACAAGGACTTTGTTTGGATTCCAAAGGAGAGAAAATCCACCGAATGAACCATAACCATCGATGTCCATCGAACAACCTGTTATCCATATATTGGAGAGAATGGCTTCTAATCGCTCCCCAGAACATTTGGTTTCCTAAAGAAGCATACTATCTAGTAATTCTGATTGTAAATTATTTTTTAAGAGCTGGTGCTTACTCTTACCATTCAAATCTATGATATTCCAAGAGATCACTTTCATGGATAAGACTAGGAGGGTTGAAATGAGTTCGTGATCAGGGAATTTTATCCTAAGTTGACCAAGATGTCTCCAATCTCTTGTAGGAGTTTAAGATTGGATTTCCTACCTTTTATCTTATCTTCCTTTGGAGCCTTATTTAATTTGAGTTTATTGGATTGGATACCCAAATTGGGATGTGTTGAGGCAGAGCCTGAAGGTCCAGAGGGCTCCTTTCACCTTTTGTGAAGATCTTTTTTAATTCTTTGAAAGTTCTCCGAGAGAGTAGATTGCATGTCCTGATGGGGAATAGCCTCCATGATGCTTTTCAATCTATTCCATCTATATCCATTTCCTCTATGTCAAAATCTAATCCTTGTTATATGTATTGAATCATGGGGGCATCCTTTAAAGGGGGCATATCAAGGGAGTTTGTGAAGTCTTTGATATTTTTTCTTTCCTCTGAGGGGAAGGAGGGGTCAGGTGATTTTATAGACTCGAGATTTCTGGGTGCCACAATTTCTTCAATGACTAAGTCATATTTGGGAGGGAGAGAGTTTAAAGCTTCAAATCTCTTTTTAATATTAGGGTTTCATGAGGGTCCAGGAGGTCCATGTGAGACAGGTTTCCGATTGGGGAAAAAACGATATGGGACTTTAGTGAAACCTTCCTCATCCTTGTCTAATTCATATTTGGAAGGTTCAGGTGGGATGAGAAAGGGGAAGTCACAATATAAGTGGCCATGCTCATGAAAATGGTGACATCAGAATGGGATAAATTCATATTCTACGGTTTGAAGCCGCCTCACATCTTGAAAACATAGGCGAATGGATTCAAGGATGGGAATAGACACATTCATGTAGATGTAGAAGAAAGCATAGGTGGTGTATATGCCTTGTCTAGTAGCTTCAGAGGATTTGAAAAACATACCCAAACTATTTCTGATCCTAGAAATTATTTCTTCCTCCCAATATTCAACTAATAGAGAGTATATTCTAACCCAAATTGGGGCAAAGGAAAAGTATTATTTTTCCGAGTTAAGGTTATCTTTCCAGTATCTTAGATGGATGCCTTTTGAGAAGAAGAAATAAGGTCCTCCTTCAAAGTTGTGTTCCCTTTACTTTTCATTTTCAAAAATGATTGTAAAGAAAGTTACCCTTAGAGCCTAATTTAATATCAATGTGACAGGTGGGTTTCCAATGAGAACTGATTGAGGCTAATAGATCTTTCTCAGTTGGCCAAATTCCCCAAAACTTATCGACTACTACATGGTCCTTCATATGTTTCACATACCCACTTAAGCTTTGAGATATTAGCTCGTATTGGGGCATTTCCTCCACCTTTAGTATGAAATGCCTCGGTTTCCAATAGGTGGCACTGTATGAATATTTCAATCTATCTTGCATTGGTTCATCAAGCGAGGGAGATGATACTCCATTATTCCCATTTCTTGTCGAATCTGCATGATGGGTATTTGACCTTGGGGGTGTCAATCCTTCAGATTGGTGGCAAGGAGAGAGAGGAGGAGAATGGGTGGGGGGTTTTGTAGTATAGGATAAAGTATGATAAGGTTACTAACACATCCTTACACAAAGCATTACACACTACAAAATTATATGTAATAACACATAGACCTGTATAAGAACATACACAAGTGGGGGAGAACCATCAATAGATTTTATTATATATATGTCCAAAAACAACCTTTGTATTTCCATTACATGATAGTGTATATATATGTGTGATATATAGTTACCAGTTTATTACATTCCTTAATTGTTCAGTCTATCGATGCTAATTGTCTTTTTGACCAACTTCCTAACCGACTATTGCAGTCAACTTGGCTAGTCAACTAGCGGGTCTAGTCAACAAGGCTAAGTAGCCCCTATAACATCTCATGCCTCCTCAATTCCTTGCTCATTCTGAGAAATATGGGTGTGTGAAAAATAAAATAAAATAGAGTCTATTATGTTCCATTTTATGTTATTACAAAATAATAATGAGAAAGAGAAAGGAAGAGGAAGAAAATGCTACTGCGAAGACCTCTCGAAGTCAATTTTCTTTATTCTAAGGCAATGTTTCCTACAAATGTGGGCTTATGAAGTCTCTAGTAATTAAAATTGTTGTTTAAATATGAGATTAGGCATTGTGAGTATAATTACCCATGTCTATAGGCCTTATGGAAGTATGTGAGGTCATCTTACTTGACCTTTCATAACTAAAAACATGCTATTGGAATAATCCCCTTTTTGAAAAGAAAAAAATATTCCTATGGACTGAGAATAAACCTCATGGAAGAAGTGAAGTGACATGAGAAATTTCAATAGGCCATGGTTGTGCTAAGGGAGTGTATATCCCTATTAAATTAAGGGTGTGTATATGCATGAGAATGGAAGAGGTAAGCAAGTGTAATATATCTGCATTGCAGGCATGGGTAAAATGCTTGGTGCATGAGGATATGTTGGAATGCATATCGAAAAGATTGAGCATGCATATAACATGCATATAGACTTATTATAGTTTGTCATTGGATGTAAAATATGGTGATTTGATAGATCATATGGTTAGTGATGATCTTATTATAGAAACACAAGTAAATTTTGATGATATTGATTGTATATTACACTACAAGTATAAGGTAGAAAGGTTAATGAAATGTCGATCCCAAGTGTCGTAAAGGAAGTGTTGGGGAACTTATAGATGACCAATGGGTCAGGTTGACATCCAAAGGTGGATGGTAGCCATATAGGTATGACTTGGTATGCTCAAATAGCAGTGAGAGGGAATCTAGAAAAGGATTCCCTTGATAAAAAGGTTCTTTGATCAAGAATGGTTTGAGGCATGAAGAGAAGCTAGATTAGTTGTCTTGTTTCCTTGGGCACTGTTGAAATTGCCTAGATTGTATTTCTAGGTTGTGGAATTCTTTTATAGCAGTTGAGGCAAGAGTGTTTTCATGCTAGTTGTTTTCATGTAGAAAGGAAAACATAATGATGAATATGTCTGCGGTACTTTCCACATGAATGATTGCAAGCTCTTAACAGAGAGGGTGACATAGTGTTGTGTATTCATATGAGACTTTTCATAAGGATGGTCATAATATCTTTAGGAGGAAGGATATGGAAGTTGAACTGTTTACATGTGTGAATGACATGGAAAAAGGTGTAAGCGATGAAATTGTATGTTGAATATTTATCTATGTTTCTATATGATTAAGTGCATGGATTGAATGCATTATAAGGTTGCATGGTGTGAAGAATGATATTAAGACCAACAGATGTGAATGAATGATATAAAATATGCAGGTGATGCACATGTATGATGTATGAGTATAAGTATACTAAAGGCACAATGTAACTTCCTGAATAATTGAATTGTAAGGAAAACATTGCACTTTCCAAGATAGAATAAATACCATGGATGCATGGCTAACTCTATTTTGAAGAGTCATGATTTTTTTTTTAATAATAGATTGAGGGGGATGTGTGCCATCTCCTTAGGAAAAGCTAGTATAAATTGATGAAAGAATAAATGAGCAGGGATGATTTGTTGTCATGATAAAAGACAACATTGTTATTCTTTTAAATATTGCATGTAAATGATTGTGAACAATCATGAACAAATTAATTTTTGATAAATATGGAAATGAGACTATAAAGTGTTCCTATGGTAGACACACAGCGCATGCTAAAGAATGTGATTAAAGAACAGTGTGAATGAAAATTAACAGAATAAATGTGCATATGTGAATGCACAATTTGAATGCATAATAGAAATGCATGATGATAATTATGTATGAAATATTGGGTAAGAATATGAAATGGAAAAGTTGATGTTGACTTGAGGTTTAAGTCATCTCAGATAGTGATGGATATGAAATAAAGAAGTTGCATGCTGAAGAATTCCCCTATGGAGGAACTGTGTAAAGAATCTGTCAGGAAAACAGAGTCACAACCTTAATGATTGTTGGGAATTGGGAAATGGGCTAAAAGCCTATCTATATTATAAGAATGGTGGATTACATTCTATAACATAATGCATGAATGGAATACTAATAAATGAACAATGACCATTCTAATGACTAAATGGTAATGTGCAGAATGCACATGCTCATAATTCATTGTGAACAAAAATATTGTTGTTGTAGCATGATGATTTATCCAAGAAGGTTAAGGTGAACCTAACAAGGAATTCTCAAGGAAAAGAGCAGGAAGATCCCAACATGGAGTAGATTGCATAATCAAAGAAGGAGAAAAGGAGGAATATTTTTCTCACTTTAAAACTCTGAATTGCTTAACAGAGTTGTAAGCCTTAAAAGAAAAATTGTGGAAACAAGTATAGTTGGTGAAAGGAAAATGAACAAACAAGTATAAACTTGGTTAAATCCATGAATGTGTAAAGAGAGTGAGGCCTTAGTAATAGTTCAATTAAGATGAAAATTCTAGACCGTGTAGAAGGAGTTGGAAAGAGGGAAGAGTCCCTTAACTCCTTTTCTCGTTGTTTATTTTGTTTATCTGGGATGAGAACCTAATATGTTGATGGTTGTAGGATACCCAAAAACTAAATTAGTTTCATGGTTTCACTAGTGAGTATCTTGAGGAGTAATGTGATGAAGTACATGTAGATATGCTATGACATATCTGATAATTCTTGTTGATTTAGATGTTGTGTACATGCATTTTATTTAACATGATAGTGAATATGTTGTGACTATGATGATGCATGTCAAGTGTAAGAAAATATTGGAGCTATTGAAGAATGACAACTACCAATGATTGACAACCTCAAAAAGAGCATAAATGAAAAAGAGTTTTTGTTGAAATATTTTTGAAGGGAACTTGGGAATTCCCATGAAGCACTATTGATGAGGTAATATAAAAAAGGGTGTTGGAAGCCATAACATGTATAAATATTTTTCATACCAGTATGGTACATGGTATGAAGGGATTGGGTAAGAATCTCTTCTGATATATTTTATTGTCTTTTGATAAGTTTGTGAATATGAGTGGCCATTGAATTCCATTTATACCCAAGCAGGGTATGATTTAGGAAAGAAGAACCCAAAGGATAGAGGGAGAATCCCCTTAAAACCAAGGATGATTGAGACCCTTGCAATAAAATGCATGAACAAAGTGTCATGAATACTTCGACCAATCAGGAATGATTGGGAACATGAGTGCTCATAGATATCACATTGATTAATGCATTGATGAAATGCATGTTTGTATAAGTGGGCATATATAGGGCTGCCCACTATGGAAGAAGGATCTTCCATTAGTCTACCAAAGTTAAATAATGGTAAATAGACAAATTGGGTGGCCATAAATGTTGGCACCCTGGTTACCAATGACAAAAAAATGCTAGAATTCATTAGTATGAAGCTTTTAGTTTCATATATTTTGAATTGAGGTCATGACTAGATAAAGTAGGAAAACACAGTCCCATTGTAATAATAAATGTGTATAAAGGAACCATCTGGTAAGAGGTTGGTTGAGTTCCAACCCACCGAGGAAATATAGTGCCTAATATGAAAAGTAATAATCTGAAAATCAATGCAAGGGTGCATTGTGTGTGAATGTCACCATGGACATTGACACATTGATTAAACTCATTTAATGTTTGATTGCATTTGGAAAAGATTCGAATTTCAAATGATGCATGTGTAAGGAAGAATATTTCATTTTTCTTTATATCTTTGAATAGATAAAAGTGATTTAATGTTAGTATGCATAGTTCTGAAATGTTTGTGAGCCACTGCAAGTGTGCAATAAAAGTATAGTATGCATGAGAACTAACAATTCTATGGCTATGTGAGTACTGAAATGGAAGGAAATAAGGGTATTGGATAGGTGTAAGGTAGCTAGAGAGGTAGTGGGGGGGGCCACAGGGCCCATAGTGATAATAGTGGAGGTCATTCAATGTAAGGTGGACTAGTTCCACTATATTATTAAATAATAATATAATAAATGGTTAATTAGATATAATAAATGTAAGAGGACTTCTTAAAAGGTTCTACTTCTAGATGATTCCTCCTCTAGAATGTTCTTAGGTGATGGTAGCACTATATAAAGGGGTTCAAGCAATGTAATGAGATATGAAGAGAATTATTGTATTGTGAGTTGTAGCTCAATAGGAGGATGCCCCCTCGAAGAGGCAAGTGAATAGGAGAGGATCACTTCCATAATAGGATCCATTGTATGGTGTTGCCCTACCTCAAGGGTTTGATGGTAATAGAGGATATTTTGAATATTGTTCTTGTATATCTATTGTGATTCTTTTGTATTCAGTACTTGGTTCTTAACAAGTGGTATCAGAGCACTTTCCTTGGCAAACATTGTGGGAAAATATTTTTTTATTTTTCCAGATTTTTTTTCGGAGAAGAAAAAAGAGGGTCGTGACATTCCATAAATTTTTGGTATATTTATGTGAAAAAATTGTAGAAACCAGTTGTATACCTTAGTTCCTCTAAAAGAAACACCCAATTTGAAAAAAAACATCGTCTAAAACGGAGTCCGGGAAGTCAAGATATTGATGTTTTAAAATCTGCAAATTTCCAGGGTTTTTTCCGCAGACGGCGGTGTGATTTTTTATTTTATTTTTGTAGAATATGGAGGCTGAATTTTTCAAAAAAAAATTACAAATCTGAGTTCCTCTCACAATTTCACCCAATTTCAAAAAAAAAATCAGCCAAAACGGAGTCCGGGAAGTGAAGTTATGAGCATTTTAAATTCAGCAGTTTTTTAGGGTTTTTCCGAAAAACGCTGCGATTTTCTGCAGTAAGTTATTGTTATATTTTTTGAGTTTTTTCATGACGACTGTGGGACTGAAGAGTTCATAGGGTGCTCAAATGGCTATTTTCTCTCAAACCCTGAAAGAAATTCTTGAATCATTCAAAGCCCAATTGTTTCACACATTGGATGATAGATTTGATGCATTTGTAGATGGCCTCACAGACGGCCTCAATGATAGTTTTTGTAGTATTCAAGATTCATTGGATAACATGCAGGAGATATTTCTTATGGAGAACCTTAGGGATGAATATAATCAAGAAACATATGCTTGTTATGATTTGGAGGCTGATTGCGATGATTGGTATATGGATAGTTGTCATTTATGGGATGACAACCACTTTCATATTTTATTTGATGACTCTAATCCACCTTCTATAGAGAGAATCAATGTGACAAATTGAGAGCCAATGATTATTACCAGTGTCCATCCTGCATATTCTACAGTAGTATTATTCCTTCCAGATTCTGCTACGACCCTTTTCCACTATGTGGATGGATCTTCTTATTTGGATCCACATGATAGGTGTCAGTCTTTGGAGCATCATTTTGAGTTGGTTATTGGGTTCCAAAATCTTCCACAGGGAGTTCACATGAGAACTTGGACATGGAACCCAGGCTTACAATGGTGTTTGGACTAATTCATCATGGTGGCTTTCCTTTCTACATGGGACCTTAGTTCTCCAGTCTTCTTCATCATTATGGTCCACAATTATCCATGGGACCCTAGTATATGGTTGTACATCAAGCGTTGAGGACAACGCTTTCATAAGGGGGATGGAATGTAAGGTGGCTAGAGAGGTAGTGGGGGGGGCAAAAGGGCCCATAGTGATAATAGTGGAGGTCATTCAATGTAAGGTGAACTAGTTCCACTATATTATTAAATAAGACCCACTATGGTAGTTAGATATAATAAATGGGTAATTAGATATAATAAATGTAAAAGGACTTCTTAGAAGGTTCTACTTCTAGAAGATTCATCCTCTAGAATGTTCTTAGGTGATGGTAGCATTATATAAAGGGGTTCAAACAAGGTAATGAGATATGAAGAGAATTATTGTATTATGAGTTGTAGCTCAATAGGAGGATGCCCCCTCGAAGAGGCAAGTGAATCGAAGAGGATCCCTTCCATAATAGGATCCATTGTATGGTGTTGCCCTACCTCAAGGGTTTGATGGTAATAGAGGATATTTTACATATTGTTCTTGTATATATATTGTGGTGCTTTTGTATTCAGTATTTGGTTCTTAACAAGTGGTATCAGAGCACTTTCCTTGGCCAAAGAAGGGAAGATTTGTTTTCTCTTTTTGCAAAATTTTTTCTAGGGAAGAAAAAGAGGGCAACGCACTTTAGGTTCAGATCAAAATCTTTATGAGATGAATTTTGATAAAAAAAAAATAAAAATAAAAAAATTGGCTATTTGAATTCCTCTTGGAAAAATACCCAATTTCAAAAAAAAAAATCATCTGAAACGGAGTTTAGGAAGTAAAGTTATGAGCATTTTAAATTCAACAGTCTTTCAAGGTTTTTTCGGAAAAAAAAATCGTGATTTTCTGTCGTAACTTATTGTTCTATTTTTGGGGGTTTTTCATAGAAAGATGTATTTTATAGGGAAATGTGATGGCCCTAGTATTGAATCATTCAATAAAGAAAGAAAGTCAGCATGGGAAGAGAATTGGCCCCATTGGGTAGATCTCAAATTGCAAGGTGATGCTGTCATTTGGTGGAAATCGCTTGATTATAATGAGATGATGACACTCTCCAATGGAGAATTTGAAAAAATATTGTTAGATAAGTGGTCTCATGGATAAAATAAGGATAAAGAGAGAACCAAGATTTTATTTTCATGTGAAAAATCTATATTACAGGTTCATGGTTGTATTCATAAAGAAAATATCATTGTTTCTATTAACCCTAGTTGCATGCATAATTTTATCAATGTTTAGTTGGTTAATAAATTGTGTAAGGTAGCTAGAGAGGTAGTGGGGGGGCCCAGAGGGCCCATAGTGATAATACTATAGGTCATTCAATGTAAGGTGGACTAGGTCCACTATATTATTAAATAAGGCCCAATATGGTAGTTAGATATAATAAATGGGTAATTAGATATAATTAATGTAAGAGGGCTTCTTAGAAGGTTCTACTTCTAGAAGATTCCTCCTCTAGAATGTTCTTAGGAGATGATAGCACTATATAAAGGGGTTCAAGCAATGTAATGAGACATGAAGAGAAATATTGTGTTTGGAGCTTAAGCTCATTAGGAGGATGCCCCCTCGAATAGGCAAGTGAACAGGAGAGGATCCATTGTATGGTGTTGCTCTACCTCAAGGGTTTCTATAATAAAGTTGTGGTTTTCTATATGGTTTCATATATCTTGTGTGGTGATTATATTCGAATATCTTTGGATCTGTTGTGATATTTTGTATTCAGGTATTTGGTTCTTAACAGATTGCAAGTTCCAATAAAGAATATTCAAAGAACAAAGGTTGACGGTGAAAATGTTCAAATTTTTAAAGATTTTAAGATTACCATGGATAAATATGTGTTGCATTTAGATTTTTATGCTATGGATATGGATGAAGTGGATATTGTTTTGGGATATCCTTGGATAGAATCAGTGGGTACCATTAATATTAATGTGCAAAAGAAGTTTTTAAAGTTGTGGTACAAGAAAAAGAAAATCACATTGCATGATGTGTCTCTTAGTAAGAAAGATGGACCCATGGAAGCTAGCAAAGAAGTTATTTTCTAGTCTGAAGTTGAATCAGAGGCAGAGTCTACAGAAGGAGATGAAGAAAAACTACAAGAAGGACATAATCAGGAAGCTAAGGAGGTCATTGACTCAAAGGGACAAAGTGTTGCAGATTTGAAGAAAAAAGAACAAATTCCTACAGTTGTTGTATATCGCCATCCACATCATATAGAGACACAAAAGTCATCAAGGCAAGGGCATGTGAATCAAAACATTTATGCACTAGCAGGGCACCAGACAGAAAACTGATCAAGAGGTCAATGGAGGACTACCGACACTACGAGAAGAGCTCAAGCTACAGAAACAATCCCATGGCAACCCCGACATAATGCAGAGAAAGATAAGGGTGGAAAGGTAGCAGATAGGCATCATGTTTGACTTCCATTGGGATGGATGGATGGTCATACTTGGTACCAGTTGGATACATTGCTTAGCCGGTCATATTGCATGGTTTCTTCTCATGTTTCAAGGATGAAACATGTGAAGGGGGATGGAATGTAGTATACCTAGGGAGGTAATATGGGGTACCTAGGGAGGTACCCAATGGGAATGTAGTTATGTGTTATTAGTGGAAGTCATTTAATATATGAGAATTTGGTCATTCAATGTAAGGTGGACTAGGTCCACTATATTAATAAAGGCCCACTATGGTAGTTGGATGTAATAAATGTGAGAAGGCTCGTTAGAAGGTTCCCAGGAGATAGGGAGAGCTATATAAATAAGTGTAGGCAATGTAATGAAACATAGTGAAGAATATTGTGATTATACAAGCAAGGATTGCTTGAGGAGTTTTATCCTTCCATAAGGATTAATATATGGTGTTACCCTACATCAAGGGTTTTCTCTATTTCTTGTGTTCATGTTATGGTGAATGGTTTATAGTTTATTCTTGGTATTATTGAAGTATATTTGTAGATATGGTATAGGTACTTAACAATAGGGAAGTGTTGTAATCCCATAAGGAAGACCAATTCAGTTGAGCCAAATTGTTATAAGAAGGAAAATCTCATACTTTTGAATTTGTTTCTTTGTGGAACAAATATGAAAATAAAAAAGTGGAACTAGAAATCTGTGGATGATAGATTTGAAAATTTTGATAAATTGATGATAGTATTTCATGGTTATTGTATGCATTTGATACATATGAGATAAAACATATGTCCTGGAGGGACAAATGATAGTTGTCAAGATGGAAAGAATGGATAAAGGATATTTTTGTGACATGAGGACCTTGTGATAATCCATGATTTCCATAGAAGATGTTGTGTTGTTGTAACACAGGCTGGAGGGATGCCTCAACAGAGAAAGTCAGAGGGACGCTCCAGTTGTAAGACTCTATGAAGTCTTTGAAACTCTTCTTGTGTGAGAATTACTTGGCAAGGAAAGATGAATCACTCGAGGGAAAATATAGTAGAGAACGAGATTCTTGAGCCTAGGCATGGAGGGTGAGTGACCACAAGGAAGAGAATACTTTGATAATTATTGCAAATTATAGGTTGGGATTATGCACACAATGGGTATGTCAAGGAAAAAATGGCCCAAGTTAGTAAGACAACCAACTAGATGCAGATCCATGAAATTGCACAGATAAGTATTGTGTTGATCTAAATATTTTCTCTTGAGTTTTGAACAACAATAAAAAAAAAATTGGATGAAATTGTGATTAATATGCTTGTTGCTTGAAATTATTGTAGGCATGTGACAAAGTCCAAGAGTCTAGAAAAGACTAAACCAAGAAACAAGAACAACATTGTTGAAGTAGTTGAAACAAGAAGACACAAATGGTGTTGTTGAGATATAAAGAACACTGGGGATGGTTTTCCATTAAGTGGAGAGGATTGTAACACCCGTGTTCCCCCCATCTTGTAAATATAATTATATTTGGATAAGAGACTATGGACAGATCGATTGTGTGTGGATCTAGGAAATGTTGAACCTTTGCTAAGAAGCTAGTGTAAATATTTATTTTATTAATGTAAAAAAAGGAAAATGTTGAAAAACTAATGAGGAGGATTTCCTATACAGGTTATGATGTCATGAGAGGGAAATAGTGAGGAAATTTCCCTTACCAATTTAATATTCAAGAAAAACCCATATTGCCCATTTTTCTATAATTTCAATTAATGAAGCGAAGTTGATGGTTGAACTACCATCTTCCCACATTTATGAAAAAGAATGGGTGATGTGCCAAAACTTCGTTTCCTCATAAGCATGGGAAGAAAAGTACCCATCTAGAGGATTCTAGGCTGACCCATGTATTGGAGAATTAAACCCACAAAATCTTGTTGTAGAAGAGGGAAACATAGGAAAATCACGAGTAGAGAAGAGAGGACACACATACAGTTGATTCTGGGAAGGAAATATGAGTAAAGAGAAGTGTGGGGAACTCCTATGGTTATGAGAAAATAGAGAAGTGAAGAAATGTGTTTCTAGGTATAAGAATTGTTGGGGAGTGTCTTCTAATCAACGGATAAACATACCTACAGATAATTTGAGTGATTGAGTGAGAAATCACAACAAATTCCCTTGCTTGGTAGAAGATAGAACTACACAGTTCTTGTGGGAGGAGAGTAAAATTCATCCCTTTCTTTTCTATTAAGAAAAAAAAGAACTCTCTCTCATGGCATCATACTCTGGCAAAGGAGTGGCCAGCTGTGAAATGCACCAAGAGTAGTTATTCCTATGGTTGTGTGGAAAGTGGCACCAAGAGTAGTTATTCCTATGGTTGGGTGGAAAGTGGCACACCCTTTAGCAGTTACATCTTTTTTCATCTTCCATATAATTTCCAAAAATCTACAATGTTAAGCTCAGAAATAATATATAATTTTTTTAAGAATAATGTAAATTCAACTCTTTGTTGAAAATGGCCCGAGCCATTTAGGGGAAATTGTGAGAATGTTTTCGTTGAATTCCATTTTGACTTATATCCTCACTTCTTGACTTCCCGTGTTTTAGAAGAAGATTTATGGGTGAAAATATTGTTGTTGATATAGTTTTACATCCCATCTTGTTCTCCAGTGAGGACAATTAAACAATTAGAACCTCTATAGAAAATCTGAAAAAGAAAGAGGTTGAATTATGCATAAAAATGTTTATGATTTTAGGTTTTCATGAAGCCTATATGCTATAAAATTTAAAGATATCAAAATTGTGTTTGGGCCTTAGGAAAATAGTTCAAATGATAACAAGAAGTAAAGTATTATAATATTTAGTAACGAGGAAAAAGTGGGAAACAAAACCCAATTGTGAAGTAAAATGAAACTTGGAATTTTAAAACATTGTGAATAATTAAATCTTATTTGGATTTGGAAAGAAACAAATCTTACCATGTATTACACACTGAATTAATGTCCAAAGGGGAAATATTTGGACTTAGTAATTGTTCCTTGAACATAGGAAATAAATGCATGTAATTAAGGGATTAGTAATCCCTGGTAAACACCATTGTTTTACCATGGAACTTCACCTCCAAAAAATGTATTATTATAGAAAAATAATTTAAACAAATAAATATTTCCCATATATATATGCATTTAAGTATTTATGTGTTTTTGGGAAAATTTGAACGAATGAAAATGATTGGTAAACTCTGGTAAAATCCGAAAGTTACCATTTAAATACTTTAATATTTGAATTGTAAATATTGTAAATTATTACATTTACAACCTAAAAATTTATGTCTCGTGCTTGAGTAACGGGAATTTGAAATCCTTCACTTTGTGCAAAAGTTTTAACTATGCTCATATTTTTCTTAACTATTGAATTCCTAATTTGCACAGGTAGTTCAACGCTCCTGAAGGAATGTGATTGTTAGAGTATCTTTTATTTATCAGTGTTCAAATACCTAGAGTTGTATTAATCCTCTTATTTTTCTCAACACAGAAATATGTATAAAAATATATATTTCTTTAATCATTAAAGGCTTGGAAAATATACCTTCATGTATCCCTTTCAACGTGAAAATATTTATGTATTATTTATATATATTATTGTCAAACAAACCTTTCTTTCGGAGCACAGAGAATGGAGCAATTGTTTGGAGTGTGACAACCAATGGATTTTAAACAATACATTATTAAATATTAAGCTATGCTCGTTGGCGATTGTTGGCACATGAGCAGATCCAAGGTTCAACGCTACAACAATGCACCAACAAAACCCTAACTACTGGCCTTTTCGACAACACCTGCGAAGCAGATGAAGTCTCACCTGAGGTAGAGGAAGGGGTGGTTGCAGGACTCAGGTGTCTGCAACCTTAGTTGGGACACATATATGTGATTGTAATACTTAACAGAGAACTCAACAGTTAACATTCATCAATGTAATGGCCCCCGTCGTTACAACTACAAGTGAAGTAGAAGATGCAATTTTTCTTTTTTTTCTTTTGACAAGAAGACAACAATGATTACAGCTAGACAACACACTCGACGACGAGCACCATGCCCGTCGAACTGGAAACAAACCTCTATGAATCTACGCACTGGAACAAGAGCAATTGGGTGAATGTGCATAGAACAAAAAGGAGAAACGACTGCCCGCCCGACATGACAGCCTCGATGACCAGTTAACTAGAACATCAGTGGCGTGCAACCAAGCGCATGAAGGCATTGCAACCCAAGCACCAACAACGAACTTACAATATTAAAAACCCACAACGAGAAGTACAGAACCCAGCCAAGTTATCAATCACCTCTATCCAATAGGGCGCGTAATGATCCCCTCGTTAGGAATCATGCCATCCCCAGGTGATAGGCACGACTATAATATTGGCTCGCCACAACCTATCTAGACCAAGGAATCTAGATAAATCCGACGCACTAGGAGCCGAATACCGATAAGAAGACTGTACTTATGCACCCTATCATCAAATCATCAAGACGCAAGATGACATCCTCAATTAAATTGCACATTTGGGTTCCTACAAGCCATCCTGAGTGGTAACACAACTAAGACCAACTGTCAAAAAAATTCTTCTTAAGGCACATGATTACGTCATTGCATCAACAATGGTCAGAACATGAAGTAATTTAAACCATTATTATACAAGGCACCTTCAAGTACCTGAAACAAACTATATATAAGTAAAGCATTCATTGTGACATATAGTGTTAATACTTAAAACTTATTATATATCTCATTTAAAAATAATTAAGGTGAATTTCTTAGACCATCAATTAATACGTTACAACACTACATCATACAAAACTTTCTCTTCCTATAAAATAGTTTCCTTTATAATAAAAAGGGCTTTTATCCCTATTTCCTTTCCTAACTCTTAATCCATACTATAACTATTATAGGATTTCAGTAGTCTTCTTAAATTATCAACATCAATTTCAATCACCAGCTTTTACAATTGTATCCCATATATCAGTTTACTATCTAATAAAATATGTAATTGTAGATAATTTTAAAATGGGATAATAGTTTAACACTAAATTCCAACCACAATAAATTCAACGAGAATAATCATTAATTCGGGATCATTAAAGTCTCTGGAATCATTACGAGGCTACCTTTAAAATCGTTGAAATTAAGTCAATACCTAGATGCACTGCAATCTTGATTCGCTATCTGCTGCGCTATAATTACTAAATCTAGGAAGGATCTATGTCACCCAAGCGCAAGAAAGTCCAATAAAATTTAAGACATCTATTATCAGACCTACTACTCAACCTGTTTATCAGACTATGGTTAACTAGGTGGACAAATCTGGAGTAATGCCCATAATCTACTTTGTAGCAATCTGGTAAAAGAGTTGGTAAAGATATTTAAATTCTACAGTAATTAATGCCAATAAATAAGATAATTTCTAACCATGTAGTCGCTACACACCTAACCTGAAATTGCTACTCATATCATAGATATTGCTATTTACAAAGGCTATTTACCCAACATAAAAAATGTCATTCTCACGACATAACCCTCAATCGCTAGTCATGTGATAGTTGTCCGCCAGCACCTAAATGATATCCCCTTCTTGACATCGCATGAACACGCTAACTCTATTAGGTCAAATAAGAATTTGCTACCACATTAAATAAGGGTTTCTATCTCTAATACATTAAATGAATCATTGCAAAGGAAGGAATCGTTATCTCAAGTGGAAACACTGCAAAAGGGAGATATGGTTGTTGAATAAAAACTGTAGAAAAATCGTGATGTGAACCAGAGAAAAGGAGAAATGGAACTTTTATCAAAAAAAAAATTTAACTATCTAAAATGAGAATTGAATGGTGAATTAAACTGTCTAACACAGGAAAATCATAGATTTGAGAGGGTCAAGCATGTCGAGTTAGCGCTAAGTCTCACCAGGTAAACTTCACGATGTTAAAACATAAATTCATGTTTTTCAAGGAGATAAACTGGAATGGATTACAAGGAGGGTCGTTGCCCAGCATACAGTGAACACGCAGGCACACCAAAAAATTGCAGTCAAGCATAGCATGCACAACCTCTATATTAGGTGGGCGCAGACGGGTCCAAACAAAGCAGGCACACGCCGTTAAATTGCAGGCAAGAAAAAAAACGTCCAGGCTATCATTTAAATCTGTGAACCCTCCGGTATAAATGCAGTGATTGTGTAAAGGATACATGCAAGGTCTCGAGTCATTGCCAAGAAAATCGAGGTTGGGATATGGGTAGAACGCCCAGATAAATGAATGGATGGTTGGAGTCGCTGGAGTAATACTTATGCTGAGTTAAAAGGGGTCAAGTAACGGTGCCAAAATCAGACAGTCACTGGTCAATAGCCAAGTAATTATCTTTGTGCTAAATTAAACTTGCAATAAAAATCACCACCATCAATATAACTTAAATTCATTCATCAACCAGTCACCGAACCTAAAATCCCTGAGTAGAATGCATCCATTACACAGAAAAACAAAATCATAGATAGTCATAGAATGCAGGTAGCCAAGGCCAAAGTCTCGGTTGTCATTCCAGGAAAAATTTTACTGTTAGACAATCAAAACTGTCCAAACACAACCAATAGAAAAAAAGTATTAACTAACTTTGCAAGGGTAAGTCGCAGTCACAACCAGTGGCCAAAAATGCAAAAGAAAAATAAAACTTGCCATCAATCAATAAATTGTAGGGTTAATTAATTGCATCAAGGTGCAAGAAAGACAACAATCTACCTGGAACAATATCAGAGCTAAATGGTTGACAGGAACATCCTTCACTCATCATCCACACACAGAAAAGTAGGGCGTTGAGATCCATAGGTCTATTAACGCCGAAGCGATGACTGTAGATCAGGCTCTCGACCGATTTCTCAGGCGTGGACTGAAGAGCTAGGGACAAAGGAAAAAATAAGCCGCAATCATCACAATCAAAAACCACAGGACGGTCAAGACATGAAGGGATCGAAGGCCATGGGAAATCAACATTGAGCTAAAGGCTATGGGGGGGATTTCAGTCATAGACTAGAATTCTAAGACAATCATTTTCTTTACCCAATTAAACATACAAAACTAAAAGCATAATTCATACTAACCATCTACCATGCAGAAATAAGGAAGCTTATCATATCCCAAGTAGCCCTCTCTGAGTTGTTGTTCTGCGCGCTCCATGCAACTCCCGCTTTCCGACCAATGAGACTTCATCGGTACCTCCCAGCCAACACTAGGGGTACTCTTCTTCCCCCTTATCCCTCGAAGCCGCAAAGGGGCCACACACACTAACTCAAGAATCAACTAGCTCCCAGCTCGCCTCGCAAGGCCGAGCTACCACTCCTCACCGAGTTGGGTATCCCCACTCCCACAAGCTAAGTCATTCAATTATAGATTTCTACAGTGTAATGTTACGCATAACAGAAGAGATCCATCATCCTCCTCCTCCCTCCTTTATATAGATTTTCTAAGTCAATTACTTTCTCAAAATCCCTTTTAATTTATTTTTAATGATTTAATTCATAAAACTCATCCCTGTACATGTGTCACCCATCCCCTTCATTCCTCCATAAATTAATTTCATTAATTAATTAATTAACCCCATTTCCCTCACCCACCTAAAATCATTCCTAGAATCTCTCCTAGGTGTCGCCATATTCCCTTACAAGTTTTAATGACTTTCCCTCTTACTAATTTACTAGTTGAGTTTGATTTTAGAAAGTTCTTAAATGCTAGATACCTTACTAAGTTAGGCTTTCTGCTTTTTCATTGTTTCCCCCTTTTTTTATGTTTCCCACTTTTTCCTAGTTTCCTAAATCTTTTAAATTTCCCTCTTTCCCTTTTTATTTAAAACTCAAAAAGGCATGTGCAGAAACTTACCCCTTTTCCCTTTTTCTTTTTAATGAATAAATTTTTAATTAGCATAATATAATAAAACAATTATTTCCCCTTTTTAAATTTTATCCCAAAATATTTTTACAAATCAATTTGATTGCTTACCCCCTTCCTATCGCAAGACGAATGGTGATTATCAATATTATTTATTTATTTATTTTTAAAAGATAAATTTTTTATCACAAGTATCATTTAGACCTAGACTTAATTTTCCTAGGTTGGGCGACATTTTATTAGGGGAAATGTTTTAAATCTTCCTTTAACACGTTAGTCATCCTGATTCCATATAGATTTATCCATTTATTAAATGACAACGCGACATGCCCTTCAGGATGCACTAGGTGCTCCAAGGATGCTACTTGCCTCTTTCAGTTTCTCTTGCGTGACATGCCCTTCAGGACGCACTATGTGCTCCAAGGTTTTTACTCGCCTCTTTCCATTTTTCTTGCACGATGTTCCCTTCAGGACGCACCACGTGCTCCAAGGGTGCCACTCACCTCTTGAATGACTTGGTAGACATCAAAAACCCCTGAAGTCAATACTTCGCTAGGTGATCTTGTGGGAGACTAAGGGCCTCTAAGGAATAAGGCCCATTCCTTATTGCGCGCCCCTTAGAATCATCATGAGCAACTGTCGCAGTCTACCCTCACAACATCGTGGGTCCTCTCAAACTAGGTAATCATTAATCTACAATTCGAGCCAGGACGAGAGTGCTAGTAGGTTGTGGAAGGGATGTTGTACACACCTCTCCCTCAACATCTCTGGTAGTCGTGCATGACCCCTCTACTCGACATGTGAGTCTGGTCAGCAAGCTATCATCAGCTTGCATCATCAATGAATCATGTCAAAAATATATCCATAATCATATCATCTAATCAGATGCACTAATATAACATATAAAAAAATCAAACCCCAATAGTTCACTCCCTGACTCGATCTGGAGTCCAAGGGGTTCCATCGATGCCTCTGCATCCTCAAGATCCAAAATCATGCACACTCAGTAAAACCAAGTTAATAGCACTTGTCTATGTCAATGTAGCAAAACAACATGTCATAAACCCATAACGCCTCATAATCATATCAAATGCTTAATAGTATAATAATCTGAATCACTTGCAAGAAAGTGTCCTCAAATAATAAGTTCGCTCAGTTCACGCGAGAGTGGGATGTTACAATCAATGTCCAGTTCTTAGTTATATCACATTTAAACCCTAATTACAGAGCATCACAATATTCAACTAGATCTAGCATCTAACAACACTTAGCATGACGAACTGATCAGATCCTAATAGATTCCAGTACTAAGCATATGTATATAAGTCAGATCTAACATCCATATACCTCATTAAGCACATAGCATCATCAGATATATCTATCTATATCAAAGCACTAAGCAAGTAAAGAAATAAACACATCAATACATTGCACAAAGTAGAGAAACACAACATATACGTGGTTCACCCCCACCCTGGGGCTATGTCCACCAACTCTTCTTCTTTATTATCTTTGTCAAGCTTCTTACATGCACATATCATTGAAATCCTACTCTGCAGAAGATAGGAGATATACGCGCACTCCACCAGATCCTCCTTCTTCGAGTTAGGGTAAAGCACCAAGCCTTCTTACAATTACTTGCACGTAGCTCTGCAAGTCTCACATAGTATGCACAAAGCACTTACAATCCTTCAATCACATAGATCTATCACTTAGCCATTCATTACACCTTCTTTCACTTAGCATCACCTACAATCACATAGATTGCACTACTAGTTCTTACATGGCCTAGACTTCTATTTATACATACAAACTAGGCCTAAACATGGGTAAACCCATGGGCCAACATCCCATACCCGTTACATAATCCCAAATCCCAAAAAGTAACCAAAAAGGGGTCGAGATCCCGCTATCTCTGCTTTGTCTTGCGCTCCTCCTTCGACAGGTTGTCGAAGTCCCAAAATAGGTCAAACTTGACCAAGGATCTCCCAAAACTTGGTCAAGGACCAACAGGCCCCCAACACTCACATGTGACTCGTCTTGAGTCACTCTAATTTGGGTAGTTCTTCTTTGAAAGTGTCGAGATTGTCTTGAGTTAATTCGACTTGTTGTTGTGCCATGACCTCTTGTTCAGCTAACTCTTGTATGATTGCATCATTCACAGGTCCCTCTAGGCGTTGTTCAGCTGCGGTGATAACCTGCTCGAGTTTTGTTCCTCGACCTTCGACCTCTGTGAACAATTGGTAAGCCTTATCTTGTACAGGTTGGAGCCTCTGAGTTACCTCCATAACTCTTCTCTGGATAGTGTGGATCTGTTGTTGGGCGGTGTGTTTCTCTTGGGATTGCTTCATTCTTTCCAAAACTGATAGGGGCTTCAGCTACACTTGTATCATTTCGGCTTGATACTTCGCCTCTTGGAGATGCAACTCCAGTGCCTTCAGTTCTAGATTCTCAATGAGTTTCTCGTAGGTCTGGTCACTACGATCAGTAAGTTTCTTACATTCCATAGCAAGGTCTTTTATTCTCTCGATTGCACTTCGAGTAGTTGCTTCTCGTTGATCCCTTACATCCTGTGGAGTCTTGGGAACTGTGCAGAGCTCTAAGTCTGCTATGCGTTGTTGTAGTTGTTGGATAGCTTCTGCGCGCTACTCTACTTGTTTTGGGACTCGATCCTCTATCTCTATTTCTACAACTTTCATAGAGAAAAGTGATTTGTTGACTGCTTCTTTCACTTCAAGTTGCTTTGTGAGAAATTGTTCTTTTCCTTGCTGTATATGTTCTTTTTCTTCATCGAACTTTTCTTGGAGAGAAATATTTTCCTGTTTTGTAGCTCGACGTTTCTCTACAAGTACTCCTTGCACTTGCTTCAAGGCTTGGGTGGCTTGTTCTATTTCTTCTTGTGCTCGTCGAAGGCGATCTTCGACTATATCAGCTATTCGGTGGAGTTGGGCTGGCTCATCTCCCAACTCTGGTTCTCCCGATGGTAGGGGCATAGTGGAGACTGTGTGGCTGTACTGAAGTACATGATGTAGCCCTCAGAGTTCGACTTCAATTATATCATACATTTCCTCTCGCTTCACTCCTTGTTTCTATTTTATTTCCAGTGAAGCGTCATTTAGGGATACGATGATGAAGTCAAAATCATCGGAGGTGAGGACAGTCTACATATTTATCATGGTCGCTTTCGATTTCTTCCGGAAATGAGGTCTCAGGGGAGAAACCTTCCTCTTCTTCAAGGGATCAACCTCATCTCTGGGTGGTGTTAATTCGTTGGGATTCTTTTTAGCTTCTACTTTGTCATCATCCCCTCGGTCAAGTGATATTGAAGGAGTCTTCCCTGAGGTGTTTCTTAAGTTTTGGACCTCCTAAGTCTTCTTATGTCTCCTGGTTCTAGGTGAACTTTTTTCTTTATGAGTGTCCTATGGGCTATCAAGATCAGATATCTCTGTGGGGTTGGTGGGGATAAGGAGTTCAGCAGACCATTCCTTAGTGATTTATTCAAGGTCTTCTTCTATAAGATTATAATATGACTGGAGATGTTATTTATGTTCATCTACTCACGTTGTAATGTAGAAGAAGTTTTTATCTGCGTTGAACTTCATTAGGGGTCAGAACCTTTGTAAGGTGTTCGGAGTCATGTGAGGCTTGTATTCGAGGCTCAACTTTGATGTCTTGCTTTAGCTGGAGGTAGTATGTATGAAACATAGCATTCGACTGCCACTATTTGTTCATATCAGTTGAATACCATAGGGTAGCGAACTTCGTGGCAAGCGATTCAAATGGCTCGATGTCTAGGAAGGTCGATCCTTCTGGCATCTCCTAGACAAAAAATGCAATGAGGACCAAGAGCTAGCTGAAATGAAATTCATAACCTTGATCCCGTGCTTCTCAAAAATCTAGTTCCAACTAGTTAACTAGGTACTTCATCCAGTTCATCTGTAGGCCTTCCGCACAATTCCCTGCAAGGTCAACGACAAAGCCAGTGACCTGCGTAGGTCAGTTCTTCCTTACAAACTTTCTAGCTATCAATTGACATGCTAGGCACACTGCACTACTCTGTATGGAAGATACCCTATAGCTTCTTGTTCCCTTCTCAACGTCTCCATATGTATCCTTGATCTTCTGTGCGAGTGCGCGATATGCGGCTTTTCCTGGAGAAAATTCCTACAGGTTTGGTCCTTGTATACTTAGTCCTGTGATCCTATGGATCAGTGGTGGGTCAACTATAATGCAATGATCTAGCCATAAGTAGCCACCATGGTAACACGACAGTAGCAGCTTGACACAGGCGTTGACATCCTGGTGTCTTCCAAAGTGTGGGATCTTCATGACATTCAGCAGGGTGGACTGCGCGAGGTTCATTGTCCATGACTAGGGGATTAACTTTGAATTATTCCCCTTAGTTAGGGTTAGGTACTTGTATGGGGCGAGCATATCATAGATCTTGCGATCTCCAAGGTTGAAGTCATTGAACTTCAACGATGTGATCTTATCCTTCTCTATCTGAATTGTGTGTATCCCCTTAAGGAGGTACGCAGTGACCATGGTGTACTCGAATTTTCTTGGTACAATATCAGGATTCACCACGCCAACTAGAGGTGAGATGTAATCGGGCAATATGGTTGGAATCCATTTTCCATTTGCGAGGTCGTATTTATGCTTGGTTCTCTTTTCTGTTGATGGTCAGGATGGTCTGGCTCCGCGAGCAGTCGATGGAGAGGCTTGCACCATTCTCATTGATGAAGCTTGTATACCTGCAGACATAGACATGACTCTTTAAGTCATGAGGTCGATGAGTACCTCCTTCACAGATTCTTCTACTGTGCTAAGTTCTTCGGATATACACACTCAAGGTTGGAAATCTTCGAGTTCGAGGAGTAACTTAGACACTGCAATGGAATAGAGGGCAATAGCGTAATGATCACCATGTAAAATCAACAAGTCTGTGGGCTCAGATTCATGTTTATAAAAACTATTCTCGGTGCATGGTGCAATGGGATAAATAGATAACTTGGCAATGGATTTCTTGTGACGGTCGAGAATCCTCCATTAACTCTGTTTTGTCCATTATGGCGCGGTCGAATGGTCTGGTTGTGAACCATAAATGCCTTTCTACCCATTCGGGGGGTCGAACAAACAATTATATTCATCCCAATGGCTATATTGCTTCTCCCTGGCGAAGTTCCATGTGAGGTTGTTCTGTTATCCCAGTGAAGTTACATGTGGCGTTGTTCTGTTATCCTGGCGAAGCTCCAATTTTGCAAATTTTCCTTCTACGAAGTTCCCTCTGGAAACTTTTGTAACTTGTCGATATTAGCTCTCTTCTTACTTAGCTTTCTAGCTTTCTTTCCAGTGAGCTTTGTCTCGGTATGCCTTTTTCCATTATGATTCTTATCTTCTTTTGGCATAGTTACTTCGCACTGTTGATATTCTTTCCTAAGATTCGAGGGTGATACTTCTTTTGTATCTGGAATAGGTACTTCAATCTTCTGTGGGTCTTCTAGTGTTCTTGTAACTTTGATATCTGGGTCTCTGGTGTTAAATAGCTTCGATCTATTATTTTGTTCTTCTGTTCTTCAATTAAGTGTGCGATCCTTCTAGTCATGAAATCTTTTAACTCTTGCTTCTTCTGCACTAAAACTTCTTCGTCTTCTTGCCTTCTGGCCTGATTTATTTCAATCCAAGGTTTTCCTAGTAACATGGTGAATGGGGCATTGTTCTCAATAAATTTAATAATCTCAAAATCTTCCTCTGTCGAAGTTCCATTGGCATTCATAGATATCTAGGTGAGCTTTCCACATAGGTTTATCAACTTTCCTCTAAATAGACCTATTCCTCCCAATGAAGGAGTCATAGCAGGCTTCCCTAAAAGTTCCCAAGTTCTCTCTATCATGATATTCACCCGTGTTTCCTCATCTAGAACACAGTCAATGTCGAAGTCTCCTATTCTTTCTTCAAGTCATTCTTTTTCTTTGAAGACCTCTAATAAACTGACATGTCGGTGATCATTTAGGATTTCTTTCATCTGTAGCAATACTTTCTCCGATTCTTTCTGGGGTTCTTCCATAATCATAGTTTATGGATCTGCCTTAGGGTTTTCTTGTTTCATGTTCATTTCTTCAATCTTAGCAATCATTATAGGGAAATCCAATACTTCATGGTCCATAGCTTTGCAACAAACACAACTAGGTCATCTCCCAGGGCATTCTTTAGCAAGATGTCCTAGTTTACTGCAACTGAAACATAGGGTTAATCCTCTCTTTCTTTTAAATGATCCCCAACCTTTCTTGTACTGCGCGCTAAGATCATGGTAGCTAACCTGCAAACATTTATTTATAGGATCTTGCATCCACTTGTTAGTCCAAACATTCTTTCTATGCATAGGTATAACATATCTTTAACTATTCTTATCAGATCTACTCATATCGAACCTTCTTTCATCTATTAGTGCACTAGTTTTCAAGCTAGGACAAAATCTATCAAACATACCTAGATCCATACTTTAGAAACAAAACTTTCCACTTATCTTACTTCTAAAGAGCATAAAGCTTTTAGATCTAGAACTTTTCACTATTCTTACCTTTGTCAGAGCACAAAGCTTGCAGATCTTACCTCTTTTCTTGGCACAGAGCTTCATAGGTCAAGTAGAATGTTGCGCGCTAGGGAAACGGATCTATGTACGGAGCTTTCATAGTTTTAGGACAGATCTTTGCACACAACTTCTTCTTCCTTAGTTCCTAGAAATCACAGTTTCAGGTCAAATATTTGCACAAATATTCTTCTTCCTCAGTTCCCAACAATCACAGATTCAGGTCCCGGCAACGGAACCATTTGTTGGCACAGGGGCAGACCCAGAGTTCAACGCTACAACAACGCACCAACAAAACCCCAACTATCGGCTCTTTCAACAACACCTGCGAAGCAAATGAAGTCACACTCGAGGTAGAGGCAGGGGTGGTTGCAGGACTCAAGTGTCTGCAACCTTAGCTAGGACACAGATATGTGATTGTAATACTTAACATAGCACTCAACAACTAATATTCATCCATATCCATTTCTTAGTTACAGCGCAGTTAAACACTAATTACAGAGCATCACAATATTCAACCAGATCTATCATCTAACAACACTTAGCATGATGAACTGATCAGATCCTAATATATTCTAGTACTAAGAATATGCATATAAGTCAGATATAATATCCATATACCTCATTAATCACAAAGTATCATCAGATCTATCTATCTATATCAAAGCACTAAGAAAGTAAAGACATAAACACATCAAAACATTGCATAAAGTAGAGAAACACAACACATATGTGGTTCACCCCCACCTTGGGGCTACGTCTGCCAACTCTTCTTCTTTATTGTATTTTTCAATCTTCTTACAAGCACATAGCATTGAAATCCTACTCCGCAGAAGACAAGAGATCTACATGCACTCCGCCAGATCCTCCTTCTTCGAGTTAGGGTAAAGCACCAAGCCTTCTTACAATTAATTTCACGTAGCTCTGCAAGTCTCACATAGTATGCACAGAGAACTTACAATCCTTCAATCCATAGATCTAACACTTAGCCATTCGTTACAACTTCTTGCACTTAGCATCTCCTACAATCACATAGATTTCACTACTACTTCTTACATGTCCTAGCCATCTATTTATATATAAAAACTAGGCCTAAACATGGGTAAACCCATGGTCTGACATCCCATACCCATTACATAATCCCAAATCCCAAAAATGGGCTGAGATCCCATGATCTCTACTTCCTCTTGCACTCCTCCTTCGACAGGATGTCAAAGTCCCAAAATAGGTCAAACTTGACCAAGGATCTCCCAAAACTTGGTCAAGGGCCAACAATGATTGGATTTCGGAGTGAAACCTTTGGAGTGATGGGGAGAGTGTGTGTGAATTAAGTCTGAAGTTGTCGGAGAAATGGCATGGACGTTATAAAGTTTAAATGTATTACAATATTACCCCCTCCCTTTCATGATTGGTCATCGGAGTAATGAGAAGGGCATGCAAAAATTGACTCTGAAGGCTTCATATTGTGATGGGATATATGTTTTAAAGTTTAAATATATCATAATATTAAACTTTGCTCCATCATGATTGGTTGTTGGATGGATGAGAGGTGAGCACGTGAAGAAGGTCCAAATTACTCGAGACTTAATTAAAACCTTAAATATTATAATATTAGATAGAAACTCATTTTCCTTCAGAGCCTGACTATCGAAGTTATGAAAAAGGAGCGAACGATTGGAGTGCAAAGAGTTGGAGAATGATGGCCTTAGTATTATATGGTCATATTTATATTTTAATAATAAAACACTTTGATTTTTTGGAGTATAATTGTCAAATAAATGAAATTGGCACACACGAATGGAGTCTGAGAATTCGGAGTATAAGAGCTAAGGTACTAAGATTTAAATTATTATAATATTAATTACAAACATTAAATCCTTTGGAGCCTTAGCGTCAGAGATATGGGGAGTGTACATATGATGGGAGTCTAAATTTCCAAAAATAACATATAATAATTAAATATATTTGTTTCCCTCTCTTTTCCTATATATTTATATAAATTAAATTTACATGAAGATAATGGCGTGAAGTCATAACCCAAGTTCTTGGATTAACATGTAAATCAAGGATTAAAATTCTAAGTACATTACAGTCTAATTAATTATATTAGAACATAATATAGATTATGTCAAAATATAATTAATTAGTTGATAAGATAATTATTACAAAAATGGTACTTAGGTGAATTATTAGGCTGAGTAAAATTTTGTTTACCGAGGTAAATAATTAGTGAATATTAATTATCCCTAATGAGTATTTAATAAATAAACACTGAGAGGTATTCTAAGAATGTATTAATTAAGTGTTCTAATCAGTTTATAGGAAATGGACAAATGCCAATCTTTGGCCAAGCGAAACTATGCAACCTATGGTGACATGGTGAGTCATGATGAGTCCATGTTTCGAGTGGAAAATAAACCACATGTCACGTCAAGAGACATTTACAATGTAGCAACAACGACCAAGGTGGAAAATGAGACTCAAACTCAGTCGTAGATCTTTGTAGGTCAAACATAAGTTAAGTGTAGCTAGAATTGGAGTAGGGTTGTTAACCATCATGTCAGTTGGAGACTCTTAAGTAATCAAGGTTGTCGAATATGCAATTCAGATCCATCGGAGTATGTGTAGTCGAAGAGAGTCTTTTGGAGTGGTTTAGGTGCGGGAAATTTACAAACCCTATGGGAAGACTCCGACAAAGGAGAAAATATTTGAACCAATGAACGAAGAAGTTAGATGGGTCAGGTGGCGAATTCCATGTCAAGTTCCATGTCGATTGACACTAGTGACAAGAACCACATGGTTTCCACAGGGCACTAAAGAGGAAACTAAATAAACGAAAGACCAGAAACTTTAGGAGACTATAACTTCTGATTCAAATTTCAGTTCTAAAAATGGTTATAGTCATTGGAAAACTCTTCACGAGCAAAGGATATGGATGGTAATCACTAGAAGAGGCTTTGAGATGATTGAATAAAAAGTGGAAATTTAGTACCCCATCCCTTATAAAGGTTCTTAATGGATTGGGTGTGTTACAAGTAGTGTTTGCATCCTCTTGAAATTGAAATAAACCATATTTTTTTATATTTTTTGTGGTATTTGTGGTTGATTGAACATGATTATAGTGACTATGCATGCTTCTAATTAACAAAGAAACTGAATTTTGTGATGAATTAGATCCTCTAGTACTACGGGAACCACTAGAAGAAGTCATTGTAGGTTGCATGGGGGGAAAAGATATTGATATACTTGATACTTCAGTCTCATAATTTGATAAATATCTTCTATGCCTTGGCTAAATATTCTCTAGGACTACTTTTCTCCTTCCTACTTCAAAGAAAGGATAAAATTCAAGAGGTCGGCCATTTGTTCATCTTGATGAATGAGATTAGATGTTCATAAGACAACCTTCTATTGAGGAGGTTGATTTCAAGCCTGTCCTTGAATGGCTTCTCTTTGTTCTAGGATCTCAATTTCATGAGCAATAGTCTCCCAAGAACGTTCAAGTTCTTCATGAGTGTGGGTAGTTGTTGGACAAGTTGAGCAACAGAG
>ML780176.1:1186078-1206188 GCA_009831015.1 Picea engelmannii | reverse complement strand
CGGGGGGGGATTAATCAATTGTATACACAATTTTCACTTTTATCTCTTTAACAAAGATTACTTCTTTAATGAAACTTAAAACCTAATAAATATTTTGTCTCAGTGAAAATGAATTAGTAACCATCAATCACATGAAATGGATAGAGACACAAAATATTCATGAGGAAACCCATAAAGGGAAAAACCTCTTCTTCTTCTTGTGGATGTAAAGCAAGCAAGCTACTTCACTTACATCAAATTTTGTCTAAGCAACTACTCATATGAGGCTACTACCTCTTTATCTTCAACACCTACTGAAAGACAACTTATACTGCCTGAATGCAAGCTTCAACTTGCAATGAGACGGTTAGTCTCCCTAGCTCCTCCCTTCCTCCCTTTAGTAGTGGCTTCAACCTATTTCAAGCACTCTTCTTAAACTGTCAATATCCTTATGTTAATTTCTTTCTGTGAAAACAAACCTGTAACCATCAATTCCATATTTGCCAAACCTGTTATTGTTTTCAACCAACATGCATCTTACTCAAATGCAACTCTGTTCACACTCTTTCAATGCCAAAATGGATCAACTCAATCTGTTCATGCTACTCTGTTATAACCCTAGAAATCAAATCTGTAGATAATCTTCATTGCAATAAATAATGACCTCAATGTATATTTGAATTGCAAAGACAACCTTTAACTATTTAATGCATATACCTTAGATGTAATTTCTCAATCAATCAATCATTTCATACCTCTATTCTAGATCTATATCAGAGTTTATTCACTGTAAAAACAACCATAGAATATGCAACATCATAGTCTACCTCTTCTCTGTGCATTTCTCATTTAAGGAGAAAATCAACTATCAACCTCTACGCATATATCTCTCAAAGAGAAATTCAACTTATTGATCTCTCTGTGTTTATCTTTCAAGAAGAAATTTGATTGTCGAATTCCAGAATTTCATTTCAATCATTTCACAGAATTTCATTTCAATCATTTCACTACTGTGTTTTTCCCTCATTCAGTCCACTTTTGTGTTTTTCTTCTTTCAATCCACCTCTCTGCGTTTTTATTCTAGCAAATGATCAATAGAATTCTAGGAAAAAACGTGAGTGAACCTCTGGATTTTTATTCCAACAAATGATCAATAGAGTTCCAGGAAAAATGTGAGTGAACCTCTTCGTTTTTCTTCCAGCAAATGATCAATAGAGTTCCAGGAAAAACGTGAGTGAACCTCTGCGTTTTTCTTCCAGCAAATTATCAAAGAGTTCCAGCAAAAACGTGAGTGAACCTCTATGTTTTTCTTCCATCAAATGATCAATAGAGTTCCAGAAAAAACATGAGTGAACCTCTGTGTTTTTCTTCCTGCAAATGATCAATAGAGTTCCAACAAAAACGTGAGTGAACCTCAACGTTTTTATTCCTGCAAATGATCAATATATTTCCAGCAAAAATGTGAGTGAACCTCTACATTTTTCTCCCTGCAAATAACAAATAGAGTTCCAGCAAAAACGTGAGTGAACCTCTGCGTTTTTCTCACTTAAAAACCCATCACTGATTTCTTGAACACATAGTGTTCTCTCTGTGTTTATATTTCTCTTACCAAGATCAGAAATTTTTTCAAGAAGTGTTTACATTAGTTGTTGTAGCTATCAACGTTAACTTTTGTATTACTTATCCAACAAACTTCCTTAACATGTGTACATTAGTTGTTGTAGCTGTCAACATTAACTTTTTTCTTACTTATATGGAAAACTTTCTTAACATGTGAGCTTTGGTGATATAACTTATAGTGCACTTTTCCTTTCATTTTTAACTAAGCCTTTGACCACATGTTCATTGGGTTAAGTGAGTTGCTAGTACAACTAATGCAAATCAAACTCTTACTCATAAATGAAATAATGAGAAGTTTGACATCAATGGAAATAATGGAAAACTCTGCAATCTGGCCAACAAAATCCCCCTTTGACATTGATGGCAACCTTAAACCTATTCTCCCCCTTTTTTCATTGATGGAAAAGGATCAATCATACTCCTCCTGACAGAAATACCAAGAAATACCAAGAAAATATCACTTGTACAATAGCTGAAACAACATCAACTCCCCCTATAAAAAATACATGAATCTGTGCAAGTTGTAACCAACCAGGAAAAAGTATTGTAGAGGGGCCAAAATTCTAATAACAGAGTTGAAAGATGCACCATGGAAACCTGCAATCCTGAGTATAAGGTAAGAGAAAGATAATTATAGAAGGCAAACCCCCAACTGATCCCTGAGACTTTCAAATTGCATTTTAGGTAAGGGCTTAGTAAAGATATCAACAATCTGATCTTTCGTACCAACATACTCTAGCTTAATGATATTACTTAAAACTTGATCTCGGATAAAATGAAATTTAATAGGAATATGTTTCATTTTGGAATTCATAACTAGGTTTTTAGAGATACTAATGGCACTGGTGTTGTCACAGAAGATAGGAATGGGGGCATCATAATGAATGTGTATTTATGATAACATTTGTTTCATCCAGAGAACCTGAGTGCAACAATTTGCAGCTACAATGTATTATGCCTCAGCAGTAGAAAGGGGAACTGCTAATTGTTTCTTGCTAGACCAACTCACCAGACATCCTCCAAGATAGAATGCTACTCCACTAGTACTCTTCTTGTCATCAATACAACCTGCCCAATCAACATCAGTGAAAGCATACAAATCAAGCTAATTACCCTTAGGATACCATAAACCATACTATGTTGTGCCCTTAAAATATCTGAGAATCCTTTTGACTACAAGTAAATGAGAAGCTTTAGGAGAGACCTGAAACCTAGCAACTTGACAAAATGCATGCATAACATTGGGCCTTGTAGCTATAACATATAGAAGACTGCCAATCATAGATCTGTACATTGTCTTCTCAACATTTCCAGAATCATCATTTTGACTTAACTTACATCCAGTAACCATGGGAGTGCCAACTGGTTTACAATCCTACATTTGAAATTTCTTGAGCATTTCATTGATATATTTAGTTTGAGAAATGAAAATACCTTCATCATATTGAGTGATTTGAATACCTAAGAAAAAAATCATTTCACCAAGCATGGACATATCAAATTCATTTTGCATACTTTCATCAAACTGTTGGCTAAGTTGATCATTATAACTCCCAAAAGTAATATCATCTACATAAATCTCAACAATGACCAAGCTATCATGTTCTTCTTTAATATAAATATTACTGTCAGTGTTGCCTTTTTTGTATACTTGTTGCCTTAAGTATTTATCAATCCTGGAATACTAAGCTCTTGGAGCTTGCTTTAGCCCATACAAAGCCTTTTTCAACATGTAAACATACTTTTCTGCTTCTTGCACCTAAAACCCATCTGGTTGTTCCATGTATACTTCTTCCTCTAATTCACCATTTAAAAATGCATATTTTACATCCATTTGATAAACTTTAATGTGATTGGAACTAGCATAAGACAAAATCATCCTAATGGATTCCATTCTTGCAACAGGAGCAAAAGTTTCTCCATAATCTATGCCTTCTACCTGTGCATACCCTTTACAAACTAGTCTAGCTTTATTTCTAGTCACCTTACCTGCTTCATCCAACTTATTTCTGAAGACCCATTTAGCCCCAATAACATTCTTATTTAAAGGTCTAGGAACCAATTCCCATGTCTCATTCTTTTTCTATTTGACTAATCTCTTCTTTCATTGCTTTCATCCAGTATTCATCATTGATTGTTTCTTCAACATTCTTGGGTTCAAACAGAGAGAGTAATGATACATGTTCATGATTTGAACTAGATTCTTTCCTTTTGCTTCTAGTTTCAACACCTGCATTTATATCACCAATGATTTTCTCTTCAGGATGATTTCTTTGTACCCTTTTGTTTGGAGTCTTAGATGRAGTTGACCYCTGCACCAAAGTAGGAATCAGATTTTCATTGTTAGTTGATTTAGTTTCCTCTATATCACTTGATTCTTCTTCCATTTTCAGTTTTTCATATATTTCATATGTCTAATGATATTTCTGTTCAATTTTGGATTTTAAAAATGAAGATTCATCAAATTTAACAACTATGGATTCAACAACTTTCTTCAATCTGAAATTGTAGCACTTATAAGCTTTTCTTGAGCATGAATATCCAACTAAAATACCTTCATCAATTCTAGAATCCAACTTTCCCATATTTTTATAAACTTTCTTTATGTAACACTTACTACCAAAGATTCTAAAGTGTTTTACACTTGTTGGCCTACCTTTCCATAACTGATAAGGTGTTTTGTGATAGTTATTTCTCAACAAGCTTCTATTCAGAATATGAACAACAGTATGGACATCTTGAGGCCAAAGTATGTTACTCAGTTTGGATTCATTTAGCATTGTTCTTACCATCTCCATAACTTGAAACAAAAGGCAAGAATCTAGTTCAAATCATGAACATGTATCATTACTCTCTCTGTTTGAACCCAAGAATGTTGAAGAAGCAATCAATGATGAATATTGGATGAAAGCAATGAAAGAAGAGATTATTCAAATAGAAAAGAATGAGACATGGGAATTCGTTCCTAGACCTTTAAATAAGAATGTTATTGGGGCTAAATGGGTCTTCAGAAATAATTTGGATGAAGCAGGTAAGGTGACTAGAAATAAATCTAGACTGGTTTGTAAAGGGTATGCACAGGTAGAAGGCATAGATTATGGAGAAAATTTTTCTCTTGTTGCAAGAATGGAATCCATTAGGCTGATTTTGGCTTATGCTAGTTCCAAGCACATTAAAGTTTATCAAATTGATGTAAAATATGCATTTTTAAATGGTGAATTAGAGGAAGAAGTATACATGGAACAACCAGATGGATTTCAGGTGCAAGAAGAAGAAAATCATGTTTACATGTTGAAAAAGGCTTTGTATGGGCTAAAGCAAGCTCCAAGAGCTTGGTATTCCAGGCTTGATAAATACTTAAGGCAACAAGGATACAAAAAAGGAAACACTGACAGTAATCTTTATATTAAAGAAGAACGAGATAGTTTGGTCATTGTTGAGATTTATGTAGATGATATTATTTTGGGTAGTGATAATGATCAACTTAGCCAACAGTTTGCTGAAAGTATACAGAATGGGTTTGATATGTCCATGCTTGGTGAAATGAATTTTTTCTTAGGTCTTCAAATCACTCAATCTGATAAAGGTATTTTCATTTCTCAAACTAAATATATCAATGAAATGCTCAAGAAATTTCAAATGCAAGATTGTAAACCAGTTGACACTCCCATGGTTATTGGATGTAAGTTAAGTCAAAATGATGCATGGTGGGCCCATAATCGATTGTTGGAAAACTGAGAGGGGGGGGTGAATCAATTGTTATTGTGCTTAAACGATTATTCCCATTTTAAACTCTTTACAGAACACTCAATGATGATCACAATGATGCAGGTAAGTAAGCAATAGAATATTAAATATCAATCACACACATGACATATATAGAGACAGATATTTCCTAAGGAAACCCATAAAGGGAAAAACCTCTTCTTCTTGATATGATAAGTAATATTTATTTTCTTTACATTATCAATCTTATGAGCTCCAACTCCTCTTGAGGATAAAACCTCTGTTTTACAATAAGCAACTTGTTGAGAGCACCAACTCTCTAGTTTCTCTAGAACCCACTCCCTGAGTGTTCCAGCACCAACTGGAAGGAAGCACCAACTCCCTGAGTGTTCCAACACCAATTGGATGGAAGAACCAACTTCCAGTCACACAGGCACCAATATGTATAATAAAGAACAATAGTTCTCTCTTGCACCACCCTGCCACCCTGGTTTTTCTAGCTGCAACCAGATGGAAGCTACAACTCCCTGTGTTCAAGCACCCTCTTGAAACTCTGAGAACACTAGTCCTCCCTAGCACCTCCCTACCACCCTAGAATATAAATATTTTATTTTTATAAATTTATCACAGTGATACAACTTTTATCTATGGCTTACCAGTCTCATCACTGTTCTGCTACGCTACTCTACTCTCCTGCATTAGCGTCTCTCTTCTCGCATGAATCACTCTCAACAACAATGCACATATATTCTATGTTCTGTGTTTTTATACTCTTTTTGGTCCTTCTGCATCCTTCATGTGCAATACCTCTGCATTCTCTTCACTACGCCATTGTTCTTCCCTATAGGTTGTTCACTGCATCTCTTCCTCACTCCTGCATAGCTTGACATTAGAATCACTTCACTTCTTTGTTCTACATGCTTTTCTCACATCGACTCATCTCCTGATCATCATGGAAACTCTTCATATTCTCTGGCGGTTATGTTCCCTATGAGTTCATCATCAATGGCCATTATGTTGAGGTTCCTTAGCTTCTTTGGCAGTCAAGACCCTTCATCTTCTCTATCAGTTACAGCCAGTCAACTATGGCTTCTTAGGCTTCTAAGCCCCTCCGTTCTCATGAGCACTGGCAGTGACCAAGCGCTTATTCAAAAGGCACTACATGATTTCTGTCTAGTGAACACTGACTCCATTTCATGATATGACCTTGGGCTATGAGCTTCATGTGACCACATGATTGCAAGTGTGTCCAAAGGTGGTTTAGACCAAAATGATTTTCTCCCCACAATTCACCATGAGACTCCATGCATCCTTTCTCCAAAACCATGGTTTCAATTGCGGCCTGCTCATGAAAAATTAAGGCCCGAGCATGTTTTGGCCCTGTAATGGAGCATGACCGTCAATCTCTTGATCTTGAAAGTACTCTTGAATGGATGGTTCAGATCTTTCCTCTCAAGTCTGTGGACCAGATATCTCCTTCCTCCATCAACGACTGAGGTTTCCTTCATGATTCGGGCTCCAGGAGTTTCAACTCTCAAACTCTACTGTTGTTTACCGGATATCTTCTAGAATGGAAGATCTATTGACATCTGTGCTCTTCAATTGATGGCTCTGCCTTCTTTCCTTTGTCCACGCACAATACTTGGTCTCGACGATTAGATGACACGTGTCCCTCCAAACCAATGGACGAGATCGATTTCGCAATCCAGGCTCCGGGAGTTTCAATTATCAAGTTCTTGTTTGCTCCCAGAGAATTTCACTGAGAGTCCACGATCCAATGATGTGTGTCCCTCTCAGATCAACATTTGAGATCTCCTTCGTGTCTCTAGACTTCGGAGATTTCAATTCTCAAACTCTCATTCATCCTTCCTTTGCTTTTTCCCAGAGTTTATAATCCACAGATGCGTGTCCTCTTTAATCCAACGACTATCCTATGCTCCCGGAATTTGGCCTTAGGGACTTCAGGTCTTTGGGCGAGTACTGGTGGTAAAAATCCCAAAGAAAAACACTCAAAGTGACGTAAATATTCCATCACTCGATGACGTGTCATGAGCTGAGCAGCTGCCACGTGTCACTCGGATTTGTGATTTCCACGTCCTGAAATGTCGAATCAACTTGACACTTGTCATTGTCTGATTGTGCCATGTGTCCTTGCTAACATAGTTTGTTGACATGGTCTACCATGATATAACGGTCATTGTCTAATCCCCAGATCTAACGGTTAACGAAACTTTGCATTTCAGGGATTTCAAATCTCAAACTTTCCTAAGTGTAAACTCCTCGCATATCTATATCTAAAGTGAATGTTGTTCATTTGATCAGTATCTTATATAGACATCTCAATATTTTTATGATGCAACTTTGATAGCTTATCATGTCCTTCCACTCGAAATTGATCCAACGACTGTGCTCAAATCACGACTTCGTGTATCGGTTGTTTGAACGTGAGCCAACCCTGACTCTTCCAACTCCCGATATCTGAAATACTCTAGATCAACGGTCCACAACCCTCTATGATCCAATGGTCTAGATCTTATCGGGACTTCACATTTTGCGAAGTTGGAGGACTACTCATATACCTTCTCCCGATTATCATATACCTTCTCCCGATCAATGGCCCATAGCCCTCTATGATCCAACAGTCTGGATCTTATCGAAACTTCGTGTTTCATGAAGTTGGAGGACTACTCACCTTTGAATTTTTCAGTTCGTGAGTCAACGAAATGTTGATCTCCCTCCATGTGTCCTCTGTATCTAAAATTTCAAATCTCATCCAATTTTTCATTTCCTGGAGTTGGAGGATGGCTCTCGGCCATTATCCTCTTTGTAGTTATACTATATCCGACGAATGTTGATCCTCGGCACTCAGATCCAACGAATTAGATATGTACTTATCCTCTACGCTTCCTGGCTACTATCGCTCCTCAACCTGAGCTTTGATCTCTGCATATTGTTTGCTTCTTCACCTGAGCTTACGATGTTCCTGTTTTTCCATCAATGCACACTTTGATCTTGCCATCAATGAAAAGCATACTCTACCTGTAAACATGCCAACAATATCCCCCTTTGCCATTGATGGCAACCCTGAAGGATTGCATTGTTCTACTTAGATGCACTGTTTCTACTTAGATCTCCAACTATAGCATCCAGAACACACCTTTTGTCCCTCTTTGACATCAATGTCAAAGAGAACATGCTCCCCCTGAGCTATTGCAGTACTTGTCGGAGGTATCAGATATTCAACCAATAAATACTCCCCCTAACAGCATGGACCCTCTTAGGTTGATAATGGGTCCATGCCCAACTTCTTCTGTAGATACTCAAATTGATATTTTGCAAGAGGTTTAGTGAAGATATCAGCAATTTGATCTTTGGAAGGAATATAATGCAAAGAAACAACAGTGTTGGTCACCTGTTCCCTCAAGAAGTGATACTTGATGTGTATATGCTTGGTCTTGGAGTGAAACACAGGGTTCTTTGACAGAATGATTGCACTGGTATTATCACAATGAATTATGATCGGTGCAATACATTTTACCTCCAAGTCTACAAGTGTCTGAATCATCCACAATACTTGGGTACAACATGTGGCAGCTACAATGTATTCAACTTATGTAGTTGATAAGGAAATGGAACCTTGCTTCTTTCTCAACCATGATACAAGGGAATCTCTTAAGAATAATTCACCTCCACTCATTCTTTTCCTTTCATCCACGCAATTATCCCAATCAACATCTGAATAGACTGATAGTTGAAAATTCTTATTTCTAGGATACCATAGGGCATAGTCCATTGTTCCTTTCAAGTATCTGAATATTCTTTTGATAGATAACAAATGACTATGTTTAGGTGTGGCTTGATACCTTCCTACCATTCCAACATCATGCATTATGTATGGATGGGATGATGTGATGTACAATAGGTTGTCTATCATAGACTTATATGAACTCTGATCAACATCAGGTGAATCATCATCCTTTCTTAACTTACATCCAGTGACCATGGGTGTGCTCATAGGTTTAGAATATTCCATTTGAAACCTTTTCAACATTTCTCTTAGATATTTTTCTTGAGAAATAAATATTCCTCCAGACCTCTGAGTAATTTGTAGGCCAAGAAAAAATGGTAGTTCCCCTATCATAGACATTTCAAATTCAGACTGCATGGTAGAAGAAAACCATTTTACCAGTGAAGCATTATTACTACCGAAGATGATGTCATCTACATAGACCAACACAATGAGCATATCATTACCTTATGTTTTTATATATAGATTGTTGTCAATTATTCCTCGCTTGAACCCTTTGTCTTGTAGATACGTATCCAGTCTGTGATACCAGGCACAAGGAGCTTGTTTCAACCCATATAAGGATTTCTTCAGCTTGCAGACAAAGTCAGGGTTATCTGATAGTTGGAAACCCTATGGTTGTTCCATATAGACTTCTTCTTTTAGATCTCCATTTAGAAAAGATGACTTGACATCCATTTGATAGACTTTAAACTGTTTATGACAAGCATAGGCAAGAAACATTCTAATAGCTTCTAATATTGCTATAGGCACAAATGTTTCATCAAAATCTAATACTTCTATTTGAACATACCCTTTACAGACCAATCGAGGTTTATTCCTGACAATTTGTCCTTTTTCATTCATTTAATTTTTAAACACCCATTTGGAGCCAATTACATTCTTATCTGTCAGTCTAGGAACAAGCTCCCAAGTATTTTTTTTCTCAATCTGATCCAGTTCCTCGTTCATTGATTTTAACCAATTTACATCTTCACTAGATTCATTGAAGTTTTTGAGTTCCACCATGGATATGAAGTCTATATGTGATTTCTCGGTGTTTTTTATTATCCTTCTCCTGGTTTGTACACCTTTGTCTTTCTCACCAATTATCTGACTTGCAGGATGATTCTTTTGAGTAATTCTGGAGGAAGAATTTGATGTTGTTTGTTGATTTGATTCTGCTTGAGTATTTGCATCTTCATCTAACTCAGAGCCTTCTTGTTCTGATTCTTGGACCTATTCAGCTTCAACTTCACCTATATCCTCTGTCGTTGATTCCGTATTGTTCACCTTTCTTACTGGGACTCCTTCATCAAATTTTATGTCAATACAATCAACCAACTTACACAGCCTCTTATTATAGAATATGTATCCTTTGTTGTTTGTAGCATACTCTAATAAGATGCCTTCATCAACCCTGTCATCATACTTTCCAAGGTTCTCATTATTATTCTTTCTGTAGCATTTACTCCCAAAGACTTTGAAGTGTTTGATTGTAGCAGGTCTTCCATGCCACAGCTCATAGGGTGTCTTGTCACTGTGTGGGCTGAGGTGAGATTTATTAATAATATGAATTGTTGTGTGTATTTATTCTACCCAGTAGGTTTGACCAATGTTCTTCTCATTCACCATTGACCTAGCTATTTTTTGAACTATTATGTTTTTCCTCTCAACTACTATGTTTTGCTATGGGGTTCCTGGGATTGTGTATTCTCTTTTGATCCCTTGTTTATCATAGAACTCCTTGAAATCGCTTGACATAAATTATCCTCCTCTATTTGATCTCACAACCTATAATCTATTGCCTATTTGATTCTTAGTTAAAGCCTTAAATATTTTAAATTTCTCAAATGATTGAACTTTTTCTTTGAGAAAAGCAACCCAAGTAAGTCTGGAGTAATCATCAATGATCCGCATAAAGTAGTTTTCCTTCTTTGTGCCTTTCTGTCTTGATGATCCACATAAATCCATATGAACTAATTGGAGTGGTTTCTCTGTTGAAGTAGAACTCTTGGATTTAAACTATTTCCTGGTTAGCTTTCCTACTTGGCAGGGTTTACACACAGAGTCTTGTGGCTTTGATATTCTTGGAAGATCTTTTACTGCCTCAAGATTTTTGAACTTGATTAAGTGGTCAAAGTTTAGATGTCCAAGTCTCCTATGCCATAACCATATTTCATCATGTTTTCTTATATGACACTCTTCTTTATCTTCTTTCATCACATATACATTGTTTTCTATTCTTATGCCTTTAGCCACCACTTTTCCTGAGTTTACAGACTTTATCTTACAATCCTTGGAACTGAACACCACTTCACATCCTCTGTCACGCATTTGAATTACACTAATAAAATTATGTTTCAACCCATCTTGTTGGCACAGGGGCATACCCAGGGTTCAACGCTCAAGAGTGCACCAACAAAGCCCTAACTAATAGCCTTTTCAGCAACACCTACGAAGCAGATGAAGTCTCACCCGAGGTAGAGGCAGGGATGGTTGCAGGACTCAGGTGTCTGCAAACCTTAGATGGGACACAGATCTGTGATTATCTTGCTTGCAGTGCACTTATCATCAGTTATTTCCTAACATACGTTCAGATCCACGAAGAAAGAGGTCAGATCTACAAGAAAAAGGTAAGATCTATAAGATCTGTGCTTTGATAAAGGTAAGAATAGTTAAAAGTCTTAGATCTGGAATCTTTGTGCTCTGTAGAAGTAAGATAAGTGAAATTTTTTATTTCTAAAGCATGGATCTAGGTATGTTTGATAGATTCTATCCTAGCTTCAAAACTAGGGCATTAATAGATGAAAGAAATTTTGATATGAATAGATCTGATAAGTATAGTGATAGATATGTTATACCTATGCATAGAAAGAATTTTGGGACTAACCAATGGATGCAAGATCCTAGAAATAAATTTTTGCAAACTAACCGTTATGATCCTAGCACATAGTACATGAAAAGTTGGGGATCATTGAAGAGAAAGAGAGGATTAACTCTTTGTTACAATTGTAGAAGGCCTAGACATCTTTCTAAGGAATGCCCTGGGCGAAGACCCGGTTGTATTTGTTGTAAGGCTATGGACCATGAAGTACTAGATTGCCCTAGAATGATTGCTAGACTTGAAAATCTTAATATAGAGCAAGCAGGATATCAAGAGACTCAGATTATAGAGGAACCCCAGAAAAAATCAGAGAAAGTATTGATGAAAATGAAAGAACCCTTAATGATCATAGAGACCTCAGCTTATTAGAAATCTTCAAGAAGAAAGAAAAGATCAAAGTGAGAATAGGAGACTTCGACATTGACTATGTTTTGGATGAAGAAACATCGGTGAACATTATGACAGAAGGAACCTGGAAATCTATAGGAAGACCTAACATGACCCCTTCATTAGGAGGAATAGGGTTATTCAGAGGAAAGTTGGTAAACCTTTGTGGAAAGCTCACTCATATATCTATGAATTTTCATGGAACTTCGACATAAGAAGATTTTGAGATTTTTAAGTTCGTGGAGTACATCACCCCGTTTACTATGTTACTTGGTAAACCTTGGATTGAGAAAGATCAAGCCAGAAAACAGGAAGCAAAAAAGGACCTAGAACAACAGAGACAAGAGTTAAGAGACTTCATGATTAGAAGGATCGCGCAGTTGATTGAAGAATGGGAGAACAGATCAAGGGCTCTTGACCCCAAGAACTTGGATGATGAAGTTGACAGAATGCTAGAAGAACCACAGAGGACCGAAAAATATGTTGGACAAGTAATACCCATGGATCTGAAGAAAGAATCTCAGCACTGCGAAGTTACCATGCCAAGAGAAGAAAAGAATCAGAATGAAAAAAGGATGACCGAGATGAAGCTCACTAGGAAGAAGGATATAAAACTCACGAAGAAGAAAGTGAAGTTGGAGAAATTACAGAACGTTCCAGAAGAAACCCCGCAGAAGGAAAACAATGTAGAATTTGAGCTTCGTCGGGATAGAAGAATAGCGACATATGTCACTTCGCCATGTCAAAGTAATATAACCGTTAGAAGGTGATATACCCATTTCGCTAATGGCCTGAATGGCTTGGAAGAAAGTTATGACCTGTTACCTGACCGTTAGACTATGCCATAACGGACAGATCAAGAGTTAATGGACCCTCCTATCCATTGCAAGTAGTCTGTTACAACTTTACTTACTTATTTTGTCGCGCCATGCCCAGAAGACACTTTTTTCCAATTGAGAACTTGAGCTCACAGAATACCTACATTGTGGAATAGTGACTACCCCGCCTTTCTCTCTAATCGATTATGGTACCTTCATCCCATTGACAACCTGAGAAAGTGATCATGAGATTACATGTTCAACGATCTTAGCACAACAGAAGAATCAGTGAGAGAAGTACTCGCTATCTTAAGAACCGAAAGAGTTATGTCAGAAAGAGGAATGTCCACTAGAGTCCAAGCCTTGTCATCAAGAGGAGTAGCAGGTTCTCCATCCACTGCTTGAGTTGGACCATCCCGAAAGACCGTCAAGAAATGTACTAAACATAGAGATGACATCGCGAATGCCAAACTGATCCCGAGCATATTTCCCTCTTACATACCTCCTCTGAAAGGTGAAATCAACCGTGAAAGTGTGCCTTGAGATTACGACTATCTTATGATCACTGCATACCTACCAAAGGGTGTGCACGCAGTTCACACTGAGCAGACTAAGCTCGCAACATTGAAGTTTTGCGACTTCAACCTTGGTGATCGGAAATTCTATAGTATGCTTTCCCTGCACAAGTATTTGATGATGACAAAGGGGAAGAATTCCAAGATCGTCCCTCAACAATGGATGATGAACCTTGTGCAGTCCACCTTACTTAATGGAATGAAGATTCCACACTTTGGTAGGCACCAGGAGGTGAACACTTACATAAAATTGCTACTGGCGAGCTATCATGGAGGATATCTTTGGTTGAACCGACGTATAATGATTGATCCGGTGTTCATCAATCAGATCACCAAGCTGAGTATGCAGAGACCTGACTCGCAAGACTATTACCCTGGTGTTATAACCCTAAATTGCACCATACATGCTTACCTGGCATTAGGCCAACTCATTTCCCTTCATTGCCAAAACATCTGCTAAGAAACCTCTTTTAAAAACCTCTTGGGTAAAGGTACATGCACCCTAACCCACTACTGCACGCGGGTGAACACTGGCAGGCCTACTATAGCCTGTGTTTACCTAACAAAGCACAAAAACAGGAAAGTTGCCGATGGGACAAAAAGATATGGGTCGGTTAACTAAAACTCCCAGCCATGCATGGCCGAGATTTCGTCCAAAATCCTAGCTCCTTCTAGCCTATAAAAGAAGGGGTAGGGGTACTATTTGGAGGAGGAAAATTATAGCGAAGAAACTCTGCCCAATTGCCAAATCCATTTGTCCCAACCCTTTAGCCTTTCCTCAAGCTTAAGGAGAATTAAAGCAAAGCAGTTGGAGGAAAAAGAAGAGGAGGAGCCCAGGATCAGGATCAAGGAACGGTGGTCGGTCTCAACATTGATTGTAAGTTGATTCATCTTGAAAATAATAAAGAATACTTTTCCCATCCCAATGCATGAGTTATATATGATTTATTTGATTTATGCTTAATCTCTAACCCTCAAGTAGAAAAATAGCATGCATGCATAGTGTTTTGTCTTGATTGCAGGATTGTCTTCGGAAGGAGTAGCACAAGAAAGCGGACAAAGCACGACGAAGGATCTACACCAAACATCAGTAAAAAGGTTAGTAGGTCCTTTCCATGCTTGTATGTGAAAAATGGGTTTTAGGTTTTGGGGTGGTAGGTTAAAAGTGATTTCTTTAAGGTCATGATCTACATGCAAGTCTAACCCTAGCTTTCTAGTCCGTAGGGTATTATTTCCCAACAACAGAATTGGCGACTCCATTGGGGAAGATATTCTTAGGGTTTCCGGATTTAGTTGAGGGTGTTTGGGTAGTTTAAAGGATTGGATTTTCTGTTACTTTGCATGTCTGTTTTCTGTTAGGTTAGATCTAGTAGAGAACCTGGTTCTTTATACCAGTTTTTCCTTGACTATTGCTTGATGATAATTATCGGGACACACAGAGGTACACGCGGCCTGCAAAAGGCCTGCGGGTGTGTAACTCACGCCCTAACCTTCTACAGCCCGCGTTTGAACGCTAGTTGTAGAGGTTTCAATAGTGTGTAGGATTCAGAGAGATTAAGAGGCAGTCCCCTCTTCTCTGTCAGAATTATACATTCTCAGGGGGCCTTCTAGATCCTGTCTGGGTCTTGCTGGTTCACTGTCTTGTCTCAGTTTTCTTTATTGCGTTTGTTATCTTCTGCAATTATTTTTCTTTTCTGTTAAAGAAGAAGCATCCAAGCCTTCAAGGGACCCTGGTTGTTTGTACCAGAGGCCTCTTCCAGGTCTAGGTTTCCTGTGTTTAGTTTTGTCTCGGAATTCATACCTACACACGGCCTGTGCAAGTGCAGCCTGCGGGTACCCGCGCTCTGTTATAGCTCAGCACGCATTTTCACGCATGTTGTTTCAGTGACAGTAGTGGGCTTGAGTGGTTACCTTTCAATCAGGGTGGGGTAGTCATCCCCTCTTGTGGTGAGAAGTGTTCCTCTCAGGGGTTGAGTCTAGGGTTACACAGTCAGTAGGTTAGGGCCTCTTACCCTTAGCCTTTTTTTCTTAGTTGATTGTTAATAGAAAAGATACAAAAAAAAAGAAAAAACATTGTTTTATGGTTTTTAGACAAGTGTAAGAGTCGGTGCTTTCTTGATTGCCCTTGTGCATCTTTTCTCTAGTTCTTTGCGATCTGCGCTTTAAGCCAGAATTTTTTTTTTTTTTCTTGGTTTTGTGCTTGTCGACATTTTCCCTTTGTTTCTTCATTTAGCACTTAAATAAAAAAGATTATCTCTTTTTCATTTTCTTCTTTGTTTGAACATTGTGTTTCTGCATCAATAGCTAGGAAGAAGTCTTTTGTTGATAAGTTTTTGCAGTGCATTTAGAGCATAAGTAGCTCGTAGTTGAGCGAAATTCCTTTATGTTTGCTGCATGAAATCTTAGAAAAATTGAAAAGAAAAGAAGTCTTTCTTTGAGAAAAGTTGTTGATTTTTGCATTTAGTAAAACTTTTTGTTTCCATATTTCATTTTTGCTTTGAGTCTTTACACATCATCAGTTTCACATTCATACCTGTGACGTAAAAAATCCCATAAAAGCAATGCTAATTAAAATCTATTAGACTTTTTGTTTGTAGGGTTCATACACTAGCTCAGGACTAGGGCCTTGGAATTGGTTGGAGAGTAAAATCTCCAAGGCCACTCAAAACCAAACATTGGAGTCTGTGATAGGGAGTGTAGAAGTCCAGTTTCGTGGAAGTTATCCGGGGCCCCCCTCTAACACAGGGGCTAAACACGAGGTCGCGTAAGGAAAGGTCGTGGAGATAACCCCTCCAAAGCTGGACCAAGCGTAGTGGAGAACACATATCAAGGATTTGTTGAGGGATTCCGTCATTTGCATTTTCCATGGGGCTTCGTGGGTCTCGAATCCGTTCGAGGTCCTCAGTTGTCTTCCGGACCATTTTCTCTCGATACCCTTGACAGCTTTCGGGCTTGATACCCTGCTCATTGTGGTCTACCCGACTATCGACTGTACCTGCCTGGTGACTGTTCGCGTGTTGGMAAACTAGTTGCCAATCTTTCATAGGGACATACAAAGGTGACTGTGAGGGTATACCACGCTACCTAGGATAGACATCGAGCCATGCTTTGCAGAGTATACCCGGAGGGTGCTTCCATTTTCGAGTTGCACTTGCACCGGTAAGTTGCTCTAGTGTTGGTTGTTGTAACTGTTCTTCAAAATAGTTAGTGTTTGCTTGTCTTATCTCATAGGGGCTTTCTTTTAGTGTGTGTTACTGTTTGCACGTGTAGAATACCTTAGCATGTCTTGGATCTTCTCACACAGTGGAGGATCCCAAGCTCCACCRGTCACGAAGGCTTTTGGGCCTGCCGTCGGTTATACTGGAACCACCCCCGCCACCATTGAGGCGGAAGCTAGACCAACAAGGGTCTTTCRAAGCAACCGAGTTACAAACCATTGTGCCCGAACACCTCTCGGAGGAATCGACTGCCAATCTTGGTTCGGTTGAAACCCCAACCACTAATACTTGGCCGCAAGTTATTGTGCCAATTCAATTTTACGAACGCGTGTTAGTGCCTCACACAGCTATGGAAACAAACGCTGTTACTTCCTCCGAGAATTCTTCCATTCCCATCACTGTTGCTACCATAGGAGAAGCATCTCCTAACTTTCTATCATTGGTCCGAGCCACTACGGTCTCAGTTGTAACTACGTCGCACAATGGACCGACCCCATCTATCGCGGCGGCCACATCTCCCTTCACACCTAGTGTGACAGGCCCTCCGTTCTCATACGGTATGCCTAGTTCGGGTACCAGTCCTGCACTCACTTACTCCACTTTACAGACTTTTGGTCTGGGGGCAGGGAGCTCTAATGCTCCTCTGCAAGGTCAACTTGGGGGCATTCCTGTCCCTTTTAATGATTTTCCTTACGCTGGAGGTCATATCTCTCCTTCGTCCCCTTCGCTTGGTGGTCTGCATCAGCAGTCTGCCGGGCAGCCTGCACACATGAGTTCATTTGGATCCGGGAGTCAAGGAACACCTGCGCAAAGTCTACCAGTAGGTTCATCCCCGTTTGTTTGGAATGGGACGTTTGGTAACAACCCTTTCACATCCACTGCTTTTCCATCTGGGGGCACTCCCATTTTTGGACAGTCTACTCCGATGCAGGGTATTATTCCTGCACCGGGGGCACATATACTAGGACCTTGGAACTCAGGACAAGGATCCATTCCTTCCTCTGGAATGTCGTTCTGGGGTAATTCTTTCCACATTCAATGGAACCCTGGACAGACTTCTATGCCTCTCCCATCAGGACCGGCATGGGGTAATCCTTCCCAAAGTCCATCAAACACAACGAATTCCCAACATCCTATGTCCTTCATGGGGAATTAGACAATGATGTCTCCACAGATGCAAAATCCTTATGCTGGTCAGGGCCATGGTTTCTACCAGAATCTGGGCCAACAGCCAAATTTTTCCTGGCAACCTGGTGCCAGTCAAACTCCAGGACCCTTTTTCCCAGGCTATCAGCAGCAACCCAAATTACCATTCCTGGCGATGTTACACTTGCCATATTTGACAAGTTTGTTAAATGATCCTATCTGTCACGATCCGCATTGGCCTCCTATGCCAACGAAGTTTCCTTCGGACATTCCAAAGTTTGAGGCCAAGACTAACGAAGATCCAGGTGATCACATGACTACTTTCCATCTTTGGTGTTCATCTAACTCATTGAAAGATGAATTCATCCAGTTGCAATTGTTTCAATGCACTCTTATCAGGAGTGTCGCGAAATGGTTCATAGAGCTTGATCGCTCACGATACTCTTATTTTGGCGAACTGGCGATGGCCTTCCTTAACCATTTCCAGTTACCTATGAGATACAATGTCGGCACAGAGTTGCTAGCCAATTTTGAACAGACGGAAATAGACCATATCTCTAATCATATCCGAGAATGGAGACGTCGAAAGAGTCTAATCAAAGTACCAGTCCCACCAGCATTCCTGCTAGAGTGGTTCCTTCAGTCTTTAGTCCCACAATTATCCAAAGACGTCGTGACTTCAGGAGTTTTCTTCGAAGAAGATGCCATCATGAGGGCTCAACAGTTTGAGCTTATCTATTCTCAGTCTAGTTTATTATACAACATCCTGTCGGATGCTCCACGATCAATACTAGATAAAACTAGACAGAGAGTTGGGCCACATGCCGATGGTATTGTTGGTTCATCACAAACTAAGCCCATTGAGAAATTGACAAAGAAATTGCAACAGTTATCTATACAACACTCAGCAACCAGCTATCCTACTTCTTTGGTTGCTCCTCCTACCCAAACGTCAGAAATACACTCCGTGCAGACGACTAACCCAAAGGCTAACTAGCAGCCTGAAGGGAAGAAAAAACAATGGAAGAAGGGTAAGGGGGAGAAAAAACCCACTGATAATGCTAGCGAGGGCACCACCAAAAAATGGAAGGCGAGGTATCCGTGCAACTTGTGTGCGGAAGACCACCCAACCCATCTGTGTCCTCGACTTGCAGAGGCCCAAAAGTTTGTCACACAGCAACAGCAAGTCGTGTTGACTAATCCCTTTCAGCATGGGCATAATTTAACTCAATCCTCTACAAGTGCCGAAGGGGGCAGCCAAGAAACCTGCCCTCCCCCAAATAATTCCTCTTCCGTGAACGTATATATGGTTAGGGGTGATACTTTAATAATGACTAGAGCACATGACTATAGTAAACCAAGCGCCTCTGAAAAGGGTAAAGAAGTCGAGATCCCATCTCTTTCTCTACAGATTGAGAAGACGTTGGGAGAAACGATGACACACATTCCAAAGGGTTCATTTAAGAAATCTTCTCACAATCCAAACGCAAGGGCCGCCCAGAATTACTCTATGGTGGAAGATTTATCCCAAACCCCTTGTGCTATGTCCGCTTTGGAGGTCCTCCAAAGTTGCCCTGCTCAGAGGAAAGCCTTGTTGACTGCTTTGGACTCTACTGAGACTTGTAACCTGGGTACCATCATGTTAGATACGACTGACTTGAAACCTCGTCTGCCTTACCACGTCGTGTTTCAGATAGTAATGGCTCATCCCACGAAAAATTTTACATGGAATATCTTTCGCACGGTGGTCGACGAGGGCACTTCGACTTGCATTATGTCGTTAGCATGCTGAAAATCCATTGGTCAGCCCGAGTTGTCTCCATCACCTACTCTCCTCCCTGCGTTCAACGATCGTTCTTTCCGACCACATGGCATCATTCCTTCTTTCCCTGTGCAGTTAGGAGGGAAGACCGTGTGCGTCGAAGTAGAGGTAGTCGATGCCCCCCTCGACTACAATCTCTTGTTAG
>ML780176.1:1153939-1172867 GCA_009831015.1 Picea engelmannii | reverse complement strand
TGATGTGGCTTTAATGCTTGGAATATTTTGAAGATACAAAGTTTTAAACTTCTCCATCTCTTTCCTGGTTTTTACTACCTCTTCTTCCAAGGCTTCACATCTTACCTTCTTTTCTAATAACTTTTGTTTCAGAATGTCCTCTATTTTCTTTTCCTCTTCTAATTCCACTTTTAGCAGGGAAAAGTCTTCATTAGGTCCTTCATTATCTTTCTCAAACTATATCAGCAATTGTTTTTTTCTTTTTCTTCTTAGATCTGAGTCTAGAAATTTCTTCTAGAGCACTGATCAATTCTCCTTCCAAGTCAACCACAGCTTCTTCATCGTCAACATTACTTCCTGTGTTTTTATTATCATAATCCTCTTTGGCCATAAGCACAAAGTCATTAACCTTATCTTCATAGGAAGATTCACTATTTGTGTCTTCTAAAGAGACATCATTGTTTACACATAAGATTTTCTTTTTACCAAATCTCCTTGGTTTGTAATTCTTTTAACCTTCAGAATTCTAATCCTACTTCTTGTGTAGACACTTAGATGCAAAGTGACCTATCTTTTCACAGTTAAAACACTTGAAGGGAAACTTGCCTTGATACTTGTCTGATCATTTCTTTAGTCTTCTGACAAATTTTGCTGCAATTTCATGAGGCTCAGATTCCTCATTCTTATTCTCTAGTGTTGGATTTATCTTTACCTATCCTCATTTCATATGTAGTCAACGCTCCTAGAAGTTGATCAAAATCCAAAGTTTTTAGATCATTAAGTTATTCTATAGCAGAGACCTTTGGGTTGAATCTATCTGGCAGAGATCTCAAAATTTTATGAACTAAAGAGGCTTCCTCAATTTTTTCACCAAGAGCTTTCATTGCATTTACTAGTTCTTCAACTCTCAGAAAGTACTTCCCAATAGTTTCATCTTCTTTCATCTATAGTTGTTCAAACTGTACTCTGTAGGTTTGAAGCTTGGTATCCTTTACCTTCTCATTACCTTCATAACTGCTAATGAGTTTGTCCCACATGTCTTTGGCAGATTCTAAGTGCATAGCTTTTACAAATTCTTCTTCTGCAAGCCCACTCAAAATAGAATTCATAGCCTTAGCGTTGAAGCTGAATTCTAGCTTGTCATCCTTATTAGCTAGTACAACTGGCTTTACATAACCAGTCTCTACCACATCCCAGACATCTACACCTAAAGCCATTATGTAGGTTCTCATCCTAACCTTCTAGAAGGCAAAGTTTGTTCCATTGAACAAAGGGGCCATATTGGTTGAAGTTCCTTCATGGATTGATATGTTTAAGCTTATTGATATACCTTTAAATAAAAGGAACTAGCTTTGATACCAATTGTTGGAAAACTAAGAGGGGGGGTGAATCAGTTATTACTGTGCTTAAACGATTATGCCCATTTTAAACTCTTTATAGAAAACTCAATGACGATCACAATGATGCAGGGAAGTAAGAAATAGAATATTAAACATCAATCACACACATGAAATATATAGAGATAGATATTTCCTAAGGAAACCCATAAAGGGAAAAACCTCTTCTTCTTGATATGATAAGTAATCTTTATTTTCTTTACATTATAAATCTTATGAGCTCCAACTCCTCTTGAGGCTACAACCTCTGTTTTACAAGAAGCAAATTGCTGAGAACACCAACTCTCTAGTTTCTCTAGCACCGACTAGAAGGAAGCACCAACTGGATGGAAGCACCAACTTCCAGTCACACAAGCACCAATCTGTATAACAGAGAACAATAGTTCTCCCTTGCACCACCCTGCCACCCTGGTTTTTCTGGATGCAACCATTTGGAAGCTACAAATCCCTATGTTCAAGCACCCACTTGAAACTATGGGGACACTAGTCCTCCCTAGCACCTCCCTACTACCCTGGAATATAAATATTTTCTTTTTATAACTTTACACAGTGATACAGCGTTTATCTATGTCTTAAAAATATCATCACTATTCTACTACATTTCTTTGATCTCCTGCATCGGTGTCTCTCTTCTCTCATGAATCACTCTCAACAACAGTGACCATCTATTCTTTGTTCTGTGTTTTTATACTCTCTATGCTCCTTCTGCATCATTCATGCGCAATACCTCTGCATGCTCTTCACTACATCATTGTTCTACCCTATAGGTTGTTCACTGTAGGTATTCCTCACTCCTGCATAGATCGACAACAGAATCACTTCACTTCTCTACTATGCATGATTTTCGCACGTCGATTCATCTCCTTATCATCATGGCAAGTCTTCATCTTCTCTGGCGGTTATGTTCCCTGTGAGTTCATCATCATTGGTCATTATGCTGAGGTTCCTTAGCTTCTCTGGCAGTCGAGACTCTTCATCTTCTCTATCAGTTACAACCAGTCAACTATGGCTTCTTAGGCTTCTAATCCCCTTCCTTCTCGTGACCACCGACGGTGACCAAGTGCTTATTCAAAAGGTGCTACCTGATTTCTGTCTAGTAAGCACTGGTTCCATTTCACGATATGACCTTGGGATATGAGCTTCAAGTGACCACGTGATTGCAGGCGCTTCCAAAGGTTGTTTATACCAAAACTCTTTTCACCCCACAATTCACCATGAGCCTCCACGTGTCCTTTCTCCAAAACCATGGTTTCAATTGTGGCTCGCTCATGAAAAATTAAGGCCTGAACATGTTCTAGCCCCGTAATGGAGCATGACCATTGATCTCTTGATATTGATGGTGCTCTTGAATGGATGGTTCATATATATCCTCTCAAGTCTTTCGAACAGATCTCTCCTTCCTCGATCAACGACTGAGATCCAGGCTCCGGGAGTGTCACACACCCACTACGGGAACTAATATTTTTTTACTTTTTCCTTCCTTTCATTGAGGAACAGAATATCTGAATTCCTATGGGGCCTAATGTAGACCCTACCATCTCTTATCCTTATCCATGTGATCATTGGCTATGACCATGGGCCTTACTGGAGAGGTGTTTTTGGCTTTCACGATTCAGGAAATCGCGATGCATGTGTTCCTTTTCTCTCTTGTCTCTCAAAGTGCCAAAATTTGAAAGGGACCAACTGTTTGTCACATCTAAAATTTCCTCGGATTAAAACATGACATCCCACCTTTAGGAGTTTCACGTACTGAGTTTTCACGGTAGAAGAGGACGAGGGGTTCATACCCTTCGGTTTTCCAGGTGCCGAAACATCGAAAAACCAAATCTACATGCGCTAAGCCGTATCGAGATTTCACAAGTTAGGAATTCAGGACTGGCGTGTACCAGGGACTTGCTTCCAGATATTCCAGGTGATGAAATACCGAGACATCAAGACTTATCCACGCTATTATTATTTCGGGGTTTCACAAGTCGGGGTTTCGCTAGGTGTGTAGACAGAAGGTCTCGCACTTAGGTTTCTTGGGAGCCGATTCTATTAAGTCCATATTCATCGCTAAGCTCATTTTAGGGTTTCGCAAATCAGGACTTCACGACTGACAAGTACAAGGGAACTGACCCTTGGTTTTCTCAGGTGCCGAAACACAGAAACATCCAAACTCTAGACACACTATGACATTTCAAGGTTTTGCAAGTCGAGATTTCGGGACTGGCGAGTACAAGAGACTGGCCCTTAGATATCCTGGGTGCCGAAATGCCAAAACATCGTATCTCATTTGCTCTATTATCATTTCAGGGTCTCACAAATCGGGATTTCAGGATATGCACAGACAGGAGGTCTCGCACCTAGGTTTTCCCAGGAGCCGAAACTCCGAACCATATATCCTCTAAACTCACTTTGGGGTTTCATCTATCGGGATTTCATGACATGCAAGTACAAGGAAACTCACCCTTGGGTATCTCGATTGTCGAAATGCTGAAACACCAAACTCGAACCCAGCTATACCATTTTAGGGTTTTGCAAGTCAAGATTTCACGACATACAAAGACAAGGAAACTTGCCCTTGGGTTTCCCGATTGTCGAAACTCCGATGGGTAAGATCTCTGCCACGTGTCATCCTAGATCCACCGATCCAGAATAACCCTCGTGATTTCGGTGATTGAAAATCCTCGTTCTTCACCACCCTTATATGCCTAATTTTCGAAACCCCTGTGGCTTCCGGATGTTCGCCACCTATCCTCTAACAATCCAACAGTTGAAGTGATTTTGAGACTTCTTTCGTGCACCTATCTTTGGATCCAACGATTGTGGGTCCCCACTCTAGATCTGACAGTTCTATACCATCCGTTCAGATCCTCTCCTCTTGCTCGCTATCCTGTGTGTCTGGACGTAGGATTTCAATGGTCTAGATCCACACTCTATAGTTGATCTAAGGGTTATTGTTTCTATTCCCCCTGAGATTTCTTAGCTATGAAGGAATTAAGAGTTTTGCTCTCTTTCTCTTGGGCTTGACTCTTAGAAGAGTCTTCAGCGCACCCCTTGCGCTCATTCGTCAAGTCTAGGACTTGAGTGAGTCTCGATCTTTACTTGCCTCACAAGGAGCCTATGCAGAACTACACTACCTCTCCTGAGCTTAATAGAATTCGTCCTCCAAGGGACTCTAGACAACTAGGAAGGTTGGCATGTGTACATGAGACTATGCCTAAGGTCGAAGAACTCACCATTCATGTCTCTAACTCAAGATGCCTCAGGACACAAGTATTTACGAGTACCAATCATGTCCTATCCATATAATCTCTTACTCACCTAATTATACATCCAAGCAGTAAGGAAAGAGACACAGTATATCCATTCAGAAATCAAGCACAATTCCTAAAACATACACCATATAACCAAATTCATGCCTAGTTACAGCTAAATTACACATAGTAAGAAATCACTTATCTATTATAGGTTGTTTCCAACCAACTAACTGTGGGTGTTCATCCTTCCACTCGACCATAGGCTCAAAGGCATTCAATATTATCACTCTATCCACCCCCGTGCCAATACATGATATCACTAGGGAACTCTCACTCTTCTCGAGGGTTCCCTCTTTGTTTCAGTTTCTGTTTGAGTCCTCTTTTCTGCAACTCGGAGCTTTCTCACTTGTTTGTGGCCTCGGCGAGGTTTCTCAGATGCTCTTCGGCATCAAGATCACATCCTTCTATTCATGATCCGCTGGAGAGCTTCGCGCCTCTCCCTTGTAATCTCCCGTTCTTGTCTCATGTCTCCTTCTCCTCTCCTTTGTGTCCCTCTTACCTTGGACAGTTTCGTCGACCTATCCTATTCCTTCTGTCAGAAGGAAACTCAGGTCTGCAGGTCCCTGTAGTACTTCGGGCTGATAGCACATGTTTCCATTCATGGGGGTGGTTGGTGATTCAACCATCGTTCTTTCTTCATTAACTACTTTCCTTTCCTTGGGATTCGAAGGAGGTTTGTCATCCTTATCATGAAGATTTGGGCTTATTTGATATATGAACCCTCTTGTATGGTTTTCACATTCTTCCTCTAGTGATATCATAGCCAGTAATTTCAAGGCTTCACCCCCACAGTTAGTTATTGGCAACTCAAACAATAATACATTTACATTTTCCTCATGCATTAGCATGGTAATTCCTATTCTATGATTAATTACAAATTGGGGGAAACAGGGGTGTTACAATTCCCTTCCCCTTAAAGGAACATCGTCCTCGGTGTTCTTTTCTCAAAACACATGTGATGCCTTTCTCATTCATCCACTTCAGAAGTCTTGACCTTCATCCTCGGTCAGGTCTTCTTTCAAAATCTTAGTCTTTGTCACCTGCCTTTAATAATTCTTGGACAACAAGCACATTAATCACAATTTTGTGTGAAAACATCTTACTGTTGTTCCAAATTAAAAAGGAAAATTCATATTCTAGCACAGTACTTATCTGTACAGTTTGTGGATCTATATCCACATAGTAGTTTTGTTATCCATGCTCATTGCTTTCCTTGACGTACCCATTGGGTGCATGATTCCAATTCAATAGTTCACAAGTGCTATCATGATTTTATCTTCCTTTCCAAGGTTTTTCCGCACGGGAAACTACGCACTGTGTGCATGATCCCAATAGTTTACAAGAATTATTAAGATCTCCTCTTCCTTGTGGTCACTCACCCTCTAGGCCCAGGCTCAGGCATCCCCTTCACTGTTATACAGTCTCTTGGCCGATCCATCTTTCCCTGCCAAGATTTTCTCGAACAGGAAAATTTTAGAGACTCTATCGAGTCTTACAATCGATGTGTCCCTCAGACTTGCTATGTTGAGGCGTATCTCGACTTGTGTTACCTCAACACAATAATTTTCAGGCGATCATGGCTTATCACGGGGTTTTTATGGCTCATCAATAGCCCCTTTTCTTTTTATCATCTTCAACTTTGACAACCTTCATATGTTCCTTCTGGAAAGATCTTTTCTCCTCACTTGTGTCACAGGTATACAACATTCGTAAGACATCATTATAAATTCCAACTTTCAGAATTTTATGGCAAATCTATCACCTACAGATTTCCTATTCCACAATTTGTTTTCATATTTGTTCCACACAGGAACCTGATTCATAATCATGGGACTTTCCTTCCCATAACATTTTAGCTCAGCAGGAAATCGGTCTTTCTTATGGGCTTACAACATTTCCATATCCAAGACTCCTTCTTCCTGAAATCACTCCTCAGCTAATCAAATTGTTAGTTCTCATGCACATACATTTTATTGCACCTTTACAACATCGTCACAACAATTTCAGAATGGTGCATACTAACAATCAGATTCACTTTCTCAAAAGGAAATACCATTCCTTGAAATTTGGATCATAGGCAATCGATCTTTCCTATGGTCTTACTTTACTGCCATATCCAAGACCCTCTGCTTCCTGCAATTCATTCTTCAATCAACCAAACAAATTGTTAGATTTTCCATGTGTGTATATATATATATATATATTCAAAATGTAAGTCAACATTTCAAAGGGTTTTAACAAATCTTCCACTATCCCTGGCTACATTCATACCCAATGCACTCTTGAATTGTTACTCAAGTTTGCCACACTTTATGACTGGTTCTTGGCCACGGGGTGTTGGAATTTAACCAACCTCTTCCTCATATGGTTTATTCGTTTTTCTTTCATTCTTACAACAGGACCATACTGCCTGCTATAGGTCGATCACGATCCCAAATCAGTACACACAAACTCAAAAGTTTCACATGAATGTCTTTACGCATTCCTTGATTGTCCATGCATTCATGACATATCAATTTATGAATTATTCCAAGGGTTACAAACAATGTTTACTACCAAAGGTTCATACCTCCATCATTCAGGTTCTCCTTCCTGAGTCATACCTTACTTGGGTATCCAAGGCATACAACTACCCTTTCAATTTTCAGGTATAAAATGCAATAATAAAATATTTCGGAATGGGTTCTTACCAAATCCCTCCATACCCTGTGCCACACAGGAACGAATATATTTATACCGGTCCTTGGCTGCTAGCACCCTTTCTCTGTTCTCTACCTTATCAGTAGTGCTTTAGCGGGATTTTCACAGTCTCATCAACAACCTTTCAACTACAGCCTTTCCATGGTCACCCTCTGCTTGAGGTTGTTCATTATTGGCAATTGTCTTCCTCAACAGTCCCAATATTATTCCTTTCTACACATGACATACACCATAGGCACATTAATCGTCATGTAAATTAAAATGCAAATATCATAGCGTTTAATTAATAAAAACATTTTCAGGCATGTTTAGCATATCTGTATGCACTTCATCACATTATCCTTAATGTTTTTCATTAGTGTAACACAATAGTTATCAATTTMTTTCACATCATTACAACCATCATTATTATGGCGTAAAATCATTTGTGTTCATCAATGTACTAGCTTTCTCATCCCATAGAACATAATGCACAGCAAGGAAAGAATTGAGGGCTCTCCCCTTCTTCCATTTTTTTCTACATCGCCTGGGACTTTTCAGCCCAGTCAAGTTATCTCTAAGGTCTCACTGCCTTTCCTTAACCACAGCTTCAACCAAGATGTATCAGTTAAACGTACCCATTTATTCATTCAATCATACTCAGGGGTTTACTGGCCTCTTACCAACCATATTGGTTTCCACAACTGCTCTTTTTCTGAGCAGCCCTGGTTTAGGCTCATCCTAACTCTTAGGATACTTCAGCATGCTTTAGTAGCAACTCTTTGCTCATAATGAATCATGAACATGTGCATCCTACACTCTTCCATTTTGTTATCAGAATGGTCAATATCCGGTTATTAGTCTTCTATTACTTACATGATTCTTTCAAAATGTAATCCAAGATTATTATACATGGACAGGCCTTGCAGCCCATTGTCCAACCTTCAACAATTATTAGGGTTGTGACTATGTTCTTCTGACAGAGACCTTATACAGTTCCTCCACTGAAAACTCCTTTAGCATGCAASTTCCTTGTTGTAGATCCATCACCATTTGTGATGGCCTTAACCTTGAGTCATCCTTTTAGTGGTCTACCAAATATTCCCCTTAAGGAATATAAACATGCATCTTTGTTAACTTACATCTATGATGTACTTAACCACTTTCATAATCCTAAGCCTATATGTAGCTATCGTAGGTATATTTCATAGCCTACATACATTTCCATTTTATTTTATTTTAAATCAGTCATCTCAGGATTGTTCACAGTCCTTCTCATGTGATCTTCAAAGGCATAAACATTTTCCTCTTACCATGACATTAGAACATCCTCACTCGTTTACTCTTTCATTTAATTGCATTGGCTTTTCTTGGGGGAATGGAGTACATTCCCCTTAAGCTATTATTCAAGATGGAACCTTCATGACTCTTCAGAATGGAGTCAACCATGTATCCATGGTATTCATTCAATTTTGGCAAGTGTAATTCTTGCCTCACATTTCACTTATCAGGGAAATCATATTGGACCTCTAGTATACTTACACTTTTACATCATACATATGCATTACTTGCACGTTTAATATCATTCATACCTTATTGGTATTAATATCAAGCTTCCTATTATGAAGCTTCACAATGCATTAACCTCATGCACTCAAGTACTATTGAACACAACTAAGTATTCATCATACTAGCTCATGTCTTCTCCTCATGTGACCACCGGTGGTGACCACGATCTGAACTAAAAGGCGCTTCGCATTTCGTGATTTCAGGATTTCTATTGCAAGGAACTATGGTTCCTCGATTCCCTGAAACCCGATAGGCCGAAATGTCGACCCATGAAATGTCGAAATGTTGATCCTCGGCTTTCTCCTCCAAGGAGGTGTCTCCCTAGCTCATCACATTTTGCGACTTCGGAACTCCCGATGTCAAGCGTTCTAACTTTCTATCTGCAGGATTCCCAAAATACCAATTCCCGATATCCCGATATGACTACAGCCCCACTCCTCTTTGTGTCGTTTTGTTGAGACTTTAGGGTTTTCATCCCCGAGAGTCCGAATTCCTCGTCTCCAGGACTTCCGAAATGTCGAATCCCGGTATGTCGAAATGTCGATTTCCTATCATGTCCCTTCTTTGCCTTCAGGATTTCACATTTCACGATCCTGCGATGCAAGGGTTGCTCGGTCCTTGCTCCTTTGACTTCCTGTTACCCGAAATACTAGTGTGTTGGTATTGAGAGATCAACGACCACGATCCAATCCGCATCCTACAACCCTANGGGGGGGGGGGGGGTCAAGAGTTCTGAACTCTTTCCCTTCGCATCCCCAGTACCAGAAGTGTCAAAGTGTCTCCCTTTGGGAATTTTCCCGAAACCTCAATCCTCCACCACTTGTCCTCTAGCGATGAATGATCCCGATGTTTTCGGGACTTCATGGCCCGGGACCTCTAGTCTCCCGAACTCTTACCTCTCGGACTCCCGGTATTCAAAATTGCGAAATTATCTCTGGACGATCAATGTTCCAAATCGCTCCTTGATCAAGGGCTATGATCTTTTAATGAATTTCTCATTACTTATCCCAAGTCCTTTAGTTTTGTGAAATTCTAATATCTCCTTGCGACTAACCAGTGTGCTACTTCTCTGAGATCGAACAACTTGAAACATTTCGGTTCTTTCTGAATGGATCTTGACTCCCGATCCTATCCAATCTTCAAAACTCTTTTCTGAAGGATTTCTCCCGCTATCTCTTCTGAGATTTTAAGTTACTTACAGGACTAATCTCATAGTCATAACTCATATGGATATTACCCTCTCTTTATGGGAACAACCAACAAGGGTCACTCTTGGGAATTAGTAACAGTCCCAAAGGACTCCTCTTAATCTTTCTCAAATAGATTATCCTTGTTTTCGATCCTAACCATTATAGGTCAGGTAATATGACCCTACATATTTTCATCAGTCCTCTCAATCATGAGGATTTATAGGCTCAGAGTTTAGTCTTTTAATAACGTAGTAATCATAACTTCCTAAGGATCCTACTAGTCCTTACCAGATTTCCCAAATCATGAAGGAGTTCTTTATTTGGATCTTAATTCTTACCTAACCATCCATCTCAATTGCTAGAGACTCTACCTGCTTTAGTAGGTAGCCATCATCACACTATAACAAAACAACTCAGTTCATGTCCCTTTTCTGACTAGTGCGGCTTCATGGCACAATTTATTCCACCTCTGTTATTCACACTTAGGTCTTATCAGTAATACTGATCTGTGCATTCCTACTCCTATAAGAGTAGTTATCATTTTGACAAAGGAACAATATAATTCCTTTGTTGGAATTCAGCAAGAAATCCCAAAATCACAGGTTCAATCTACAACCCTTCTTCTCAAGGAGTAAATGCAGATAACAACATCTCCTTACGTATCTCGTATATGAGCCCAAGTAGGCCAAGTGTTGTAACCATGCTTTGATACCAATTTTTCACACACCCACTATGGGAACTAATATTTTTCGGCTTTTTCCTTCCTTTCACCGAGGAACAGAATCCCCGAATTCCTATGGGGCCTAATGTAGACCCTACCATCTCTTATCCTTACCCATGTGATCATTGGCTATGACCACGGGCCTTACCAGAGGTGTTTCCGGCTTTCGAGATTCAGGAAATCGCGATGCATGTGTTCCTCTGCTCTCTTGTCTCTCAAAGTGCCGAAATCTGAAAGGGACCAACAGTTTGTCACATCTAAAAATCCCTCGGATTAAAACATGGCATCCCACCTTTCATATTTTCGTGTACTGGGTTTTCACGGTAGAAGAGGATGAGGGGTTCATACCCTTCAGTTTTTCGGGTTTCAAAACAATGAAAAAACAAATCTACATGCGCTAAGATGTATCGAGATTTCACAAGTCGGGAATTTGGGACTGGAATGTACCAGAGACTTGCTTCTAGATATCCTGGGTGCCGAAATATCAAGACATCAAGACTTATCCATGCTATTATTATTTCAGGGTTTCGCAAGTTGGGGTTTCACGAGGCATGCAGAAAGAAGGTCTCGCACTTAGGTTTCCCGGGAGCTGATACTCCTATGTCCATATTCATTGCTAAGCTCATTTTTGGGTTTCTCAAGTCGGGACTTCATGACCGGCGAGTACAAGGGAACTGACCCTTGGGTTTCCCAAGTGCCGAAACACCAAAACATCCAAACTCTAGACACACTATGACATTTCGGGGTTTCGCAAGTCAGGATTTTGGGACTGGCGAGTAAAAGAGACTAACCCTTAGATATCCTGTGTGCCAAAATGCCAAAACACCGCATCTGATCTGCTCTATTATCATTTTGAGGTCTCGCAAGTCGGGATTACAGGATATGCGCAGACAGGAGGTCTCACACCTAGGTTTTCCCGGGAGCCGAAACTCCGAACCATATATCCTCTAAACTCACTTCAGGGTTTCACCTATTAGGATTTTGTGACATGCGAGTACAAGGAAAATCACCCTTGGGTATCCTGGGTGTCGAAATGCCAAAACACCAAACTCTAACCTGGCTATACCATTTTGTGGGTTTGCAAGTCAGGATTTCGTGATGTGCGAAGACAAGGAAACTTGCCCTTGGGTTTCTCAGTTGTCGAAACTTCGATGGGTTAGATCTCTGCCACGTGTCGCCCTGGATCCAACGATCTAGAATAACCCTCACGATTTCGATGATTGCGAATCCTTGTTCTTCACCACCCTTATATGCCTAAGTTCTGAAACCTCAGTGGCTTCCAGATGTTCTCCACCTATCCTTCAATGATCCAATGGTTGAAGTGATTTCAGGACTTCTTTCGTGTGCCTATCTCTAGATACAATGATTGTCGGTCCCTGCTCCAGATCTGACGGTTCTATACCATCCGTTCATATCCTCTCCTCTTGCAAACTATCCTGTGTATCTGGACGTAGGATTTCAATGGTCTAGATCCACACTCTACAGTTGATCTAAGGGTTGTTATTTCTCTTCCTCCTGAGCTTTCTCAACTATGAAGGAATTAAGAGTTTTGCGCTCTTTCTCCTAGTCTTGACTCTTAGAAGAGTCTTCTGCGCACCCCTTGCACACATTCATCAAGTCTAGGACTTGAGTGAGTCTCAGTCTCTACTTACCTCACAAGGAGCCTATGCATAACTACACTACCTCACTTGATATTAACAAAATTCATCCTCCAAGGGACTCTAAACAACTAGGAAGGTTGGCATGTGTACATGAGACTATGCCTAAGGTCGACGAACTCACCGTTCTTGGCTCTAACTCAAGCCACCTCAGGACACAAGTATTTACATGTACCAATAATGTCCTATCCATATAATCTCTTACTAGCCTAATTATGCAGCCAATTAGTAAGGAAAGAGACACAGTATATCCATTCAGAAATCAAGCACAATTCCTAAAACATACACCGTATAAACAAATTCATTCCCAGTTACAGCTAAATTACACAGAGTAAGAAATCACTTATCTATTACAGGTTGTCGCCAACCAACTGACTATGGGTGTTCATCCTTCCACTCGACCATAGGCTCAGAGACATTCAATATTAGCACTCTGGCCACCCCCGTGCCAAGCCATGATATCACCAAGGAACTCTCACTCTTCTCGAGGGTTCTCTCTCTGTTTTAGTTTCTGTTTGGGTGTTATTTTCTGCCACTCGGAGCTTTCTCACTGATTTGTGGCCTCCATGAGGTTTCTCAGATGTTCTTCGACATCAAGCTTGCGGCCTTCTGTTCATGATCCACTAGAGAGCTTCTTGCCTCTCCCATGCGAGCTCCTGTTCTGGTCTCATGTCTCCTTCTCCTCTCTTCTGTGTCCCTCTTACCTTGGAAGGTTTCACCAACCTATCATGTTCCTTCTGTCAGAAGGAAACTCAGGTCTGCGGGTCTCTGCAGTACTTTAGGTTGATAGCCCATGTTTCCATTCATGGGGGTGGTTGGTGATTCAACCACCATTCTTTCTTCATTGACTGCTTTCCTTTCCTTGGGATTTGAAGGAGGTTTTTCATCCTTATCATGAATATTTGGGGTTATTTGATATATGAACCCTCTTGTATGGTTTTCACATTATTCCTCTAGTGATATCATAGCCAGTACTTTCAAGGCTTCACCCCCACAGTCAGTTATTGGCAACTCAAACAATAATACATTTACATTTTCCTCATGCATTATCATGGTAATTCCTATTCTATGATTAGTTACAAATTGGGGGAAACAGGGGTGTTACAATTCCCTCCCCCTTAAAGGAACATCGTCCTCGGTGTCATTTTCTCAAAACACTTGTGATTCCTTTCTCATTCGTCCACTTCAGAAGTCTTGACCTTCATCCTCGGTCAGGTCCTCTTTCAGAATCTTAGTCTTCGTCACCTACCTTCAATAATTCTTGGACAACAAGCACATTAATCACAATTTTGTGTGAAAACATCTTACTATTGTTCCAAATTTAAAAGGAAAATTCATATTCTAGCACAGTACTTATCTGTGCAGTTTGTGGATCTATATCCACATGGTAGTTTTGTTTTCCATGCTCATCGCTTTCCTTGACATACCCATTGGGTGCATGATTCCAATTCAATAGTTCACAAGAGCTATCATGATTTTATCTTCCTTTCCAAGGTTTTTCTACACGGGAAACTACCCACTGTGTGCATGATCCCAATAGTTTACAAGAATTATTAATATCTCCTCTTCCTTGCGGTCACTCACCCTCTAGGCCCAGGCTCAGGTATCCCCTTCACGGTTATACAGTATCTCGGGTGATCCCTCGTGCCCTGCCAAGTTTTTCTCGCACATGAAAATTTTAGAGACTCTATCAATTCTTATAGTCGAGGCGTCCCTCAGACTTGCTCTGTCGAGGCGTACCTCATCTTGTGTTACCTCAACACAATAATTTTCAGGCGATCATGGCTTATCAAGGGGTTTTCATGGCTCAGCAATAGCCCCTTTTCTTTTTATCATATTCAGCTTTGACAACCTTCATCTATTCCTTCTGGACAGATCTTTTCTGCTCACCTGTGTCACAGGTATACAACATTAGTGAGATATCATTATAAATTCCAACTTTTAGAATTTTATTGCAAATCTGTCACCTACAGATTTCCTATTCCACAATTTGTTTTCATATTTGTTCCACACAGGAACCTGATTCATAATCATGAGACTTTCCTTCCCATAACATTTTAGCTCAGCAGGAAATCGGTCTTCCTTATGGGCTTACAACATTGCCATATCCAAGACTCCTTCTTCCTGTAATCACTCCTCAGCTAATCAAATTGTTAGTTCTCATGCACATACATTTTATTGCACCTTTACAACATCGCCACAACAATTTTAGAATGGTGCATACTAACAATCAGATTCACTTTCTCAAAAGGAAATACCATTCCTTGCAGTTTGGCTCAGCAGGCAATCGGTCTTTACTATTGGCTTACTTTACTGCCATATCCTTGACCTTCTGCTTCCTATAATTCATTCTTCAATCAGCCAAGAAAATTGTTAGATTTTCCATATATATATATATATATATATATATATATATTTATTTATTTATTTATATTTATATTTATATTTATATATATTCAAAATGTAATTCAACATTTCAAAGGGTTTTAACAAATGTCCCACTATCCCTTGGCACATTCATACCCAATGCACTCTTGCATTGTTATTCAAGTTCGCCACACTTTATGACCGGTTCTTGGCCATGGGGTGTTGGAATTTAACCAACCTCCTTTTCATATGGTTTATTCATTTTTATTTCATTCTTACAACAGGACCATACTGTCTGCTATAGGTCCATCATGATCCCAAATCAGTACACACAAACTCAAAAGTTTCACATGAATGTCTTTACGCATTCCTTGATTGTCCATGCATTCATAACATATCAGTTTATGAATTCTTCCAAGGGTTACAAACAATGTTTACTACTAGAGGTTCATACCTCCATTCAGGTTCTCCTTCCTGAGTCATACCTTACTTGGGTATCCAAGGCATACAACTGCCCTTTCAATTTTCAGGTACAACATGCAATAATAAAATATTTCGGAAGGGGTTCTCACCAAATCCCTTCATACCCTATGCCACATAGGAACAAATATCTTTATATCGGTTATTGGCTGCTAGCACCCTTTCTCTGTTCTGTACCTTATCAGTAGTGCTTTAATGGGATTTTCACAGTCCTGTCAACAACCTTTCGACCACAACCTTTCCATGGTCACCCTCTGCTTGAGGTTATTCATTATTGGCAACTGTCTTCCTCGACAATTCCAATATTATTCCTTTCTACACATGACATACACCATAGGCACATTAATCGTCATGTAAATTAAAATGCAAATATCATAGTGTTTAATTAATAAAAACATTTTCAGGCATGTTTAGCATATCTGTATGCACTTCATCAAATTATCCTTAATGGTTTTCATGAGTGTAACACAACATTTCTCAATTGCTTTCACAATATTAAAACCATCATTATTATGGTGTCAAATCATTTGCATTCATCAATGTACTAGCTTTCTCATCCCATAGAACGTAATGCACAGCAAGGAAAGAATTGAGGGCTCTCCCCTTCTTCCAATTCTTTCTACATTGCCTGGGATGTTTTAGCCAAGTCAAGTTATCTCTAAGGTCTCATTGCCTTTCCTTAACCACAGCTTCAACCAATATGTATCAATTAAACTTACCCATTTATTCATTCAATCATACTCAGGGGTTTACTGGCGTCTTACCAACCATACTAGTTTCCACAACTACTCTTTTTCTGAGTAGCCATGGGTTAGGATCATCCTAACTCTTAGGATACTTCAGCATGCTTTAGTAGCAACTCTTTTCTCATAATGAATCATGAACATGTGCATCCTACACTCTTCCATTATGTTATCAGAATGGTCAATATTCAGTTATTAGTCTTCTATTACTTACATGATTCTTTCAAAATGTAATTCAGGATTCTTATACATGGACAGGCCTTGCAGCCCATTGTCCAACCTTCAACAATTATTAGGGTTGTGACTATGTTCTTCTGACAGAGACCTTATACAGTTCCTCCACCGGAAACTCCTTCAGCATGCAACTTCCTTGTTGCAGATCCATCACCACTTGTGATGGCCTTAACCTTGAGTCAACCTTTTAGTGGTCTACCAAATATTCCCCTTAAGGAATATAAACATGCATCTTTGTCAACTTACATCTATGATGTACTTAACCACTTTCATAATCCTAAGCATGTATGTAGCTATCATAGGTATATTTTATAGCCTACATACATTTCCATTTTTATTTTTTTTAAATCAGTCATCTCAGGATTGTTCACAGTCCTTCTCATGTGATCTTCAAAGGCATAAACATTTGCCTCTTACCATGACATCAGAGAATCCTCACTCATTTAATCTTTCATTTAATTTCACTGGCTTTTCCTGGGGGAATGGAGTACATTCCCCTTAAGCTATCATTCAAGATGGAACCTTCGTGACTCTTCAGAATGGAGTCAACCATGTATCCATGGTATTCATTCAATTTTGGCAAGTGTAATTCTTGCCTCACGTTTCACTTATCAAGGCAAACATATTGGACCTCTAGTATACTTATACTTTTACATCATGCATGTTCATTACTTGCACGTTTAATATCATTCATACCTTACTGGTATTAATATCAGGCTTCCTATTATGAATCTTCACAATGCATTAACCTCATGCACTCAAGTATGATTGAACATAGCTAAGTATTTATCATACTGGTTCATGCCTTCTCCTCATGTGACCACCGGTGGTGACCACGATCCGAACTAAAAGGCACTTCGCATTTCACGATTTCGGAATTTCTATTGTAAGGAACTCTAGTTCCTCGATTCCTCAAAACCTGATAGGCTGAAATGTCGACCTTCGAAATGCTAAAATGTCGATCATTGGATTTCTCCTCCAAGGAGTTGTCTCCTTGGCTCGTTACGTTTCGCGACTTCGAAACTCCCGATGTCAAGCATTCTAACTTTCCGTCTGTGGGATTCCCGAAATACCAATTCTCGATATCCCGATATGACTACAGCCCCACTCCTCTTTGTGTCACATTGTTGAGACTTCAAGGTTTTCATCCCCGAGAGTCCAGATTCCTCGTCTCCAGGACTTCCAAAATGTCGAATCCTGGATTGCCGAAATGTCGGATTCCTATCGCATCCCTTCAGTGCCTTCGAGATTTCACATTTCACAATCCTTCGATGCAAGGGTTGCTCAGTCCTTTCTCCTTTCACTTCCTGGTACCCGAAATACTGGCGTGTCACTATTGAGAGATCAACGACCACGATCCAATACACATCATATAGACCTGATCCTTTTTCGGTGTTTTGGGGGAGGGGGGGGTCAAGAGTTCAGAACTCTTTCCCTTTGCATCCCTAGTACCATGAGTGCTGAAATGGCTCCCTTTGGGAATTTTCCTGAAACCTCAATCCTCCACCCCTTGTCCTCTAGTGATGAATGGTCACCATTATTTCGAGACTTCATGGTCCGAGACCTCTAGTCTCCCGAACTCTTACCTCTCGGACTCCTGGTATTCGAAATTGAGAAATTCTCTCTGACAATCAATGGTCCAAATCGCTCCTTGATCAAGGGCTATGATCTTTTCATGAATTTCTCATTTCGTATCCCAAGTCCTTTGGTTTTGCGAAATTTTGGTATCTCCTCACAACTAACCAGTGCGCTACTTCTCCGAGATCGAACAAATTGAAACATTTCGGTTCTTTCTGAATGGATCTTGACTCTCGATCCTATCCAATCTTCAAAACTCTTTTCTGAAGGATTTCTCCCGCTATCTCTTTTGAGATTTTAAGTTACTTATAGTACTAATCTCATAGTCATAACTCATACGGATATTACCCTCTCTTTATGGGAACAACCAACAAGGGTCACTCTTGGGAATTAGCAACAGTCCCAAAGGACTCCTCTTAATCTTGCTGAAACAGATTATCCTTGTTGTCGATCCTAACCATTATAGGTTAGGTAATCTAACCCTACATATTTTCATCAGTCCTCTCAATCGTGAGGAGTTATAGGCTCAGAGTTTAGTATTTTAATAATGTAGTAATCATAACTTCCTAAAGATCTGACGCAGGGTCGCACCCGCAGGCACGCCTACTCACAGGATCTTCTCTTTCCTCGACCCCAAGAACACTAACCGATCCTTCTATTTTCCTATCGAGAAATATGCACCCACAGATATCTTTGTGTGACTCCCCCTCTCTTTACTTATCAATGAATCAGACTTCACAACCTTGCAAGGTCAGTGATTGAGCGTAGGACTCTCGAATCTCCAAGACCTGATATGAGTCAACGCTGACCCTTCTGTTCCTTTGTCGGGACTTTCTCTATCAGGATTGTTATCACTGAAATTTCATCCGCACATGGCGACAAGAACTCCACATCATCAAAACAGGACTGGAGTCATTCATGGCACAAGATTAATTCCACAGCATTGCAAAAGGGTCAAAAACTATACAAAATGACCAAAAATTTGAAGGGCGCTTTATAGCATCTGGGTGCACGCGCGTATGCGCGTAACA
>ML780176.1:1104768-1123743 GCA_009831015.1 Picea engelmannii | reverse complement strand
GTAACAGTCCTATTTTTCCTTTCAACAACACCATTTTGTTGAGGTGTTTCAGTAACAGAAAAATGTCTTTTGATACCATTATCATAAAAATACTTATTGAATTATTTAGAATCAAACTCTCCCCCATTGTCTGATCTTAAGCATTTAATTTTCATGTCAATTTCATTTTCAGTCAATTCTTTGAAAATTTGAAAACAATTGAATGTTTCAGACTTCTTTTTCAACAAAAACATCCAAGTCATCCGAGTAAAGTCATCCACAAATAACAGAAAATATATTTCACCATTTAATCTCGTTGTCCTCATAGGTCCACAAACATCATCATGTACTATTTCCAAAGGTTTTGTTGTAGAGTGTTCTTTGGTCTTAAACCTAACTCTAGTTTGTTTACCATGTTGACATCGTTTGCAAATAGAACTGGTAAGATTCTTCATGATAGGTAAATCTCTTATAGCTTCCTTTTTGTTTAACTGAATCAGATTTTCAAAGTTAATATGCCCAAGCCTTTTGTGCCACAACCAACTTTCATCTTCATTACCAAGATAACAATTTTCCTTTTTCTCATCTAGTATGTAAATGTTGTTTGGTGTTCTTGTAGTTGTTCCAACTAACCTGTTTGTTTTGACATCTCTGATTTGACAATTTTTAGAATCAAAAATCATATAATGCCCTTAATCACAAGTTTGAATTACACTCAATAAATTGTGTTCCATATCCTCAACCAGCAAAACATTTTCAGCCATAATATTATTGTTATTCAGACACACAGTATCTCTTCCAATTATCCTAGTTGATTGTTCATTACCAAAAGTAATTGTACCTTCTTTTTCCTTCATCCAATGTAACAAAATTATGTTTTCTGCCTGTCATATGTTTTGAACATCCACTATCCGTAGACCATTTTACTTTATGATCATCCTGTAAAGCTAGAGTGCATTTTTTAGATTCCAAAATGGTCACTTTTCTTTTTCCACCATCCAGATTTCAAATTAGTGTAATTAGGTTCAACAAATTTCTGAAAGTTCATTGGACATTTTCTTTACACATGTCCAAAATTATAACACCTATGACATTCACCCTAAAACGTTAAAACATCAAATCTTTTATAGGAATTGTTCACATTGCTTTGAATGGTTGTATCATGCCTTATTCCATAATCAAACCTATATTTGTCATGATTGTTATGTGCAATTATGTTTCTTGAAAAGGCATTGCAAAAAGTAGCTTTATGTCCATACTTGTAACAAAAGAAACAATAGCCATCAAACTTGTTCCAGTACCTGTCATAGCTTCTTCTATGTATTGTTGAAGTCTGATTTCCTTCTTTCTTTACTGATTCCATCTGCTTGCTAGTGTTTTTCACATTTGTATGTCTTGTACCTGCTTTTTCAAAACTTGTACTAGTACTTGCATTAGTAAACTCAGATTTATAACCAATTCCAGTTTTGTCATTTGTTGGTCTTTGATTACTAATAATATGTTTCAAAATCCTTGAGCTATCATCCATTTTATTTTCTTGTGCCTTGTTTCTTAATGAAACAACTTCAAGTTTCAGACCATCATTTTCCTTTTCCTTTTCTACAAGAAAATTTTTTATTGCTTCCTCAGTTACTCTAGCTTCTTCTGTTTTGAGCTTTAAATAAATTATCATAGTTTCAGTGCTTTCTATCAACTTGTTAGATTTCTGTATCTCATTTTCAAGATTCTTAATTTCTTCTTTGAAATGTTTACATTCTCTTCTTACCTTTCTAACTTTAGTCAAATCCCTTACATGCTCAACTTCCAAATCAACTTCACCTTCTTCTTCTTCATTAACTTTATCATTCTGATTTTCTATAGCCATAAAAAGTCTTATATCTGAGCTAACATCACTTTCATCTGATTCTGAAGAGTCACTAACATATTTAATAAACAGAATTTTCTTTTTATATGAGTTTCTTTGAAAAGACTTCTTATACTTGTTCTTGTATTATTTACTCTTTCTATTTCTTTCTTCTTCACCATCAGAATGCTTATTGAAAGGACACTTGGAAGGAAAATGTCATATTCTACCACAACCAAAACATTTAGGAGGAAGCTTAACTTTGTATTTTCCAGTACCCTTTTTCAGATTTTTGACAAAATTAGCTTCTTCCATATCCTCTTCTGAATCCCCATAATTGTTGGTTTATGCTTCAACCTTTTTCTTGTCCTTCTTTGCTACCTTGAAAGTTGCTTATTTCCTGGAAGAATTCTCACCAGAGGTCCTCATGTTATATGTTGTTAGTATCCCATGTAGTTCATCCATTTCTAAAGTAGAAAGATGACTTCTTTCTTCTAAAGCAAATATTTTTGGATCAAATATTATAGGTAGATATCTAAGTACCTTTTGTACAATATTAGCATTTTTAACTTCTTCTCCTAGACCTCTCATGGTATTAACTACTTCATCAATACAAACGAAATAAGTTTCTATATCTTCAGATTCTTCCATTTTTAAACTTTCAAATTGACTCCTATATGACTGTAACTTAGCATTCTTCACCTTAGTATCTCCTTCATAAACATTTTTTAGCTTGTCCCATAATTCTTTTGTTGACATACAGTGCATAACCTTAATAAATCCTGACCCTGCTAAACCTCCAAGTATTGCATACATAGCTTTGGAATTGCTTTCATAAAGTTTCTTACCTGCGACATATGTTGGAATGGTTGCTGGAACACTATATTCATTCATCACAGCTTGCCAAACATCTACTCCTTAAGCTTGCAAAAACAATTTCATCTTGATACTCCAAAAGGCATAGTTATGTCCATCTAATAGAGGTAATCCATCTTTTGTAAATTCAAACTTCTTATCCATCATAAAATACCAAAATTCTAGTGATTAAACTAAGTTCTAAAGTAACCTGCTCTAATACCAATTGTTGGACAAGTTGAGCAACTAAGAGCGGGGGGGGGTGAATCCGTTGTATACACAATTTTCACTTTTATCTCTTTAACACAGATTACTTATTTAATGCAGCTTAAAACCTAATAAATATTTTGTCTCAGTGAAAATGAATTAGTAACCATCAATCACATGAAATGGACAGAGACACAAAATATTCTGAAGGAAACCCATGAAGGGAAAAACCTCTTCTTCTTCTTGTGGATGTAAAGAAAGCAAGCTACTTCAGTTACATCAAATTTTGTCTGAGAAACTACCCAAATGAGGCTACTACCTCTTTATCTTCAACACCTACTGAAAGATAGATTCTACTGCCTGAATGCAAGCTTCAACTTGCAATGAGATGTTTAGTCTCCCTAGCTCCTCCCTTCCTCCCTTTAGTATTGGCTTCAACCTGTTTCAAACACGCTTCTTAAATTGTCAATATCCTTATGTTGATTTCTTTCCATGAAAAAAAACCTATAACCATAAATTCCATCTTTGCCAAACCTATTATTGTTTTCAACCAACACGCATCTTACTCAAATGAAACTTTGTTCACACTCTGTCAATGCCAAAACTGATCATCTCAATTTGTTCATGTTTACTCTGTTATAACCCTGGAAATCAAATCTATAGATAATATTCATTGCAATAAATAATGACCTCAATGTATATTTGAATTACAAAGACAACCTTTAACTATTTAATGTATATACCTTAGATGTAATTTCTTAATCAATCAAGCATTTCATACCTCTATTCTAGATCTATATCAAAGTTTATTCACTGTAAAAACAACCATACAATCTGCAACATCAGAGTGTACCTCTTCTCTGTGCATTTCTCATTTAAGGAGAAAATCAACTATTAACCTCTACGCATATATCTCTCAAAGAGAAATTCAACTTATTGATCTCTTTGCATTTATCTTTCAAGAAGACATTCGATTGCTGAATTCCAGAACTTCATTCAATCATTTCACTGCTGTGTTTTTCCCTCTTTTAATCCACTTCGACGTTTTTCTTCTTTCAATCCACCTCTCTGTGTTTTTGTTCTAGCAAATGATCAATAGAGTTCCAAGAAAAAACGTGAGTGAACCTCTGTGTTTTTCTTCCAACAAATGATCAATAGAGTTATAAGAAAAATGTGAGTGAACCTTTGCATTTTTCTTCCAGCAAATGATCAATAGAGTTATAGGAAAAATGTGAGTGAACCTCTGCATTTTTCTTCTAGCAAATGATCAATAGAGTTCTAGGAAAAATGTGAGTGAACCTCTGCATTTTTATTCCAGCAAATGATCAATAGAGTTCTAGCAAAAATGTGAGTGAACCTCTGTGTTTTTCTTCCAGCAAATGATCAATAGAGTTCCAGCAAAAACGTGAGTGAACCTCTATGTTTTTCTTCCTGCAAATGATCAATAGAGTTCCAAAAAAAACGTGAGTGAACCTCTATGTTTTTCTTCCTACAAATGATCAATAGAGTTCCAGAAAAAACGTGAGTGAACCTCTGTGTTTTTCTTCCTGCAAATGATCAATAGAGTTCCAGCAAAAATGTGAGTGAACCTTTGCATTTTTCTCACTTAAAAACCCATCACCGAGTTCTTGAACACACTCTGTTCTCTCTGTGTTTATCTTTATCTGGAGGTCAGCCATTTGTTCATCTTGATGAATGAGATTGGGTGTTCATAAGACAACCTTCTATTGAGGATGTTGATTTCAAGGCTGTCTTTGAATGGCTTATCTTTGTTGTATGATCTCAATTTCATGAGAAATAGTCTCCCATGAACGCTGAAGTTCTTCACAAGTGTGGGTAGTTTCTAGGATAAAGTAAAAAAGACTTGAATATATGCTTCTTTGGTCAAAAATATGTATCATACCCAACCACCCACAAGTCAGGAACATTACTCCAAAAAATCACTTCTAAACTGATTTTGAATTTTGATAACATTTAATTAATAAACAAGCATGAAAGAACACCATAACAACACATGAAATAATCAATATGTATTATACAACATAAAATAATGTTTAAACATGCCATGCACAACAATAACCAACAAGCAGGCACATAAAGATACACATCTCAGAGATATTGATTAATACACATGAGAAATAAAAATATACAAGCATAAAAACACATGACAGAGATAACTTATCTTTAAAAAAATGATTCACCAACTGGTTGCATACCAAGAAAGTTCCACCCAACCATAGACATTTTTGTTCCAAGTCTCAACAATAATGTCACTCCTGAGCCAGGACTATGAATCCACAAGGACAGTTCCAAGGTGTCACTCAGCGTCCCAAACGAGTTAGCACTCAAGCTCTCACAAGTTTCTCAACACACAAAAATCCAAAGTACACCAACTCTCTTCTCTCCATCATGTACAACCCAAGAGAATGTACCCACTTATTCACCATGCAGGCCCTCATTTTATCCACCTCCTTCTAGGGATCCAGTGCATTTGTTCATTAATATCCATGTTGGGACTCTTAGGACTCACAACTATGAATAATATTTAGTACATGGAAATGCATCTCGGGAATGCAGGAAAAAAATCAAGGATGGAATACACCAGTCATTACTGTAGCCATCAAACAATGGATTTTTCCTCAACAATTCACCCCCCCCTCCCCCCCGTGTCCCGATCTGAGAACCAAAATGAATGAAGAATGATAATTGAGCAACAATGAATGAAAGATTGGAAGTGTAAATAGATAATAACCCCCAACAAACCATAATATGGGTTTGTATATTTACTTGGAAAATCAAGAACCACATGGCCTTCCCCCAAGAAGCTCATGTAACCACTTCTCTCAATTAAAGAGCTATGGGTAAATAAAATATAATAAAAGACTTAGCCCCTTAAGCCCCCTCTCTCATGGAATAATAGCCCCATATAACTCTTGTCCTTGTCCCTTTGGTAGCCATCAATGTATTTTATTATTAATAATGATCAAAACATTACATTTCCTAGGAACTTTGGCCTATTTTAATTGTTTGGGAACTTCGGCCTTTCATAAAATAAAAAAATACATTATTTAAAATGGGGAATCAAAACTAGGGTATTACATTCTGCTCCTTATTTTGGCACTCTCCTCAATGCATATACAAAACAGAAATCAAAATTTCAAATTTTATTCAAAAATTCACAGGTACTCTGCCTGCATGGCATCTTCATGCTCCCAAGTAGCATCTTCTGGACCGTAGTAGGTCCACTAAACTTTTATCATTTCTATAACTCGATTCTGAATAATTTTGACTTTTATGTCCAACATGCGCACCAGATGGACCTGAAAGTCTCCTTCTAGCTTCACCTGGATCAAATTCCAATCAGTAACATGGTTAGGATCATGTACATAATTTTTTCAACAAAGAGACATGAAATACATTATTCACATTCATGGAATCAGGAAATGCAAGCATGTATGCAATTGGTCCTTTTCTGACCATTATCTCAAATGGACAACATAATCTAGCTGGTAGCTTTGTACAACTACCCAACTTCAATGAGCTCTTCTTGGGATTCACTTTTAAAAGAAAATTCTCTCCCACTTTAAATTCTCTAATTGTTGTGCTCTTATCTGCATAACATTTCTGTCTATCTTGTATTGCCTTCAAATTTTTCTTAATTTTAACCATCTGATCTTCCATATCCTTTAGCAATTCTGGCCCAAGTACTACTATGTATGTTGGGTTGTCCCAACTCACTGGAGTATTGCATTTTCTACCATGAAAATCTTCAAATGGGCTCATCTTCAATGAATCTTGATACCCATCATTATAGGAAAACTCAACCAAATGCAAGTAATCTTCCCACTTAGATGGTTTATCTATCACATACCTTCTCAGCATGTCTTCAATTACTTGATTGACTCTCTATGTCTTCCCATCTGACTATGGATGGTATGTTGTGCTAAAATTCAGATTTATACCAAATCCTTTAAATAATCCTCTCCGTAAATTTGAAGTAAACTTTGTGTCTATGTTTGAAACAATTGCCCTATGTATCCCATGCAACCTAACAATTTCCCTCATGTAAATTTCTCCAATATTGGTTGTTGTATGAGTCATTTTCATAGGAACAAAATGAGGATCCTTTGTCAGTTTATCAACCACCACCATTATTTAATCATGTTGCCTTGTTGTCCTAGGAAATTTAGTTATAAAATAAAGGGTCACCACTTCCCATTTCTTCTCTGGAATTAACAATGGTTGTATCAAACCCGTTGGGTGTCTATTCTCAGCGTTCACTCACTGACATTCCATACATCTGACAATGTAATCAACACCATCTTTCTTCATTCATGGCCAAAAGAATTGGCTTCTTACTACTACAATTGTTTTATGGTAGTCGGGATGTATGGAATATGGAACATTATGCATTTATTTCAACACCAAATTCCTAAGTTCTCCAGAACTAGGAACATAAATTATATTCTTATGCATAAGTAATCCATCTTCTTTAATCTCATAATCTTTAATTTTATGTTGTACATTTTCATGTTGTAAGTTTTCTTTTACATGTAGGTAATGTTGTCTGTAATAGAAACATCTAAAATTATTCTCTTTAAGTACGATTGATGCATACTAACAATTGTAGCATGTGTGAGATGTAATCTTCTGCTAAGTGCATCAACAAATTTATTTTATTTCCCCTTGATATTCTTGATGTCAAAGTCAAACTCACTTAAAAATTCCATCCATCTTGTTTTCCTAGAATTCAAAGTTGGTTGTTCAAAAAGATATTTCAAACCACTATGATCTGTCCTTAATTCAAATATTTTTTCCATGAGATAATTCCTCCACATATTCAATGCATGAACTATGACAGTAAGCTCCAAATCATGTGTGGAATAATTCCTCTCATGTTCTTTAATTGTTTTGGACTCATAACCAATGACATGTACATTTTGAGTGAGGACTCCACCAATTCATTCTTTGCATGCATATGTACATACCACAAAATTCTCATTTGGGTCAGCAATCTTTAAAATAGGTGCACTACTAAGTAATTCTTTTAAAAAATTAAAATTATCTTCACACTCTGTGGTCCATTCAAATTTGATTCTCGTCTTTTGTAAAGAAGTGATGGGATGAGAAAACTTAGAGAACCCTTATATAAACCTCCTATAGTATCCTTCTAATCCCATAAAAGATCTTATTTCTAAAACATTCCTAGGTTTTGTCCATCCTCTAATGGCTTCAATCTTCTCTAGATCTACTACTATACCTTCTTCTGAAATAATGTGACCCAAATAATGGATCTAATCTTGGTAAAAAGAACACTTACTAATCTTTGCATACAATTAATGTTCCCTCGTCACTTGCAACACAAACCTCAAGTGATGTTCATGTTCTTCCTCAGACTTATAATAAATAAGTATGCCATCCAAGAACACAATGACAAACTTATCCAGATAATTTATGAATATTCCATTCATTAAGCACATAAAGACAGTTGGTGCATTGGTCAGTCCAAATGGCACCACTACAAACTCATAATGTCCATACCTGGTTCTGAAGTTTGTCTTACCGATGTCTTCTTCCTTGATTCTTACCTGATGGTATCCGGACCTCAAGTCTATCTTTGAAAACATGTTTTCTCCTCTCAGCTAATCAAAGAGGTCATCAATTCTAGGTAGAGGGAATTCGTTCTTTACCATGGCTTTATTTAGTTGTCTAAAGTGAATACACAAACTCAATGTTTTGTCCTTCTTTTTGAAAAAGAGTATTGGTGCTCCCCAAGGTGAAACACTTGGGCATATGTACTCTTTATTCAACAATTCTTCTAGTTTCATTTGTAATTCTTTTAATTTGGGTGTACTCATTATGTAAGGTGTTTTTGATACTAGGGAATATCCTTGTACTAAATCAATAGAGAAATCCATCTCCCTCTTCAGTGGAAATCCTGGTATTTCTTGGAATACATCCTCGAACTCTTATAATACTGGAAAATATTCAAGGTTTGGCCCTTTTGTATTTTCTGGCTCTTCCACATGAGTTTCATACAATTGACATCCTTTCCTGAAACATCTCTTCAACTGTAAGGCTGAAATCTCCCTTATAGAAATGGGTCTTAGAATTCCTTTCACAGTGCTATGTTTCATTCTTCATAAAGACATGTAAATGTCTTGTTATGACAATCTAGGATAGCATGGTGTTTTTCCAACCAATCCATTCCAATTAGGATATCATAAGATCCTAATTGTATGATATTCATATCAGCATTAGTACTCACTCCATTAAAATTTATTAGACATCTTATAACAACCTCATTGATCCTTATTTTGGTTCCAGTTGCTAGTTGAACTAAGATTGAAATGTAAATCTTACTTTTCTCCAAATGTAATCTATCCACTGCTTTAGGATCAATGTAACAATGACTTGATCCTAAATCAATTAAAATAGAAATAGGTTGATTAATGATCTTACCTTCCACTTCGATCATATTAGATTGGTACTCTACTTGTTGATCCTCTAAGGCTGCATATATTATTCCCATGTCCTCTACTGTTGTAGCCTCTTGGATGTTGTGCATGGTCTTCTCTTTATCTTTTTTGTGAGGGAAATCCTTGTAGAAGTGATCTTATTTTCATCCCCAAAATTGGATTGGTGGTCTCCCCCTTTTTCCCAAGGAGTCTTATCTCTTGGATTCATCCTTAGCATGATGTTCTTCCTGATTTTTATTATGGTTGTTTCTGTTGAAAGTAGGTTTGAATCTCTTCCTCCTCTGACCTGATTTCTCCTTCTTCTTATCCATTCAAGATTTATGCATGGATTCTCTACCCTTTCCTTGATTATATAGGTACTTAGCCTTCATGATGGTCTCTGTCAAAGTCATAGGCTCATCATATTGAATATTTTCCTTGTAAAAGGATGGAAGTCCACTTAAAAACCTTAGTATCTTCACTTTTTCTTCCTTGATAAATCTTACGTACTTCAGCAATCCCAAGAAATTCTTCTCATGTTCTGCCACGGTCATGCTTCCCAACTTTAATTCAAATAAATCTTGCATATTCTTGTCATAAAAGTGCTCAGAAAGGTACTCCTTCTTAAAATATCACTTGAACTGCTTCCAAGTGATCATGCTCTCATTAATGTGCTCAACTTTCTTCATGATTCAACATCATATTCCCTTTCTCTTTCACCATAAAATTATGGTGGCTTAAGCTTCCTCAGCTCTCCTTGCAAACTTTCCAATTCATGTCTTCTTCTTTGTTGTCTAACATGAGACGCTTCTGGAATGCTTATGGAGTCTTCATATGCATAAAATTTCCTTCTTGAGTAAGGAGGTGAGTAATTTATATGAGTTATGCTAGCACTTATTGAATGACCAACTCTTCGGTAGTTACCTCTTATTTCATTATATCTTCCTTTCTTCTTCCTGCCTTGAGTTTGATCCATTCTTTGCTTGCCTATGCAACTGATTTAGTCTTTGCATCACTTGAGAATTTATCTGATTTTGTTCTCTCATCAATCTCTCATTGTATACTTTGTAATTTTGTACTTATATTTTCATTTTTCTCACATCCTTTATTAATGTTTCGTGTTCCCCTCTGATCTTGTGCCCATTTTATTATGTCTCTGCATTACCAACACTAATATTTTGACCTTTGGATTCTTTATCATGACTGAAGGATCCTTCTCCTTCCTCCATTTCTTCAATATTCATTCTTATCTTGAAATTATATGGTTATACTCCCTAATTCTGCAAAATGTGCAAGAAACCATTTTGTTAGAATTATGCATATTATAAAAAAAATTCCAAACAATGCTATAGGTCCTTTTTCTACTCAATTCAAGAAGAAATATATCATCATTCTCCAAATTATAACAATTCATTGTTATTATCCTCCAAATCATCTTTCCAATGACTATACTCATGTCTCATTTTGATCTCTTAGCTTAAAGTTGTGTCTTCCTGAAAAAGCCACTTTCACCCTTTTTGTGCATTTTCTTCACCGGTGCAATTTTATTGAAGTGCCAACTTCTGTCAACTGCAGAAGAAAATATATTAGGAACTAGAGAAACTTTTATACTAGACATAGTTAAAATATTGACAAGAAATTTATAACAACTCTCATATTTTCAAGCTGATACACTAATAAAAAACTACAACAATCTAGAATCTGCAACTTTGTCCTTTTTCACCCTTTTTCCAAACTTGGAATTTTTAGCAAAAATGGCTATCTCACAATCTGTGCACTTCTGGAAAAATTTCATTACACCAAAGTTGTTTTTTTCAATGACTATATAAAAAGTTGAATCAATAAAAAAAAAAAATTTGTCATCTGGGGTCACTTTTCCTTTGAGAATCTCAAAAATCCCCAAAAAGTGGCTCAGAATAGTGGATTTTGGCCTATTTTAGCAACCCCATTCCAATCCCCTTAGGATTTATTCAGTTACTTCATGGGTTATTTTTGTGTCTACTTTTAGACTCTCTCCAATATTTTCATCTTAATATGGACCTCTGCCAATGATTTGGACCCCGATCTTTAAAAACAACTATTTACATTTTATGACAAATCCAAGCTGAATTAGACAGGGGCCCTCTCTGACACTTTTGTATTTATCCTCTCCATGGAAAAAAACCATAAGTTTCATCTCAATCCAACATAATATTCTCTAGTTATGATCAAAATAAGAAAATGGCTCCAGACTTAGTTTTTTTTTTTAAACTGTGGAACATTTTTTCCTAAGTGTGATCTACACCGTTGATCCCAATTGAAAGAATTTTGGATCATTGATATGATCTCTATCGATGATAGGATATCAAGGACAGATGATTTCCTATGTGAACCAAACTTTCCCATCGATATCCCTGGCGTCTAATCATCGACCATCGTCTATTTTTCTCTGCAAATCAAATGTCGCCCACAAATCTCGTTGATGCCTGATATCCCTGATGCCCTATCATTGTCCACCAATGATCAGTCATTCTCCTGGAAACCAAGATTTTTTACAAATATCATCGAACCCTGGCCATCGACAATCGACCGTCTTTACTGACGTGGAAACTCTGCTGACATGGCATGACATGTGGATGATGACCTGGCATGAGATGTCATCCTAAGGCCTCAACCGGACTGACGTGGAATGACACATAGATGTTGATGTGGAATGACACATCATCTTGAGGAATCGACCAGGCTGACGTGGCATGACACGTGTATGTTGATGTGGCATGACATGTCATCACCCTCTTTTCTCCATTTGCCATCAACAGTTTCTCTTGGAAGAATATGAACATTGCACTAATTCTATCGATGTCTGATCATTATCCATCAAAAATCGAAGATGTCTCTTAATGAGATTCAACACTTTGCCAAAACTTGTTGATCCTTGACCATATGTTTTCAGTGATCGAATATTTCTCCTGGAAAACTTCAACATTTCACCAAAACTTGTCTATCCTTGACCATCAACCATCGACAATCGAAGATTTTTGTTGACAAATTTCAACACTTAGCAATTTCGTAAAAATTTCTCAATGAATTTGGACCATTGATCTACCCCATTTTCTCAACTGTCAAAATGAATCTTAGTTGTCGATATGCTAACTTTGTCAAAATTTGAAAACATTATGATTTTTAAAATTTTCGAGAACAAATATGGGTCATTGATCTCAATCGATATGTTAACTTTGTCAAAATTTGAAAACATTGTGATTTTTAAAATTTTTGAGAACGAATATGGGTCATTGATCTCAAGATCAAACATGATCTCATCCGTCAATTCTCTGAGATCTTGTTGATGCTACAATGGTCATTAAAATACAAATTGTTCAACCTTCTAGATCAAATTCAGCTCTGCAACTGTGCAGATCAAATCCATTAACTTCTCAAACAATTCAGAATTATTTCAAACTCGAATTTGCTCATGAATTTGAGGATTTTCTTTCTAATCTTCCACCATTTCCCCAAATTTGCACATACCAAAACATGTGATAGCGAATCCACCTGATTTGCACTCGTTTCAGCCCATATTAGTCCAATGTTTAAAGCAGAAGCTATGATACCAATCTGTAACATACCCAACCACCCACAGGTTGGGCACGCTACTCCAAAAACTCACTTCTAAACTGATTTTGAATTCTGATAAAATTTAATTAATAAAGAAGAACGAAAGAATACCATAACAACACATGCAAGAAGCAAGATTTATGCTACAACAGAAAAGAATGTTTAAACATGTCATGCACAACAATAACCAAAAAGAAGGCACATTAAAGATATGTTGGAGAAATTTCTATTTTCATCACACTAGTCCAGTGGGAGTTAATTCACTAGTTCTATTTTAGACTTTCTATTTTAGATCATCACTATTATGTTATTATGTATGCATGCATTCTACTATTATGGAATGTTATGTCCTATATATGAGTGTATTCCACTCATTCATTGTATTCATATTGATCATCGTCTATGTATCAATCATCGTCTCATTGGAGTATTGTGAATATATTTTATCATTCTTCCATATTGAATCCCTCTTCCTTTCTTGTGTAGTTTTTGATGAAACATTTACAAGATACACATCTCATATATATTGATTAATACACAATGGAAATAAAAATATACAAGCATAGAAACACATGACAGAGAGAACGTATCTTTAACAAAATGATTCACCAACTGGTGTAGACCAAGGACGTTCCACCCAACCATTGAAACTTTTTTTCCAAGTCTCAACAACAATTTCACCCCCGATCCAGGGCTATGAATCCAAAAGGACGGTTCCAGGGTGTCACTCAGCTTCCCAAACCAATCAACACTCAAGCTCTCACGGGTTTCTCAACACACATCAATCCAAAGTACGCCATCTCTCTTCTCTCCAGCCTACACAAACCAAGAGAATGGACCCTATTCTTTGCCACGGAGTCCCTCAGGATGTTCACCTCCTTTCACGGATCCAATGCATATGGTCAAGAATATCCATGCTAAGACTCTCAGGACTCGCAAATGTGAATAAAATTTAATACATGTCAATGAATCTCAGGCATGCAAACAAAAATTCATGGTTGGAATACACCAGTCATTACTACAACCAGTAAACAATGGCTTCTTCATCATCAATCCCCCCCCCATGTCCCGATCTAAGAACCAGAATGAATGAGGAATAATAATTGAGAAACAATGAATGAAAGAGTGGAAGTGTGAATGGAAAAGAACCCCCAAACAACCCACACAATGGGTTTATATATTTACTTGGAAAATCAAAAACCACATGGCCTTCCCCCAAGAATCCCATGTAACTACTCTCAATTAAAGTATTAAGGGTAAATAAAACATAATAAAAGACTTATCTGCTTAAACCCCCTCTCTCATGGAATCATATCCCCCTATAACTCCTGTCATTGTCCTTCTGGCAGCCAATGGTGTATTTTATTATTATTAATAATCAAAACATTACATTTCCTAGGCACGTTGGCCTCTTTTAATTGTTTGGGCACTCCTGCCTTTCATAAAATAACAAAATAAATTATTTAATATGGGGAATCAAAACAAGGGTATTAGAAAGATGAAACCTCAAGTTTGGTTGTTGTGGGGTAGGAAAAGTCATAAATCAAAAGAATAGAAAAGGAAAATAAATAATAAGAACTAAAGAGTAACATAATACTCCCCAATATGGTCGTCGAATAAATGTTGATGGTAGGAATGGCTATATCATCACTCAATCATTTTTGAATCTATCTACTCCAGGTGAGATAGGCAGGATTATCACTATGGGCTTATAGACTTTCAAAAATCTCAATTAGACCTCAAGAAATAATTTCTTGGATCTGATGTTATTATAATATGTATGCTTTAATGAAAAATAATTTTTAAAAATAGAAAAAGTGATTTCAAATGAAATTTACAAAATAGTTGAGTAATTGATGCAAGATAACATAAATCTGAAAATTCAACGCACAACAAGTCTAATGAATGAGAAGAAATCAGCATATGATTTTATTGATATCATTTTGAGTTACAACCAAGTTTCTCTTTACAAACCCTTGCGAGGGTTTGGATCATAAATATACTTTGAAGTATAAAATGTAATTTAACTCATACATAGACAACTGGTGTCTCAAAATAAGAAGACTAAATTTGAAAATTAAACTAGATCAATCCAAGCTACAAGTGCATCATAGTATTGACTCTGCAAAACTAGCATTAATCATGACTGGAAGTAAATTCAGAACTTCTAATTAACACTAAACAGACTTTCAAAATGAATGAATGACCTTTGAAGCAAGTCAATAATCAATGCTTCCTAGTCTTTTCTTTGCCACCTTTAGAATAACCTTGTTATCAGTAAAATAATTTATCTCTAAGAAACTCATAAATGAATGAATGAACAAACATTCTCACTTGAGGCAAGAGCAAACCTTATCATAAGTATCTCTTTATATTTCCTCATCTCTTTGTTTGTCTTTTCTCTCCTCCTTTTATGTCTTCAAAAAGTAGTTTAAGTGGTTTAACTGTCATTTGTTATAAACATAAATAACTTTAGTTAGGAGAGGACAACTTTATTTTAAAATTAGGGTAAATAATAAATGATAATTAGTAGGTGGGGTCCCCTAAGTCTTTTAGTCCTTTATTTTCAACATTTCCCTTGTAACTCCAAAGTTTAATCAAATATCATGCATATATCAACATCAGAAAACATATCAAGAAGCAACCAATATCAACATCCCACATCATCAAACTCTTGTACCTCCCAAAAATATCATAATGGCATGATATTGAAAAATGTTCAAAATAATATCATGTGTTTGTTGTCCCAAAAATATGCATACAATGCCTAAGTGAAAATGTCATCATAATAACTTAAATAAATCAGAAATAACATTTCTTGTTTGAAGTAGCCTCCCTTTGTCTACTTCCCTCTGAAAGAGCATCCTTGTGCTTAAGTAAKTCTAGAGCAAAAGACTTCTTCTCTTCCACTTTTGAAATTTCAAGGTTCATGTCACTGAAAGTAATTTTGCTTTCATTACTTTCATTCTGGACTGTGGTTTGTTTTTACTGTACTGATGAGGCCTTGGATGAGTTGGAGCTTCGRGAATTTGCAAGTTGTTTTCCTTTATCTAATTGAGGTTCAAGTGGCAGTGCTTTGTAGTTTATGGGAACTTGGATAGAATGYGCCATAGAGGCATAAAAAGAAACATGAGGCATAGATTACATAGTAGGGGGTGGTGGAAATGGACCGTTAGGCCAATGGACTATACCAGAAGGACGATTTTCACGTTTTTTCTCCCAACCATCTTTGGTTGGTTGCATAGGAGGATCAGAAAAATTACCAATGCTTGGGTGAGGTGTCAGAGGTGGCATAGGAGGAGCTTGTGGTGGAGGCAAGGAAGGATGTCCAACAAGGTTCAATATCCAGTTTACACTAGCTAATTGAACTCTTTTGAGTTGGCATCAAAGTGAATTGAGAATCTCATTATTTTATTTCTTCCTCATTGCCCAAAACAATTAGGCACTCTTCCTCTTTGACCTGTGTTTCATTTGTTTCTACTACAGTTACTTTCGCGGCTAAAGAAACTCATCTATATGTCATCATTATAAAATTAGTGCAAAATACTCAAAGAAAGATACAAACTTAGCATAATAAACATCAATTGCAATTTGTTAAACATTGTGTAAGTACAACTCTGGGTTGCATAGTAATTAAGAATAAAAGGGAGAGTTGAATGGGGAAATGAAAAACAATGGAAGAAAATCCATAACTTTGCAATCATCCAACTTTCCATTTCATATTTCCAAAATATGAATTCAAAAATCTTCTTTTAAAACACCTATGTATATATAATCAATAGTGTGTGTGTGTGTGTGTGTGTGTGTGTGTGTGTGTGTGTGACTAGGAAGGTGATAAAGGAATTGTAATTTCAAGAAAATGATGTAATGACAAGAATGAATGAAATTTCATATTCAATGTCTATACTATGTATATCAACCAGGATGAAACCATTTTGAGAAATATTGACATATATTATCAGTAGGGTTTGGATAAATCTTGAGTCTAGTAGATTCGAGTTCAAACCCCCATAAGTGGGTTTGTCTTCCTTTCGACTTCTTCATTACAAGAATGCCCCTGATTCAAAACCCCATTTGGACATGAGTTAGAGGAAGAATGACTCAAGAAAAAAGAAACCATACAACATGCGCCTCAAACAATACCTTTGAAAATAGCATGCCAAACTCCATATTCATTACTTCAACATGAAATATTTTCACTACCATTTCTTTTTGAACTTGGGTTCAACGCTTTTGATCATTTCTTAAGCATACCATAGAAATGGATTTGATCCACATCCCAATTTTTCATTTAAAAAGTTTAATGACAACAACGATAAACACAAGACGAAAAATGAAATGATGACCAGTGATGAATACAAGCATTGAAACTAAAATTAGATTGCATTAGATAACCACCATTCCTTTACAAACTTTATTTTCAAATAATTTTCTCAAGAAGTGAAAAGAGAGGGAAAGAGAGCTTTCACACAAACAACTAGCCAATCAGATTCAAGACTTAATCATTTACAAATTATATGCAAAGGATGTTTATGAGCTTGTGCGCTTACTATATTCAATGGAAAGTTTATACCATAGCCAATATGGTTGCCACAACGACAAGGTGGGTAGAAACAACCATACGAGATGGTTCTCCAAGATGGGTGCAACTCTTCTCCACATACCAAACCAATGAAAATGACATGAACCCTAGCTCATCGAAGGGTGGTAAACACAGTCCAAATCAACATTAAATCCCATGTCTCATTGAATTAAATGCATGGCCAACTCAAGTGTCATATCCCATATGAGATGCAAAAAATCCTTGAGATATCACTTATACTAATACATGGTTAAAAACATACTAATTTCCCACATATTATCTATTATAAATATATAGATATGTGATCCAGGTGGATATCGGGGGCCACCCACCTTTTCCAAATGGCTCAAAACAGTTTTCTGGCCATTTTGGCAATTTACTATTTTTAGCAGGTTTTCACTTCCGGGGCCATTTTGAGGGCCTAAATGAAGTTTCTTCGATATAGAGGTTATCAATTATATATAAAGGCATAATTGATCCCCCAAAATGAATCTCCTCGATGATACCTTTCCAACGAGCTATCACACGCCTAAAACGGAGATCGTATGCAAAAGTTACGACCCCGGGAAGTTGATGCACCAACTTACCCAAACGGGGCCCACATGACTTTTGGCGCTTCATCTCCTAGGGTTAGGCTTTTGGATGTATAGGAATTTTGGCATTCCCAATTATTGTAAAAAGGCCTCCAGAGCCTCATTGTAACCATCTTCTTGCGAATGTGAGTAGCCTTCACATCTCTTCTCAGAGATAAGCTGCCACCATTCTAGCGAGTCTTTCACTCTGTATTTTTACAGTCTCTGTACATTTATTTGATTAATAGAAATCATGTATCACTGTATATCTATGTTTATGGTTGCATATCTGATACATTTATGTTATATTATTGAATATCTGCAATATCTCTGTGCATTTCTGTTATAACCCTAAATTGCACTACCCCTGCTTACCTGGCATCAGGCCAACTCATTGCCCTTCATTGCCAAAGCCATGCTGAACAACTCTTCTAAAAACTCCATTTTTAAAAAAGAAAACGCTGGCAGGCCCACTACAGCCCGCGGGCAACGCTAGCAGGCCCACTACAGCCCGCGGGGCAAAACGCTAGCAGGCCCACTACAGCCCGCGTTTACCTAACAAAGCAAAAAATCAGGAAAGTTTCTGCCGGGACGAAAAGATTTTTGTCAGTTAACTGGAACTCTCAGCCATGAATGGCCGAGAGTTCACCTAAAACCCTAGCTCCTTCTAGCCTATAAAAGGAGGGGTAGGGGTACTATTCAAAGGAGGAAAAAATCATAGCAAAGAAACTCTACCAAATTACCAAGTCCGTTTTGTCCCAACCCTTTAGCCTTTCCTCAAGCTTTAGGAGAAATTCAAGCAAAGCAGTTGGAGGACAAAAGAAGAGGAGGAGCCCAGGATCAGGATCGAGGAATGGTGGCCGGTCTCTGAAATCATTGTAAGTT
>ML780176.1:1032309-1061316 GCA_009831015.1 Picea engelmannii | reverse complement strand
TTTTTATGCATTTTGATGCTTTAAATTGATATTGAAACTAATGTCGCTTGGGTTAGGTACCACTTCTATTTTTGGAACAGGATTGCCAGTACCAGGTACCAACTCGTACCCCGTGGAGATACCAATGAAGCCGCTCAAGATCTATGCATTATGGTCAGAATGGGAGACAGAGAGATTCACATGACAGATGGAGTTATCGCTCACAAGATGATTGAAGGCATAATGATAAAACTGAGTCGTTAATTCTTCATCGTTCACACTTCATGACACTACGTGTCACGAAGATGTGAAGACCGTTTTAATCTTGATTCCAAGCTATTTTCGGATCGGGGATCCGTTTGTCTTTATGTATTTTGCTTTAGACTGTTATGAGGAGGATTTATATATAACCAGGAGGTCTCTCCTAAGAGGCAGTTGGATTATGTTATGTTATGAACACATGTTTCTGAATATAAACTGTTGTTGCGTTATGTTACTCGACTGTTATACGATTTGAGTATTTTCTTCTGAGTTAATGGAGCGTGAAGTTTACACCATGTTTGCATAGCATGATTGAGTAGTTTTGGTTGTTTCCTTCGGCATTTGTACCTTTTGGTTGGGCTCGCCAAACAGGTGCAAGTCGTTGTTGTTCTTGCATTAAATTTAGGTTATTTCAGTAGCATAGTAATTGCCTGCATGTTAGTTTATTAAGCCTTGGAATTAACTGTTCAGAATATTGATTGATTATTCTTCAGCATAGTAATATCTTCCACAGTGATGAGTATTGAACGCATGATTGATTCCTGTAGGATTGGAAGCGTGAATTGGAATAGCTATGTTCCCAGTTTCCAATTTGAACGAAGATTACAATGAATGCAAGCTTGAATATACGTTGTTTTGGTTAGGATAGTTAGTCACTCTGCTTTGTTAGATAAGTAGGCTACTTTGCTCTGTTAGGTTCGTCAGATTGCAATTGAACTAGAGGAAGCTTCCGGTACCAGTAGGGTAAGTAGGATATTTCTCTGTTTTCCTGTAGATAGATTTAGATTCATTTATAATGTCCAGATTAAATGCATTTTGGGAAACACTCTTTCTGTCGTGGCTTGAATAGAAATGATGATGATAGATGATTAAAAGTAGTGGTGGAATAATCTTGTGAAATCACACTTCTGAATGGAAATAGAAGCACCAGCATTTAAGCATAGGACTGTTTTCTATTGATAACTCAAATAGGAGATGCTAAGTTTCAAGATAGTCATTAAGATTCAAGTTCTCAAAGTGAGTTTGTGTTTTCTTCTAAGGATAGCATTCAGATAGAGATTAGAGCCTTACCCACACATACAGTGTATCAGCTCAATGTTTACCAACCCTGGTTTGAAAATTTAGTGTTTCAGGTCATTTAAATATTCAATTTAGCAGCCTGGCAATATCTATTCTGAGAGAAAGAGGATCTGGAGGACCTCATGGACGCATCAAAGTTTCGGCAAAGTCTGAAATCATGATGACAAAGTCTCAGAAGTTCAAAAACCCTAGTTTCTGAGGTATACGCAGGTTGGAGTGGGCTAGCACGCGTACATACGCGGGTTGTACGAAGACAGGGCATGTACATACATGGGTTGTACGAAGACAGGGTGTGTACAATAGTTGAAGTCATGGAGGTTGGTGTTTGAGCTTATGAAAGGCTCTTGAAGACTGAATCAGGTTCCAGATTTACATTCTATGGGCTCAAATCTTCCATAGAAACTCTGGTATGGTTATATTGTTGTCTTGATGGATACTCTTGTTTGTTGTGTGGTGAATTCTTAAAGAATTCTTGGTATGGTTGTTATGATGTGGTTTGTGTTGGTTGATGGAGTGACCAACACTCCTATGATTCAGTACTGATATGATGGCTATAGTATGTTGGTTGTTTACACATGTTTGAGTAGCATTCATATTATATGGTTGAAAAGCATGAGTAGGCTACTGTAGAGCTTGGATGTGTTGTGACTGGTTGTGGTTCAGATTGGACAGTGAGAGACAGAAGATAATATGATTGCAAGTTGCAAAGGATCTCATCATGTGATGAAATGAAAAAACCCTAATTCCTCAGAGGTGATACGCAAGTTGTAGTACAGACTAACCACATACATATGCGGCCTATAGTGATCCAGGGTGCGTACATACATGGGATGCACTACTGATAGGTCACGTACCTATGACAGATTGATATATGTGGAGGATTGTTGCCTCATCTCAGTTGGTGCTGAGGATGTAATATGTTTCTTGCATATAGAGCTGGTTCTCTTGTAGATTTGTACTCTATTCAGTTGTTGTTGATAAACCCCAAGGATTGAAGTCCGCAATATAAAGAAAATTGTGCATACATCTTGTGTTCTTTGTGTTCCTTGTGGTGATGATTTGTTGATGATATATTGTTGATATATGTTGTTGATATGTGTTCACATTTAACTGGTTGTAAATGACAGCAAGGAGTAATGAGTTAATGGTGATTTCTAACTAATGAGTTTTGTGTAAAAGAGAGAAGTTTGGTAAAAATATCCCTACACTGTTCACCCCCCCCCTTCAGTGTAGTCGGTGTGTACAACAATTGCTATTAGAGAAAGCCTTCACTATAAGCCTTAAAAATATTGGAGGAGATATATAGACACACAAATAAATGATGAAGTTCCAATCCTTGATGAGGAAAACTATTCTACTTGGAGAATAGAGATGAGAGTAAACTTGTGGTATTTGGAAGGAAACGATTGGTGGATCAGTTTCCTTGAAGAACAAGTCAAAGTTTGCAGGTCAAAGGGAAGGAAATAAGAATGACGCATTGGCTCTCAAGACCATTCTTAGTGGACTCTCAATCCCTATCAAAAGGAGCATGGGACAATGCACTTCTGCCAAGGATCTATGGCTAAAGCTAGAAGAGGCATACCAAAGCAAGAAAGAAAACATTAAAGACAGCTCCATCAAGACAAATGAAGGTAAATAATATCCAAAAACTCTTGGTTGCATTTTTTCTAAATATGATGATGTTGGAAAAAAGGAAGATCTTGAAGACATTTCAAATGAAGACAAATAATCATGTGATGATGTTGAAGACATTTCAAATGAAGGTAAAGAATCTCCACAAATCCTTGATTGCAATAATTCAAAATGTGATGATGTTGAATTTTTCTCTACAAGTGAAGAAGAAAATCTAGAAATAGTTTGTATAGAATCAATTGAGTGTTATCCCATGGAAGAAGTAGAAGAAAAACTATTGGATATTAAAGAGAAAGTTGAAAGAGGTCTATATGAATATAGCAATGACMACTATTATATAGAGTATAGCTATCTTTCCGATAACATTAAAAATTTTCTTAAGAAGAGTCAAAGGCACATCTTGAAGTTAAGGGAAATGCTCAAAGAACAAGAAGAGAGTAATAAGACTAAATTAGATGARAAGGAAGAAGAGATCACAAGACTAAAGAATGAAAAGGAAGATAAGAAGGTAGATGATGAGATTAGCAAAACTCTTGAAATTATTGTCCATCTCAAGACCCAAATTGAAGAAGCCAAAAGGGTAGAGGAACTATTGAAGAATCAAATAAATGAAAAGGAAGAATCATGTCATAAGTTATAAGTTGAAGTTGTTGATATTATAAAGAAAGTAGATAAGTCAAACAAATTCATGAATAGATCACAAATATTGAATGAGATATTGGAAAGTCAAAGATCACCAAATGATAAATCAGGTCTTGGATACAAGAAATAAGCTACACATGTTGAAGCAAGAACCTCAAAGAAGCATGAGGTAAGTCCCTCACACTCAAAGGATGAAGATAACATTGCAAGACAACCATCTACAAAAGGCAAGGAAAGTTTCAAAAGAATAAAGAAAGGAAGACATCAAGAAGCCATCCTTACACCTCAAAGAAGATGGACACCAAAGCAAAGGTATGAAAGTGTTTTTCATGGTCAATGTTATTCATGTAATGAATATGGTCACAAAGCTTTGGAATGTAGATCTTATGCAAGGAGAGATAATGGAAGATTTCATAACACCATAAGGTGTTGGAGATGTGATCAAGTAGGACACATTGATGTTCAATGTCATAGCATGAGATGCTACAACTGTAGTGGATTTGGTCACAAATACCAAGATTGTTGGAACACAAGAAGAAATTCCATGATGAAGACTTCGCATAGCATGACTAGAAGAAGGAATGAAGTAAGGAAGGGAGAAATCTTTGAAAATATGGAAGCTCAAAGCTCAAGTTCTGAGAAGCAGGGACACCTTCAGAAGTGGGTGAATAATATTGAGCAACTAGAGAAGAATGGAAGCCTTAAGGGAGGCTCAAGTGTGCCATCTACTAAAGCATACACAGGTGACAGTGGTAACAGCCACGTACATACGCGGACTAGCCTTGAATAGGTCACGTACATGTGAGAGATTTTGTGCAGTAGGCCACGTATATGTAGTAAATCCTTGGAAAAGGGGTAATGCACATGGGTTGCAGCTTGATGAAATGACAGAACTCTGTGTTGCAAGGTTTGGCATGGTTTGTTGCAGGTTCTGAAACTGTTTGCTACAAGTTTTCATGATTATATATTGGATTATGTAAAGTGATGATAAAAAATAATGAAAGGCTATCTTGGATGCATGACACTAACCCATGACTATGGATTGAGGCATTTTCTGTTGAATAAATAATGATGGCTATGACAGTGAAGTTATGGCACCTTAGTCATGTGATATATCTTGATGATGCTAGATAGAGATGTCATTGATGTATTGAAGCATACTACTAGCACATTTGTTGTTGGATGCTTAGTATTTGTTGTAGTGAATGGATGATTGATGTTGATCTATTGGCGTACATGGTTCGTACACATTTGAGTTTCATTGATAAATCTTATGATATATTATTGGAAGCTTACTTGTTGGAAAATTGATGCGTGCATTTGGCATATGGATGGGCTATATATTGGGACATGTAGTTGGTAAGTTGATGAGGTGATCATGGTGTAAATCATTGATGATCTATATTTTATGCATGATTGGCACATTTCTAGTACATTGGTAGAGGCACTTACTAGCAGTTTGATTGGCACATATTTTATGGAGGATTTGGCATACATGTGGATTCATCATGTTGTGGTATTGGTACATGGTTGATGTACTTGCTTGGTACAAGTGGTGATACATGTTGATGTACATGTATGGTACACTCATAGATAGCATATGCTTGATGATAGTACACCATTGGTATTACTTGATTAGCACAACAATTGGTATTTGTTTGATGCACATGGTTGGCATATTGGTAGATGCACATGTTAGCATATGGTTGATGCATTCCATTGATGTGATCTTATGGCACATTGTATGGTATTGATGTGCATGGTTGATGTACATGGTTTTTGTGCATTATGGGCACACAATTGGTACATGATGTACTTGGGTGATGTTCTACTCATGATTCTCTATTTTATTGTTGACATATCTTTTGTTTCATGATGGTTGGTATGGCATGATTTTGATGCATGAATAGGTCCAAGGATTGTCATATGGTATATATTGTTCATCTTGCAGAGAAGACAAGGGGATACATACCCATAGGGTGAGTCATTCTTCTTCCCATGGTTATAGGAAGATAAAAGAGCCATATACTTGAAGAACGAGCACAGAGGCATAGTTCTAGGGGGAGTATGAGCGATGTATCTTCATCATTACATCAAAGTGATATCCCTTGTTCAAAAGGGGAGAGATTATTCAGAGGAAGATCAAAGGCATTCAGATAGGGGGAGCAGCCCCAAGGGGAGAATGACCCTTTTCCATTGATGTCAAAGGGGGAGAGATAATCACATTGATGTGATTGATGTTTGTTGATGGGGAGAGATAGTCACATTGATATGTTTGATGACTATTGATGTAGAGAATGCCTTGTCTACATGTTGACATCAATGTTGGTATTTCCATCAATGCAAAAGGGGGAGATTGTTGGATCATGTTGTCATTGATGCCAAAGGTTTGATTGTTTGATGTCAAGTGATTAATTGATGTCATTTATTGATTGATTGATGATTGATGTCAAATGTAATATGTATTTTCCTTGATGAAAATGGATATATGTCAAGTGGAATAATTATCATTGATATGATGCATAAATGAAGATGGATCAATGACTTGTCATTGATATGATGCATAGTTGGATCATTATTGTCTTATCATGGTTGATAAAGTGTACAAATGGATGAACTCCAAAGTGGTCCCCAGGGATGATTTTAAGGATGGAAATTTATTTTAAAATGTAGAAACCTTGGCGAATCTCACTAATCCTTTATATGCCAACTATAAATTATTGGCGATATTTTTGTAAAAATATTCAAATTTCTAAGGATTTTATATAGTTTTTATAAACTCTTAGCGATTTTTAAGGTAAAATAATTTTATCCTATAGAATTTGGGCGAATCATTTTTAAAATAACGAATCTCATTTTTGGAAAAACCATGGAAAATTAGCCCATGAGCGAAATTTAGCCCCTAAAATCATCCCTGGTGGTCCCCTTATGGTGAAAGTCCTCACGAGAAGACTCTTTGCAGTTGAGTTATCCTTGAAGTATGGTTGAGAACCCACACTTAATTGTGGAATAATGAGATGAAGATTAGTGAATTTGTAAGTGAAACTATCCTTGATGGATAGTTCTTGTCATGCCATTTCTGGTGGTATGTGGAGTGCCACCTAACTCCTCATGGTTTGAGAGCTATGGCCTTACGAAGTTGAAGGACCTTCATATGTTGGTTTGAAGCGCCAAAAGGTCAAAGAAGTCAAAGAGATTGCAAAGAAGAAAGTATTACTTAAATGATAAAGTGAAGTAACAAAGTCAAGGAGGATTATTTAAATAATAAAGAGAAGTGACAAAATCAAACAAGATTATTTATATGATAAAGTGAGGTGAAAAAATAGAGGAGAAATATTTAAATGATAAAGTAATGGAGAACTTTCTAATTATGGAAAGTGGATAACCCTAAAATGAGGAAAATACGTTAAGTGACCTAGAAATGGGTTAAGTGACCAAGAAGTGGGTTAAGTGACCTAGAAGATGAAGAGTATAAATAAGAGGCAAGGGTCTCTTGTGAAAGGCATCTTTTGCATGCATCTCTTGAGCATGTATTGAAGATCTATTCTGAGAGAAAGAGGATATGGAGGATCTTATGGATGCATCAAAGTTTCGACAAAGTCTGAAATCATGACAACAAAGTCTCGAAAGTTTAGAAACCCTAGTTTCTAAGGTATACACGGGCCGCAGTGGGCCAGGACACGTACATACGCAAGTTGTTTGAAGATAGGGTGTGTATAGTGGTTGAAGTCATGGGGGTTGGTGTTTGAGATGATGAAAGGATCTTGAAGACTGAAGTAGGTTCTAGATCTACATTCTATGGTCTCAGATATGCCATAGAAACTCTGGTATGGTTATATTGTTGTCTTGATGGATACTCTTGTTTGTTGTGTGGTGAATGATTAAAGAATTCTTGGTATGGTTGTTATGATGTGGTTTGTGTTGGTTGATGGAGTGAGCAACACTCCTATGATTCGGTATTGATATGATGGCTACAGTATGTTGGTTATTTACACATGTTTGAGTAGCATTCATATTATATGGTTGAAAAGCACGATTAGGATATTGTAGAGCTTGGATGTGTTGTGACTGGTTGTGGGTCATATTGGACAGTGAGAGACAGAAGAGAATATGATTGCAGGTTGCAAAGGATCTGAGCATGTGATGAAATGAAAAAACCCTAATTGCTCAAAGGTGATACATAGGTTGTAGTACAAATTGACCACATACATACATGGGTTGTAGTGAGCCAGGGCACGTACATACACAGGTTGCACTACTGACAGGTCGTGTACCTATGACAGATTGATATCCATGGAGGATTGTTGCCTCATCTCAATTGGTGTTGAGGATGTAAGTTGAGTTTTGCATATAGAACTAGTGCTCTTGTAGAGTTGTACTCTATTTAGTTGTTGTTGCTAAACCCCAAGGATTGAAGTCCGTAATATAAATAAAATTGTACATACATCTTGTGTTCTTTGTGTTCCTTGTGGTGATGATTTGTTGATGATATATTGTTGATATATGTTGTTGATATGTGTTCAAATTTAAATGGTTATAAATGACAACAATGAGTAATGAGTTAATGGTGATTACTAACTAATGAGTTTTGTGTAAAAGAGAGAAGTTTGGGAAAACGAGCCCTACATTGTTCACCCCCCCCCCCCTCAGTGTAGGCGATGTGTCCAATATTTACAACTTTATGTCCAAATTTATTACATGCATAACATAAACCAAAAAATATAGTTTGATACCTAGGATTTGAATATCTTCTGAAAGGAGTTACTCTTATGAATCCTTCTTCTTCTTGATCCCTACTTGTTTCTGACTATCGATGATTCTGAAATCTGAATCTTCTAGGTGGAGGAGTGTCCCTGTAATCTTCCTTGTAAAACTTCTTCTCTCATCTAGTTGTCTCTGCATAGCTTCTTGGTTGTGTTTCTTGATATATAGTTTTGGATCTTGAGCCTCTTTCTATCTGATTATATCCTAGCTCGTACTTTTCATGATGTGGCCTCTTATTGTTGATAATTTTATCCAAAACCTTTGAGCTATTTTTCATGTTTTTATGTTGAATGTATTTTCTCAATGTGACAATCTCTACTTCCAAATTTCCAATGATCATGTCTTTTTCTTCCAATCGTTATTTAAGTGATTCTTCAATTCTTTTGTCTTCTTCAAATTGAATTTATAAATTAGAGATCATATGCTCTAATTCTTGAGAGTTGGAATTTTGTGTTTCCTCTTTTCTTTTTAGTTTTTCCTGTATGATTTTTTTTTCTTCTTTTCCCTTTTTATAACATCTATGGAACTCAACAATGTTTATATGTAGTCAACTTTTGCCTCTTCCTATTCTTCTTTTGTGTCTTCTTTATTGGAGTCTTCTATATCCATGAATATAAATTTTTCTGTCTCACTTTCACTGACTTCATCTTCGTCTAATGAGGAGATTTCTTCTTTGGTTCATAAACTTTTCTTGAAGACTTTATTTTTGGTTCTTTTTTCCTTTATATGTTTGTTTTCTATTTGAAACATCTTCTTCATTTTTCTTATGAGGACATTTGTCATCACAATGACCAATACCACCATAATTAAAATAAATCAATGGAATCTTACCTCTATATATGTCATTGGTTCCATTTTTCCATTCTTATGATGAAGTTGACTACTTCTTCATCGTCTTCTGAGATGTCATTGTTGCTATTATCTTATTTTTCCTTTTTCTTTCCCTTTTGATTTGACTTCTTGGATGCTTTGAATGATGCTTCTTTTATACCTCGATTCTCCTATTCGGTTCTCATTTCATATGCTGTGAAAATTCCATGTAGTTAATCCATGCTTATTGAATCCAAATATGCTCTTTCTTCTAGTGCAGAGACCTTAGGATCAAATCTCATTGGAAGAGATCTTAATACATTTTGAAACATTATAGATTCACCAACTTCTTCTCCCAATCCTTTGATTGTATTCATTGTTTCATCAACTCATAAGAAGTAAGTTGTAATATTCTCATTGTCCTTCAAATTCAACTATTCAAATTGACCTCTGTAAGTTTGAAGCTTCGTTGCCTTGAATTTTGCATCTCCTTCATAAATATTATGAAGTTTGTCCCAAATCTCTTTTGCGGAGCTACAATGCATAACTTTTCCATACACTGAATCACCAAGACCATTCAAAAGTGCATTTTTGGCTTTTGAATTGTTTAGATTGAGTTCCCTTCCATTGTCATTTGTTGGTGGAACTGTTGTTTCTTTCTATCCATATACAATTGATTTCCAAACCTCAAATTATTGTGCTTGTACATATGTTTTCATCCTTCTTCTCCATAATGCATAGTTGTGTCCATCAAATTGTGGTATTCCATTTTTTTACATATTGTTTTTCTCCATGATCTACCTTTCAGTGGTTAAACTGATTTCTGAAGCAACTTTCTTTGATACCAATTGTTGGATTACTAAGAGGGTGGGTGAATCAATAATAGATATTTTTAATCGTTTTAACCATAATATTTAAGTGTTATTTATCTTTATGATCCATATAGAATTATCATCCAATAAGTGAAAAGAAAATAAACCATGAACAATGAACAATCATACACATACACAGTACACCAGTATATTTACGTGGAAACCCAATGCGGGAGAAAACCATGGAGCGATTTTTCTTATATGCCTTTAAAAATTACATTCATTGGAAGCACCAACTTCCTTTGTTTTCCAGCTAGAACTAGAAGGAGGCTCCGACCCTCTATAGTTTCAGGCTACAACCTGAGGGAATCTCTAACTCCCCAATTCTTTGGCTACAACTATAAGGAGGCTACAACCCCCTCTGTTCCCCAGCTACAACCAAAAGGTGGCTACAACCACTTATCCTTTCTCTGTCCTGCTGCCCTAAAATATAAATGAAATGATGAAATAAATGTCACACCGTCACTATGAGATATACCATTGTAAACATGTACCAATCTGTACCAACAGCCTATAACCAACCTGTACCAAATACATGTGATCAACATGTACCTATAACTTTCTTGTACCAACAAAAACCCAACAGGTATGCGACCTGCATGTGTTGCAGCTCACATATGTATGTGACCTGTCTGTAGTGCATCATGTGTATGTGCATGGCATGTCTATACTGCAGCCAACGTATGCCTTATGAAAACTAGGGTTTTCTCTTTCGTGAAAAACTCTAACCCTTTGTTTCCTTTGTCACATTAACCTGCAACCTGTCATTGAGTCCAGACTGTAGATGTTCCCTATGCATACATCCTCATACATATCCCTTAACCAAGTTCATCTATATCTCTCTAGTCATGTGCCATACAAGTTTGTATAATCATGAGCAAGTATAATAACACTCACATGGACTAGACATAAAACCCTTACTGATATACAACCTCTCAATACATCAACCACTTCACAAATACAAGCTCTCAACCATGTACCACAAAAACCCTTAACCATATGCCAAGAAATACAAGATTTTCCTCAACACCAACAAAATGTACCAATGAAAGATATTAATTATACCATCATTGTATTTATGTATATCTGACTTATATAGTAAGTGTCATGCAACCAATAACCTCTCTAGGGAAAATCCTCAAACCCCCATGACCTTATCTCATGTAAACAACAATATCCAACTACAAATAGAAATAATAAATACATTTTGAACCTGTAGATAGATCTATTGTTCCTGATCACTTTAGACCTTCATGGGAGCTTGTTTTCAAAATCTAGAGACCTGACATCTTCATATTCTAAATTTTTCATGTCTTTTCCCAATTGTACGTGATTTTTCCTTCTTCAACATGCATATGTACATTCTCTTTTCTCCTTCAGTATGCATATGTACACACTTTGTTCCATGGTAGCCCTAGTATACCTCAAAAACTAGGGTTTTTTTCAGTATTTTCTACAATTCTAAAACTTTCATCGCCAACCCTTCGTGCTACCTCAGACTTGCGTAAATTCAAATGTATCAATGAGTACCTACCATAAACCTTACACAATAATAGATATTCAATGTTCTCAATAGGTGCTAATAGGAGAGCCTTCCTATATTATTTATACTTCCATGTAGCTTCCTCAAGGGTTTACCTTCTAACCAACTTAACCCAATTTCCTTCTTTTAGGGATAACCCACTTCTAACCTAGTTTTCTACAAATATTAAATTATCCACTTCTAGTTGCAACTAAATTATTTTTAATTATTTTCTTATTGCAACAACTTAACCCATGATTAACTCCTAGTTTCACTCACTTGACTAGTCAACTATTTCTAGGAGATTCTAGTATAATTTGACTTCTTTAACCTTCTAAATAAATCTTGAGGGTTCTCCAACTTCACAAGGCCATAACTCTCTAACCGAAAATGGCATGACATGTATTATCCATCGCGAATAGTCTTGCCTGTGAATATATTAATCTTCATACAATTATACATCAATCAAACTGAAGTCCCTTAACTATACTATTGGGGCTAATAGAATTTGCTACCAGAATTGATTCAAGGGTTGACATCAATGAAAACCAACCCAATTAATCAACACACTATGAAGTAGGATCTTCCTTAGATCTTGTTGGTTACACAGAGTCAGATTGGGCATGCGATAGCACTGATCACAAGTCCACTTCAGGGTATGCCCTCTACCTTATATTAGGGCCTATCTGTTTGTCAAGTAAGAAGCAATAAACATTTTCTTTATCATCAGCAGAGGCGGAGTAGAGGGGTGGAGTGAATATTACTACTCAGGCTACTTGGTTGCATCACTTTCATACAGAGTTGGGAGTTCATTTTTATCATTCGATAGTTATATGGTGTGATAATAAAAGTACTCTCAACCTGTGTAGACACCTAATTCATAAGAAACAGACCAAGAAGATCGAGTTTCATATGCACTTTATTTGAGGACAGATTCAGGATGGAGTCACTGATATGCAGTCATGTCCATCTTCAAAGAAGGTGGCAGACATATTCACAAAGCCTTTCACTAAACAAAATTTTGTCTCATTGAGGGGCATTCTAGGAGTGAGGGATGCATCAACTTAGAAATTGAACATGTTATCATTATTTTCTTGTTCGAAACATATTTTGAGGTGGGGGGTTTGTTCCCACTAGGTTTTCCCTCTTTACCTCACTTTTGTTCAATTGTTATGCATCTATACTTGTACATGAGTACCTAACATGGCTTCATATTTTTGGGACTCATCATTGTGCACACCCCAGTTGTGTTTCAAGGGAGTTGTTGAGGTACATGAACTACATACTTAGTGACATACTCATTTTTTCCATTTTTCCTACTATTCAGGACAACTACTATTTATAACATGTCAATTTATAGAAGGTCTATTTTTAGCCGATGGATTCCTATATGTAATACCATGGGTTTCCAAAACCATGGGCTCATAAACCACCTATAGGAAAATTCCTATTTTTTAGCTACCATTAGGCCAATTCCTATTTTTTAGCCACCACTAAGCAAATTCCTACTTTTTAGGAGATAATTCCTATTTCCTTAGTTTTAAGAGATATTTCCTATTTCATGGCGATATAGCACACTTTAGTAAGAATATTAGACTCCTAGGGAAGTGCACAATATCCATTTAATACTTGGATTTAACTCACTTCACTTATTTAGTGACTTTCCATAATTAACAAATTCTCACTCAGTTAGGAATTTAGTTCCATTCTTGGACTCTAGTCTTATTCTAGGATATTTTTTCTATTATGGAATGCATGTTGACTTCATGTAGAGTTCTCACTAAGTTCGCACCTATATTTTTGACATTTTATTATTATTATCAACTTTTGAATTTAGCTAGTTATTGCTATTGGGAGAAGTTACTTTTTTTACTTGAGAATTCACATGGAAATCCAAACCTAGTGCACATTACTCCTCATGTGGAGAGTCCTATATATTGATTATCGAGGATTAATACATTTTGATTAGAGTTGGTTTCTTAGTCTCTTATGTGTGAATATTGATTATTTTTTTCTCTCTCATCTCTCTCTTTTGCAATTAGCTAGTGTAGTATTTCTTTCTCACAATTAGATCTTGGTTTGTGGTTTAATCCTACAAATACCATAGCTGCCATGGAATTTTATAATTGTTCCATATTTTGATCCTTGGAATTTTGAAATTGTTCCATATTTTGATCCATGGAATTTTGTAATTGTTTGATCTTTTGATCCATTCCTTTTTAAGTGATTCTTTCAAATGTGATAGATCAATATTTTTCAACATAATACACCCATTTCATTAAATTGGATCCTCAATAGGGATACCAAGTACCCTAATTCTTCACCTTCAGGCATCATGTATGATTTCTCTAGAGTTTTAGTCAAAGTAGATTTTTTTACAAAACCCTTTTCCATTTGAGAAAATAATAATACTCATCTTTTTTTTGTTTATCACAAATTTTGAATCACCAAAAATAGATCTTTCAATCAAAAGTTATGCTAAATTCAAGTTAACATACCTTTAAAAACCTCAGTTTGTAGACTATTTTGTTGGCCAACCTTTCTCCTAAAGTATCTTTGAAATTTTGGCCCCTTTGATACTAAAATTTTGATATGTAGTATCTTAATATCTCATTTCTACAATGCCACAAGTTTGACCAAATTCCAATGTGCCAAGGGAAAGTTTTGGTAACTTTCCTAAAACCTGTGGGTTTTGTCCCTTTCAAGAGAGAGAATTTGTATGGCCTGTCCATTTTTTCCAAAATACTTCTAAATTTTTAAAATGAAATACTATGATATGTACTCTTTCCAATGGAATTGGTGGCACTCAATTTGGAAATTTCTAGCTTCATATATGACAATTTTACCAAGAACACTTGTTTACAACTAATTTCAAGACTAATAAAAATCCTAAGTTCCACAACCTATATTTATGAAAGTGTAGTGAACTATAAATTGAGATTTTAACACAAGTACTTAATTATGTATTGTCAGTCTCCTAAACTTTTTTTTATTTGAAACATCCCATAAAAACAATTATAGTGAAAATTCCAAGTTGACCCATTTGAGATTAATTTCATGACTAGTCAAAAACCCTAATTTCCATAGGCTATATCTCTGAAATCATAGTGAACCAAAATATAACATTTTTACAACAAGTACTCCGCTATGTCTCCTCAAGCTCCCAAAAATACCTTGTCTAAAATTATTAAAAATATATATATAACAAAAATACCAAGATTATTCGTTTGAAGGAGTCAAACCCAACGATCATATGCTCTAAAAGAAAACATTATGTACCAAAACATCCAAATATCATAAAAAGAGAAAGAAAAGAAAATCCAGGACTTGAGAATGAAAGAGAAGGATGAATGAGGCACATCTTTGAGGGGACAACCTCCTTTTACAATATAACAAATATACAAGATGAGAGGCTCACTAAAACTAGGTCTCCTTGGTATATATAGGAGACAAAGGGTACAATTACAATTAAATGGTCTAGAAGACCAATAAAGATAGTATGAATATAAAAATATAAATGTAATAAATCAATATATAGGGCTTAACAGGTAAATAATCACTACATATACACTAGGAAATCAATATGCACCATGCTCTAAATGTACAATATCCAGAGGCTATTACTAATACAATTCCAATATGGTAAATATGAACTATGAATTCATCTCTTTTGTTGGAAACCTAATATGTTAGGGTTATGATATTTTGTATTATTCACTTCAAAATGAATATTATATACATATCAATATCCTCATGAGCCTTTCCACAAGAACCAGAGAAAGAAGTGCCCAAATTGTATACATAGCAAGCTCCTCACGAGCCTTGCCACAAGAACCAGAGAAAGAAGTGCCCAAATTGTGATTGGCCCTCTCCCTTTGTTTCCCTCTGCACTGAACTAAATAACCCTAGCTCATATGTGACCCAATGAAGAAATATTTCCACTGGAATGTCCTCTCATGTGCTACCTCTCCACTGAAACTGTCAGAGCTCGAATCCTCCAAGCAGATCTGCTACCAGGTAGCTACTAGTCCTCTCAACATGTGCGCCCTCCTCCTAGCAAAAATGATCACCATAAATAAAAAAAGCCAGAAACTGAATGTCTCTCTCCAGAGAAACAAGCACCCAAGCTCTCCTCTCCATATGCATCAGACCCAGACATCATCTCAATCTGACAAGACCTCCTCCTCTGATGAGAAAATAAAGGATAATAAGTGTGCCCTTCTCCTCTAGATGTGACCCTCCTCCATGAAAATGCTCCCTCTCAAATATGGAAGCTATGGATCCATGGAAATACTCTCCATGCAATCTCTAACCAAACACAAGCTTCTCCTCAATCTCTCAAGGGTTTTTCTCAAACCCTCATGAAGTGTGCCCTCCTTCTCCTCAAGTTTTGTGCCCCTATTCTCTTCTCCAAAACTCACAAGTGAAGAATGAGTCTCCAAAATAACTTTACCCTCTCTTTAGTATCCATGGGCCAACCCTAAAATATCAATGGCCTAGATTAGATCTAGCCAAGTCTAATCAATGGGTGAGATCTCATCCAAAAATCTCACTAAGGGAACCCACTTTCCTTAGTTTCTTTATGTCTATTAATTCACCCACATTGTGAATTAATTGTCACTTTATGACTTAAGTGACATATTTCACTTTTGACTTAAATATCCCAAGTCAAAGTGAAATTAGAATCATAAAGTAAAGTATAAGGGTAACATTCTTCCCCCTTTGTGCTTAGAGACTCATAAGCAAATGGGGACCAATTTCCAAGGTACCCAAATCTCAACACTCCCTCTTACCGAGGAAAGTCCTCGTCACCACCAATATCATCCCTACAGTGGACATGGTTGCCTCCTGGCATATGCTCGATGATTATGGTTGTACCTTGATCTCTGAAAGTGGACTTTGTCACAGATCTGCTCAATCTGTATGATCTATAAATGGCATTGACTCTCCATCTATCCAAGATCACCTATATCTCGGCATCACACCGAAGATCTCCACCTTGGTCTCCCACCAAGGATTTCCTCCTAGTCCTAGCCTCTCACCAAGAGTCTCTACTCTTGGCATCTCACCAAGAGTCTCCCCCTCTTGGTATCTCACCAAGAGTCATGAACTTGGCCTCTCGCCAAGTCAACTCCACCTGAAGTGGATCCAGAACCTGATCTTCCCATCTCAGAATCTATGTGAGGCTCAAGCCTCTATGGTGCCCTGCTCCTCCTCCTCATCATCCTCTGATGCACTGAAGCTGTAGCACCAACTCTTTGTCTACTCGACTGCTCTGAAACTATAGCTATACTGGGTGGACCAGTCACCCACTCTGAACTTGTCCAGGGACATTGAGTATCATCTCCCTCTGAATCACTATTGTGCGGCAGTCGGTCCTCATCAACTCGGTCTCCCCATCTAGTGCTAGATGGTGTAATAGTACATAAAGTAGTCATGAATGCACACTCTCTAGAAGCTACCTGGTTGCATATCTTCTTAGAGGATTGGAACTTTGACAGTTTCAGTGGAGAGGCAGCACAGGAGAGCACATTCCTATGGAGGGATTTCTTCATTGGGTCACAGATGAGCTAGGGCACTTTAGTTCAATGCAGAGGGCAACAAAGGGAGAGGGTGCACCACAGTTTGGGCACTTCTTTATCTGGTTCTTGTGGCAAGGCTTGTGAGGAGCTTGTTATGTATACAGGTTCCATTTTATTTCATTAATTTTCATATCTCTTTCTTTGATCATCATTATATAGACATATATCCCAAACTGGTTTTCCCCCGAGGGGGGTTATCTAGGGTCATGTTGACCAAAAATACCTATGTAAAAAAATGAATGTGTTAGTCTCTTAGATCTATTCATTTTCAGATGTAAAGATATTTAGGTGTGTTGTACTTATTTTAGTATGCATGTGCTAACTTCTGGTTACTAAAACTACATGTTAGAGAACCTAAAATTGGAAGTGCAACCGTAACAAATAAGAAAGAAGTTCTTGGACTTTTGGCTGTCCTAAAACAGCATCAAATACTTTATCAGACAGTTGAAACTTAAAGCCTAATTGTGGTCAAAGACAGACCCAGTAGGCAAGCTTGATAGGACCTGAAAATATTCATGGTATCAGAGCTGAGGTGGCTGAAATTTTGAACAGTTGGGACAGCATTTTGTTGGTTTTCATATACATCTTCTTGGTATATTTTTGTGGACAGCCATTGACTCATTTAATGGTTGTTAGAGGGCATATTTTTTCATAGGATAGTTGGGTAGTTTTTTGCACTTGTGGACAACCTCTTTTCACACTTGCATGGATAGGAGTGAGGTTGTAGTTAATGACCTCTTTTCACATCTACTAACTAGGAGTGAGGTCGTGGATTCGCTTGCCTCTTTTCACACCTGTGTTGACAGGATTGAGGCAATGTTCCTTTGCATTGGGAGCATCAAAGTGAGCATAGTTGGAAGACATGTTAGTATCGCAGATGTGTGTGGAGGACAGGCTAGTTGGGGCTAGAAATTGGTCGCCTCGGAAGGCGAGGATGGTCTTTGTATTAGAGGACCTCAAGCTATGGGACATAGTCGAGGTAGCTTTTCCTCCCATTCCTTTCACTGCACCTGCCTTGTTTGCAGGGTTCAAGAGGAGGAACAACAAGGCAAAGAGGATCATTTTTGATGTTGTGAGAGATCACATTATTCCCCACTTGACTGGGAAGACTTGTGCATACAAGATGTGGGCATCTCTGTGCAATTTGTATGAGAGCTCTAATGAGAACCAGAATATGGTTCTTCATGACCAACTCAGGGGAATTCACATGCTTGAGGATGAGATGGTTACTTCATTCCTTGGAAGATACACTCATATCATAGATGAGTTGGCAATCGTCGGAGATATTGTGAACCCTAACTCTTTGGTGAGGCAAGCTATGAATAGCTTCACCAAACCATGGGGTCCATTTGTACAGGGCATTTTTTCTAGGGAGGTTATGCCTACATGGGAGAGGATATGGGATGAATTCATCCAGGAGGAGACTAGGCTGGCAGTCGAGGCTTCTGGACAGCATCAGCAGCAGTAGCAAATAGTTCGAGGTGTTGAGGACCTTTCTCTTTGGACAAAGGGAAAGAAGAATATCGGCTGTGGAGGTCGGCAGGGTCCCAAGTTTGGGGCCCCACCACAGGGAGGAGAGATCAGGAGTAGTGGGTAGAGGAGAGACATGAGCACAGTGAGATGTTTTTCTTGTGGAGAGATGGGCCACTATGCAGGACAGTGTCCCAAGAAGAAGAAGAAGAAGCAGGATGTGTTAGGAGCAATAGGAGAGGAGATAGATTTTAGTGATCAGTTTTCCAGAGAGTGTGCATTCATGACTACTTTATCTTCTATTACACCATCCAAAACTGTATGGGGATACAGAGTTGATGAGGACCGACTGACGCACAACAGTGATTCAGAGGGAGATGAGACTCAGTGTCCTTGGACATCTTCAGAGTGGGTGACTGGTCCACCTAGTATAGCTACAGTTTCAGAGAAATCGAGTACATAGAGAGTTGGTGCTATAGCTTCAGTGCATAAGAGGTTGATGAGGAGGAGCAGCAGGGAACCACGAAATCTTGAGCCTCACATAGCTTCTGAGACGGGCAGATTAGGTTTTGGATCCACTTCAGGTGGAGGTGACTTGGCGAGAGGCCAAGTTCATGACTCTTGGTGAGAGACCAAGAGAGGGAGACTCTTGGTGAGATGCCAAGAGAGTGACTCTTGGTGAGAGGTCAGGAGTAGGAGGAAATCCTTGGTGGGAGACCAAGGTGGAGATCTAGGTGATCTTGGATAGATGGAGAGTCAGTACCATTTATAGATCATACAGATTGAGCAGATATGTGATAGAGTCCACTTTCAGCAATCAAGGTACAACCATACTCACCGAGCATATGCCAGGAGGCAACTATGTCCATTGTAGGGATGATATTGGTGGTGACGAGCACTTTCCTCGGTAAGAGGGAGTGTTGAGATTTGGGTGCCTTGGAAAGTGGTCCCCATGTGCTTATGAGTCTCTAATCACATGGGGACCACTTTCCAAGATACCCAAATCTCAACACAATATATAGGGATTAACAGGTAAATACTCACTACATATACACTAGGAAATCAATATGCACCATGCTCTAAATGTACAATATCCAGAGGCTATTACTAATACAATTCCAATATGGTAAATATGCACTATGAATTCAGCTCTTTTGTTGGAAACCTAATATGTTAGGGTTATGATATTTTGTATTATTCACTTCAAAATGAATATGAAAATCCACGAGTGAATAGGAACTGTCATCGGGAGTCCAAGAGACCTACTAAAAGATGAATCCAAAGGTCATAGATTATGTGTTTATATGTTTATCATATCAATAAAATATATATCACATTGACCTCCATTCTGGTGTATTCTAGCAGTTCTTTCAGAGCTTGACAAGATCTTGGGAATGAATTGATTAAAGCTCCTTTAGATTTCAGGGAAGCAAAGCCTTAATTTTAATTTCTTTTTCTTTTGTTTTGTATGGCTTATTCTCTTCTTCCTTCACTAGTACAGAGGATAGAACATGAGGAGAGATGAAACGAACAAAAAAAATCTTTGACACTAGGGTTCTTTAAGCACAATCGAGTACACGGCCTATGGTTCTCCTGTGACTCTATTCTATCAGAGCTAATGACGATCTAAGTGAATTTTTCCTATTCCATAATCAGGATCTAGGTACTCCAAAAATAAAAACTCGAATGATTCCCATGAGGGATTATTCTTTCACTGTGATCACCATGGCCTCTACTAGTGAATAAATAGGGTTTGGATGATTCATGCATGTTGGATCAATAAAATAAACCATGATTGATTGGTTCTATGCATGTAACTTAAACAGGATCCAAAACAGAAACTAGAAAAAATGGTCCACAAGAGTTGACACCAAAACCTCTTTTAATGGTGATAATGGAGAAGTGGTATTACTAGCTCATCATTCTCATTCTCTACAAATTCAAACAAGATCCATAGTTTTATTAGGATATTTTCCTAGACTAGAATCATTATGGGACCTTTAATATAGTGGGATTTACAGAGTCACAATGTAACAAGCTCGACATTTTTCTAGTTTTGTGTTGAAAAGAGGACAATAAAGACTTATATGGTCACTCTTTTTTAGTTTTAAATATTTGAAGCAACTTGAATTGGTCCTTTAATGAGTGAAAATTTAAGGTGGATACATTTTTGCATTGTGTTTTCTTCAAGATCTCACCTAAGTGTATGTCTATAGTTGGTTGTTGTGTGTAAGGGCTTCCATCTTGTTGACCTCGTCTCTGACTTCACATGCTTGTACATTGATTAAAGAAATGCTTATACTATGTATGCATGCCTAGCATTTTCCATTCGCTCTGTCATTTCTTCTCCCTTTGTTGGTGTAACCATTAATAAATTTCTTAAAATTTATATTTGGTTTTTTGACCTGACCTATTAGTGATTTTTCACTACCCTCTTGTTTCCTTCAAACTTTCTACATATTTTGGTAGTTTCTTTTGAGGTTTTTTTTTGCATTGTACATTTTTATGTTATTATCTTTACCTTGCCTTATTGCAAAATGAAAGGTGGAATTGGAGGAACTTCTACAACTGCAGCATTTTTTGTCAAGCATGGAATATTGGATTCTTGAGATATTATTTTGTAACCAGTAAATTTTTGTTTCTAATCAACTTTCTCAAGATTATGGGATTTATCTATAGAGTATGTTCTAGGCCCAATTGGAGAGAAATTTATTTGCATTCAAGGATCATTTTCATTTAGTAACAAAGAGGAACTAGATGTATTATCATGTAGATTATTATTAGGTTCTATCAGACTCTGAATGTATGCCAAACTTATGTTTTCATGCCACCAAACTTTGTTGGCTACTTAAGATTTGTAAAATGATTTTCGTAATTTTCCATACTTCTTGTAACATTGATGGTCCATGTTAGAAAAACTAGATCGAAGAGAAATGAAATAAAACAAATGAAGGAATAAAACACAAAAGATACATAATACAATAGAGACACAGATATACATGTTTCACCCAGTGTGGGCTACGTCCACTAGAGAAATTTCTAGGTCCTTCCTTTTTTATTATCCAAAAAATGAAGGGATACCACCTACAACACACCCATTGTAACTTCCTCTTCTTTCTCTCACAACTTCCTCTCTCGGAATACAAAATTCGCTCACATACACAGTCACAATACAATTCCCTCATAAAAGAGGTTTTCCTTCTAGATAAAAAAGCCCTAAAAAAATGTCTACCATCAAATCTATGACCTTATAATGAATAGTCCAGATTGACTATGAAATAACAATACTTTACAAGGCAATTTTCTCAAAAATTTCTCTTCAGGGGCGCTACCCCGAACCGCCACCAGAGGGGGAGCTCCATAAAGTGTCAACCCCCCCTGGACCACCCTGGCTCCATATGTGGGGGGGAACCCCCCCCACACCCCCTTGTCAGGAAAAGGGGTCCAAATGCGACTGAAAAAATACCTCTGAATCGGGAAGATAATCAGGCTCCACAACCAAAAATCTCCCACATGGAGACTGATCACAACAACTCCATTGTCGTTGTACCTGTTGGAACATGATCCACCTAAGACCTGGAAAATTTCTCATAGTCACCTTCATTCTTGAATTCCAACTAAAACTGAGCAGGAACTCAGCTTCTCCATGGTTACTACCTTTGTTAACATCTCTGCAGAATTTTGGTTAGCATGCATCTTTTCCAACTTTAATTGTCCATCTTCTAAGACAGATCGTATGAAATGGTACCTAAGATGTATATGTTTAGTCTTAGAATGGAAGGCTTATTTCTTTGCAAGATGAATGGAACTCTGGATGTCATAGTACAACCAACTATTCTCTTATTTCTTTCCGAATTTCTCCATAAACCTTTGTAACCAAATCATCTCTTTACTATCCTTTGTAACAGCATGATCCGGGATCTTTTCATCCGGTGACTTATTAAAGAATTTTATTAAATAAGAATAAACTAAAGTGCACCATAAATAAGGAAAAAATAAAAAATAAAGAGTCATAAGCATCAAATGTAAACACAAAGAACTTGATAACAGAGTTCGTCTCTAGTGGACTACATCTTCGGGTCCTTCTCTCAAATGGGTAGGCCTTTTTATTAACTCCACAAAATAATTGAGTAAAATACATGTATACTTCATTCTGGACTTAAGCTACAAAAGATTTTCTCAGATCAGAAAACAAACATCACCACTGCATTCATGGCATCGAATTACCTAAAAATGATTGTCTCCACGCCTTGATCTGAGTCTAGCACTTTCAGGCCCAAGAGACAATCTTGTCTCGCTTTTTGTGCCTGCACCTGCAATTAATGATTGAACTATGTCTTGAAATACATGCCTCTGTCTCAAAATTCCTGTCTCTTCCATACAACTGTGCCCTTGGTTCCCCTACTCCCGTACACTAGAAAAATCCCCTTTTTATAATAAAATTTGGGTAGTTGTGTAATAATGGGAACATTGGCATGTTGAAAAGTGGATGATATGTTAAGACGTTGGTTATGTGGAGGTTTAGGGGAGATCCCAGGGTCGAACCCGTGGACTCCCATTTTGTATGGTGTATTTTTATAAATGTTTGGCAATTGGCTATTTAGTCGGTGGATATGCCATTAGAATGGTGAACTGACTATATTTGGCGGAGATGCTATTAGAATGGCGGGCAGTGGAATATGCCACCAATCTGGCAGAATCGACGCTAGATTTGGTGGGCTATATTAATATATATCATTTTTTTGGATTTTCGGTTGTTGGGCGTCATTGGGAATTTTCCCACTGCCACGTGGTAGCCAACCATTGGCCCACATCACCTCTTTGCACAATCACTCTGCCACGTCAGCCTACCATGCGTTGTACAGATGCCACAACATCCTGCCACATATTGTATGGATGCCATGTGTCCTATATAGACTGCCACATGGCATGTTTTCATTGGTTCACATGTCGACCTGAAAAGTCCAAAAATGAGTGACACGTGGCAACCTCTGGTGATGCCATGTCATCATGATGATGTCATCATGACATGTGTCGCCCTTTGTGATTTCCATGTATGTTGTACAGATGATGACATCATCCATACTGATGTTGATGTTAGTAGTACAAATGTTGACTCATCCCTGTTGACTAGGTTAGGTTGACCAAAACTTTGACCACGAATATCTTTCGATCCGTAACTCCTTTTGATGAACTGTTTGCACCATTAGAAAGCTTGTGACGTGCTCTTCGCGGTAAAGTCATTTTCACTGAGTTTTGGGAACTTTGAATTTTTTCCCTTTCTCTGTCTATTGAAGCCATTTTGAGCGTCCTGAGTTGCCTCTGGGAATTTTGAGTTGTTCTTAGCCTTCTATGGATCCTTTTTGGATCGCGGCTTCCCACTGAGAGTTTTTTAGACCACCAAAATCTTTCATCAATCAACTAGTAAGTGAGGGAAGAGTCCCCTCACTTTGTCCTTCTCAATCCACTTTGCCTTGCTTGGATGTGTTCCCTTTAAGCCTAATCGAAGATAATCAACATCACCCATGCGTGAATTCCTCGTCCTTCTGTCTAGGATGATATATCCCTGTAACTCATCCAAGTACTCAGGTGAAAAATCATCAACTGAACGTATTGAAACTTCCTCATCTTGATCCATGATCATGGGAGGCTCAAAAAGTTTCAAATTCTCTACGTTCACAGCAGAGTAAATCTGCATATAAGGTGGAAGATCGAGACGAAAAGCATTGGTACCACTTTTCTCCAAGATGGTGAAGGGTCCATAACGAATGGGATTGAGTTTCTTGCCTTCACCCTTCAATCTCTCCTTATTGATGTGAAGCCATACCCAGTCTCCAACCTGGAACTAATGATCAACCATGTTTTTGTCATGTAAAACTTTATATTGTGCTTGAATTTTCGTCAATTGTTCCCTGACTTCCTGGTGTATATGTTGGATCCTCTGGATAAACATGCGAGCTTTGTCCTATGTTCATTCTTCATTCACATCAACATCTCTCCCATACATCAATTCCAAAGGAACCTTGGGTAGGTACCCAAAACATGTGTCAAGAGGTGAACTCTGAGTGGATGAATCTAAAGCTCAGTTGTAAGCATGTTGTACATAGGGTATATGTTCATCCCATAATTTGGGATTATTGTTGCAGTACCATTGTTCTGTTTACCACCTACGTCTGTATTTCGGTCTGTGGATGGAAAGCAGTGCTCCTCTTCAATTTGGTGTCCATCATTCTCCACAAGCTAGTCCAAATATCCCCAAGGAATCGAGTATCTCTATCTGAGACAATGGATGTGGGTAACCCAAAGTGAACCCAAACATATTGAAAGAAGAGATTAGTAGTCTTATAAATATTGATCTGCTTTTTACATTGCATCAAGATACACTTCTTTCTGAACCTATCAACTACAACATACAAATAGTCATGACCCCCTTTGGTCATTGGTAAACCCCCTACAAAATCCATGGGAAATTTTTCCCATGGATGGGATGGAACAGGAAGTGGTGAGTATAGCCCCAGTTTTCTATTAGTGGAATTACGAGTAGAACACATCACACACTCCTTTACATATTTAGTTACGATTGCTTTCATTTGAGGCCAATAACAAAACCTATGCAAATGAGCCATAGTTTTTCCTACCTGAAAATGCCCAGACACAAGAAAAGTGTGAGCTTCTCGTATTACATGGACTCGTTCACTTGTAGGAATACATAGCTTTCCAAGATGGTAGAGTAGTTTTCCCTGGAGACAATAGTTCTCTACATGTGCACCATGTGTTAGCTTCTCATATACTTCTTTAAAATCTTCATCAATGGCATATTGTTCTACATAGCTATCATGGGATAAAGAAGTGTTCTTCAAAATAATAGAAGCAACAATAGGAGGTCTAGAAAGCATATATGCTACCTTGTTACTTGTACCCTTCTTGTACTTGATTACCAAATGAAATTGTTGCAGAAAACCCATCCATCTGTAGTGTCGATATTGTTGCAGTTTGGTCTATGCTTGGAGATACTGTAAGGGTTGGTGATCTGTATGTATGATTTCTTCCTTCCCTAACAAGTAGTTCTTCCATTTCTTTACGCTCTGGACTAATGCATACAATTATTTATCATATGTAGGATAGTTAACAACAGCTTAGTTAAAAAAAATTGAGTGCTAACAGATAGGCTTATGATATTGCATTAATACTGCACCCATGGCATATATGTTGGCATCTGTCTCGATCTCAAGAGGTTGTTGAAGATTCGACAGTGCTAATACTGGTGTGGTACTGATCTTCTCCTTCAAAGTGTCGAAAGATTTTTGTTGCTTTCCTTCCCACTGAAAAGTGTTCTTCACACTAGTTAAGGCATGCAAAGGAGCTGCTATAAAGGAGAAGTTGGGAATGAATCTACTCCAATACTAGACGGCACCTAAGAAGATTTGGACCTTGGTTACACTTTTTGGCTCAAGCCAATTTACAATTACCTCAATTTTGGAAGGATCAATTTTCAATTGTCCTCCTCCTACAATATGACCTAAGTATACAAGTGCATTTTTTCCAAATTCACATTTAAACATTTTTACATACAACTTTTCCCTTTGCAAAGTATCCAATACTTGCTTTGCATGCCTCACATGTTCATCCCAAGTCCCACTAAAAATAAGAATGTTTTCTAAACACACAATTACAAATTCATCTAGGAAAGGCCTAAATACCTCATTCATCACATGCATGAAAGTTGTCGGAGCATTAAAAATCCCAAACGGAATAACTAACCACTCAAACAATCCTTGTTTGGTTTTAAAGGCAATCTTCCATGCATCTTGTTCTGCGACCCTGATTTGATGATATCCACTATGCAAATACAACTTAGTGAAATAAACAACATTCTTCAATTTATCAAGTAAATCATCTATATGAGTAAGAGGGTATCGATTTTTCACCATGATTTTGTTTAAGGCCCGGTATTAGACACACATTCGCCATGTGCCATCTTTCTTTGGCACTATCACGATCGGATAACCACAAGAAAATGAACTGGGCCTGATGACCCCTTGATCCAATAAGCCCTGTACCTTCTTCTTGATCGCTGTCATATCCACAACTGACATCCTGTACATTTCCACATTAGGAAGAGGAGAATCATGTTGAAGATGTATCTCATGTTTGATTTCCCTCTTAGGAGGTAATCCATCTGGTTCCTGAAAAATATCCTCATACTTAGAAACAATATCAATTAATTTTTTTTTATGAGATGGATCACACCCTTGGAAAGCGTTGGATGTCCTGACATCTTTCTCTTTGACGACCATGAGTATATATCTTTTATTAGTGTTTATGAGTATTTTCATTTACCCTGCACTAACAAGTGTTGTGTTTACCTTCATGTTGTGTGCTCTAACAATATATTCCACTCCCCCTTTAGTAAGGTGGTATTTGTTCTCATGACGAAAAAAGACTGCTTTTCTATCATAAAGATAAGGACTTCCCAACACTATGCCACATATATCAAGTGGTACAACATCCAAATCCACTTCATCAATCAACTTTGAAGCAATAGAAAATCTGACCTTACATTGTTTGGTGACATTAATTTTTTCTTTATAACATACCCAACCAAGAGGATAAGGCTTGGGATGTTGTTTTGTTACAAGACCCATCTTCTTGACAAGTGCTTCAGATATTAAGTTTACTTGGGAACCCAAATCAAATAATCTATCTATCTTAGTCTGTTTAGATACAACTCTTATGTGAAATAATTCATTCCTCTTCTGTTCATCAACATGGGATTCATCATTGGAACTTGAACTAGCATGAAGAGAATATTTACCTTGTACTCCAACCGTTGTGATATTTCCTTCATCTCCTGAATCAGAACCAAGATCTTGATGCACTGTAGCAACAATTTTTGTCTTCCCCTTTCCACCGAATTGTTTTGGTTTCTTTTCTGGATGTAGTTTCCAACAATGTTCTTCATCATGACTACTCTTATTGCAATGAGTGCAAGATGGCTTTCCTCCTTCTCCTGTCACTATGGCGGTCTTCTTTTCCTTCCTTTTAAACTTCTTCAAAGTTTTATGTGAGAGATTGGAAGGTTTCTTCGTGGGATCTTCTTGAACATTCTTTCTGTTGTTCTCAAGGTGAGTGGCTTGTTGACGAAGACTGTTGTCAACAGGATTTATCCGGAAAAGCGTTGTCAGGCTCCCTCTCTAGTCACACTGCTTGCACAAAATTTCGCTCACTCTCGTTAAAATTAGCCCAATACTCTCAGTGAAATATTAGTGACTTTTGACCTATCAATAATATGGCTTATGTTTCTTGCTCTTTGCATTCTTAACTCTATTCATACTCCACACTCTCGGTTGGTACATTAACATGTTTTTATTATGAACCCTTATATCTCATTTATTGATATATACCCTACATTTTCTAAATGGATAAGGATTTGAAAGTTAGTTAAAGCTTATCACAATACATTTTGGGTTATTATACCCACCTTATCACCTTATATCCCATGTGTTTTTCTCAAAAAGTTAAATTATGACATAAAAATTATAACAACTTCCCATTGTGTTATTGGCAATATTTCATACCATTCTAAAAAAATATCATTTCATCATATATTCCATATTCCTTGCCACATGCCTCCTTAAACCTAGGTTTCCACTTTACCTTTTCAACATGGTTTAGATTACCTTATGATTTGGAAGCCATTACATGATGTCCCAACTATGTTCATATGAACCTTTTCCCTTATGGATTACTTTATGGTTGACTTAACTCATAAGTTGAACTTTTTTCCAAGTATGAATTCAGGTGAAGAGATGCAAAACAATCCACGTGTAAGATACCAAAGAGAAATTGTTGGAATGAGAGACATTCTTTTGGAAAGCAAGGTTTACATGAATTGTGGGTATTATAAATCTATATGAACAAGCGATTTCTTTATAGAGCGTCTTTTCTCTCCTTGAGATTAAGGATAATCTAATTCCAGGTTCCAGGTTCTGGTTTAGGCGATACATTAACAAGTAATGAGTACGTGCCTACCAAATGGGCATTATGGATTGTTGACGGGCGAAATTGACCGTCCGTCAACTGAGAGAGTGGAACCGGTTCGGGGTTGTCTAATAACCCAAGCCGTTTGGAATGAACTACCCTAACGAGTTTAACAACTCCGTTGGCCGCCCTAAGGTCTTTTAAGAAAACCAAAGAGAAAACTAATCTAAACTAACTAATCTAACTAAAATAAATAAAACAAACTGAAACTAAATAAAACTAATAAAACAAACTAAAATTAACTAAAACTAATAAAACTAACTAACTAAAAATAAAAGAAACTAACACACTAATCTAATTAAAACAAACTACTAAATTAAACTAAAACTAAATATAACTATTCTAACTATTA